>CP141143.1:47126277-47448101 GCA_035235625.1 Saururus chinensis
AGAAAATGATATTGTTGGGTCATGTAATCGTTAACATGACAAGATATTTTATCATATTTCAGTCAATATGATAGGGTGGTACATTGTGTAATCCGAAACACAATTGATGTGCATATCATGTATTGTACTAATGCGCTTACTTACTTCTTATATGCAGAGAAAAGGGAGCCGAAAGCTGCCTCCTCTTATTTCTGCCCTCCATCAATTGTCTTCAACTAAGATAATTCTGATTAGTATGCTCAGTCATTGCAGCATAATTCCTATCTTTGACATAAAAAACTAAATTATTCTCCTCCAAGAGATTAGCCACAAGATAATTAGAAATTCATGATAAGAGGACCGTTTGTTGACTCCAGATTTGCGTCATTGTGTTGGCATAAGTTTACAGACTAATTCTTATCTTGTTGGTTCTTAACTTGTTGGTTCTTATATTGTTGGTAACAGAGCGAAATGGATTCCGTTAATCTACTATCACCCTCAACCACCTATCATTCATCTTTTGCTTCCAATCAAGATTTTCTATATGAAGTTGAGTATGCCCCTTCCCAAGTTCCAGCCACCCGATTTCATGTTGTAAATCTTTACCAAGTTTTTGAGTTAAGTAAAAAGTCATATACCATAAAAAGCCTAAAAAAAAATTTCTATTCTAAAATCCCTTATGTGTTTAAAGAGTATGTTCAAGCCTCCTTCTCCCTGCATCAAATTCTAGCCGGTCCAAAGGAGTCCTTCCTCCCCATAGATTTGCCTAGTAGTCTCCACCAATCATGGCAAATTGAAGGTTATATCCACCTCCATATCAGAGCAATCAAAGTTGCCCTCACTCTCCATGGCCAACTTGGTATGGAAATCACAAGCAATCTTGCTCTTCTAGACACCCGGTTCCTCACATACAACTAGAGTGTCTTAGCCACCGTTCAAGCCACCTTAAATGCTGGTAATGTTTTCCTTGTGTTGTATTCTAACTACAACATTTCTCTGTAAGATCCATTCTTGTTTAATACCCTTTTTTCCCAAGTCCAATTTTCTGGCCTAAACATGCGACCTGGAGTGATTGCAGCTACACTCCACTACCAGCTTGCTTTTATTCTACAAAACCATGCCTTAAACCTTCCAATCACAAGTCTTCACTAGTTATCTAATGCTTTCATAATGAAGATTGGCCCTCAAGATGTTCATTGCACCCACATTCCCAAGCAGCTCTCCAATGAGCAACTCCAACAGATACTCCCAGCCAAGTGAATCACAACATACAAGACTTTCCTCTAGACCACTAAGTCTCATGCTGATACTTCTCCCATCTTCATCAGAAAAACTGACAGCACTGTTGAAACTCAGTTCCCAACCCAGAATTTAGAAAATGAGGTCTTCTCCAGACACCATTAAGGTAGTTGCACAACCAACATCTCAAATCTGGTGGGATATTTGCAATTGCAACTACTACCTAGACTACTAGTTCAACATGCAACATTATGATGATCCCAACAAAAAACCCCGAAGAAAAACAACAAAATTCCTCACAACAATAGCTAAAAAGGCACTATGAAGCAGGAGATCCCGAGGTTGATTTCTTAAGAGAACCCTATGGGAAATTTGACTATTATGTCATGCAACCCAAAAGAAAAGAGCCCAATAATCTTCGTGGCTACTACACCCGACCACTGCATACCCACAATGCTGAAGATCCATGTGTTATGCACGTTCATCCGGCTTCCTTTATTTTAGCACATTAGACTATTTTCATTTGTATTCAGTTAGTATTTGCTTATGTATGTTATTATTAAACTGTGTTAGGAGTGCTAGTGGTCCACGGGATAGCCAGGCTCACTAGCGGCATGTTTCCCAAAGAAGGAGGGTGCGGCTCCCCATAAGAGGGTTGTCCCCTCCCTTGGTTCAGTTTATGCAATTAACTATTCAGATATTCCTCTCCTTTCTTCCTTCTTCTTTCCCTTTCACTATGTAATTCTCCAAGGTACCGATTGTGCCTACATCAAGCACAACACCATGTCTACCTGGTGCTCGAATGCATAATGCCATTTAAAATGTTGTCCATCATATTTACATGCTTAAACTAGAGTTCCCCTCTCCAGAAGAATATGAAGATCTTAATAAGCGCATCAAGCACATTTGGAAAATCCCAACACTGATAGGCCAAACCTCCTATGGACGACCTAGAAGGATCTCTACCACAGACGCTACCCTAAATTGGCAGGCCACAAATGCGGTTGCCCAAAACAAGGCCCTTTTGAAGCTCCTCACCAAACAACAAAAGCTCACAACACTAGTTACTTCAAATTCCAGCCTTTTTCTTGAACTAAAAGCCAAGATCGACGGGCTCCACTAAGAACTTCTCTAGATTGCTTCCAAATGTCAAGATTTTTTCACTCCCTTCAGACTTGTTTCTTAGAAGGATGCAGAAAAAAGATATGTTTCTCCAGTCCTTACCAGACCCATTGGGTGATGAGACCAGACACATTATTGAACTCAAGATATCATAGGTAATCTCATCCTCGGACAAATTTACCAATTAAATCTCACTGTTGTCGACAGGCTACACAACCAGTCAAAGTTCATCAAACATCTCCAAGAAATTGGACAGAAACTTAGAAAAGTCTGCCTCTGGCCAAACTTATAGATCAAATACAAGGGTGACAATGGTTGCACTTGTTCTACCAAAAAGAAGTTCCATTTCCACAAAACAAGATCTCTTGAAAAACCATATTTTCCCGGCCCAAGCAAAAATGGAGATTTTTCTGCTAAAAAAGACCAAAGCGCAAGAAATCTAGCAAATGCTTTCTTTGTGGAAAAATAGGACACTTTTCCCACCAATGCCGAACCAAGAACAAGCCTCACAAAGCTCAATTCATTCAGCAGGCAATGACAATCACTCAACAGGAGTTCCATGATCTTGAATTAGAACTGTTGGTCGATGATGCATATAATTCAGATATTGTTCTTCAGCTAGAATATTCTAGTTTTGGAAATAGGTCTGATGACGACTTAGATGACCAGTCTAAAATTTTTGGAATTAATGGTTTGCCTGAATTATTTTCTATGTAACCCTCTCCGCTCCTTCTTGATACTGGAGCATCTCGCTCAATTCTTAAGCCTTCCATCATCAAACCCAGCTATTGGTAGCCACGTAGCTAATATTTCAAAATTACTGATGGAAATTCTTTCCATATTGACAAGATCAGCAAGCCATTGATCATCTCTTTAATCCCCTCTTTACAAATCACCCAACCTTTTCTTGGATCCCCTCTCACTAGAAAGGATGTCATCAATGGATTTGATATTTTCCACAAACTGCCTCACCTCAAGTGGAAGTCCCATGGATTATCCTATAGAGACAAATTTCCCCCTATCTACTACAATCTTCATGTCTTGCAGGACCCCCATGAAGTGAGCATGCTTCGTCTTGTATTGGATTGTTGTGCATTATCACATGAAGAGTTCAAAGCATGACATGGTAATCTCACCCTCGGACAAATTTACTAGTTAAGTCTCACTATTATCGACAAGCTATGAAACCAGTCCAAGTTCATCAAATGTCTCCAAGAAACTGGACAAAAACATGGAAATGCCTGCCTCCGACCAAACGTACAGATCAAATGCAAGGGTGACAACTGTTGCACTTGTTCTACCAAAAAAGAAGTTCCATTTCCACAAAACAAGATTCTTCCAGAAATACAGATTTTTCGGGCCCAAGCAAAAATGGAGATTATTCAGCTAAGAAGGACCAAAGCACAAGAAATCTAGCAAATGCTTTCTTTGTGGAAAAATAGGACACTTTCCATGCTAGTGCCCAACCAAGAACAAGCCTCACAAAGCACAATTCATTCAGCTGACAATGGCGATCACTCCACAGGAGTTCCATGATCTTGAATCAGAACTCTGAGCTGATGATGAGTATAATTCAGATATTGTTCTTTAGCTAGAATATTCTAGTTTTGGAAATAGTTTTGAAGACTACTCGGATGACTAATCTAAAATTCTTGGAATTGATGGTTTGCCTGAATTGGAGATTTTTCCATATATGCTTGATGCGCTTATTAAGATCTTCATAATCTTCTGGAGAAGGGAACTCTGGTTCAAGAATGAAAATCTGAGGGATAGTATTTTAAATGGCAGTACGTGTTTGAGCACCGGGTAGACATGTATCTTCATCATCAAGGGTATGCAATGCATGGGTGTAGTAGCCACAAAGATTATTGGGCTTTTTTCTTCTAGGGTATAGGACATAATAGTCATATTTCCTAGAGGGTTCTCCTAAGAGATCAACCTCAGGATCCCTTGCTTCATAGCACCTTTTTAGCAGTTACTATGAGGAATATTTTCTTTGAGGCTTCTCGTTGGGATCAGAATGCTGCATGTTAAACTGGTACTCCAAGCAATCACTGCAATTGCAAATATCCCACCAGATGTGAGATGTTGGCTGTGCAATTGCCTCAATGGTGTTGACTTCTGGTAAGGGTGTGGAGAAGACCTCATTTTCTAAATTCTAGGTTGGGAATTGAGTTTCAACAGTGCTGTTAGTTTTTTTGATGAAGATGGGAGAAGTATCAACAAGAGACCAAGTGGTCTGTAGAAAAGTCTCCTATGTTGTGATCCACTTGGCTTGGGAATGTAGGTGCAATGAACACCTTGGGGGCCAATCTTCACCATGAGAGCATGAGCTGTCTGTTGAAGACCTGTGATTGGAAGGCTTATGGCATGGTTTTGTGGACAAAAAGCAAGCTGGTAGAGGAGTGTGGTTGCAATAGCTCTAGGTCACATGTTTAGGCCAAAAAATTGGACTTGGGCAAAAAGAGAATCAAAGAAGAATGGATCTTACAGAGAAATCTTGTAGTTGCGATACAACATAAGGAAAACAGTACTAGCATTTAAGGTGACTTAAACAGTGGAAAAGACATTCTAGTTGTATGTAAGGAACCGGGTGTCCAGGAGAGCACGATTGCTTGCGATTTCCATACCTGGTCGGCCATGGAGAATGAGGGAAACTTTGATAGCTTCGAGTTGGAGGTGGGTATAAACTTTAGTTTGCCAATGTTGGTGGAGACTGCTAGGCAAATTGATGGGGAGGAAGGACTCCTTTGGACTAGCTGGAATTTGATGTTGGGAGAAGGAGGAGGCTTGAACATACTCTTTAAACCCAGAAGGGGTTTTAGAACTGAAAATTGTTTTTAGGTTTTTTATAGTATATGATAGGATTTACAATAGGAAATTGGGTGGTTGGAACTTGGGAAGGGGCATACTCAACTTCATACAAAAAAATCTTGACTGGAAGCAGAGGATGAGCAATAGGTGGTTGAGGGTGAATGAAGATTTATCGTATCCATTGGGCTCTGATACTAACAAGGTAAGAACCAACAAGATAAGAATTTGTCTGTAAACTTATGTCAATATAATGACACAAATCTGGCATCAACAAACAGGCGTCTTATCTTGAATTTCTAATTATCTCGTGGCTAATCTCTTGGAGGATAATAATTCAGTTTTCTGATGTCAAAGATCAGAACTATGCCGCAATGATAGAGCATACTAATTAGAATTATCTCAGCTGAAGACAATATATGGAGGCAAGAAGTAAGAGATACAAAAAGGTAGAAAAATCTCTTTTTTTTATATATTGAAAAAAACCATTACAAACACTCAAGAGATTACAAAAGAGGGAAAGATCACTCAAGAGGAAAACTAGGGATGACTTCTCTCTATTTCTTTTTCCAATGTCCCTCAAATGTGAAATGAGTTACATATGTATAGAGAGGGATGGGAGGTGCCTTGGTGGTTTGGTGGAGTTAGTAACCTGGCTCCATCACTATGTGTTAGGTAGAGATGAGTTAGGTGGGGGTCTACCTAACTGATGGAGATTGGAATCTATCTTTTCTCATTCTTCATGTGCTTCATTTTGGATATCATGTAGATGATTTAACCAAAACCGTCAGTGTCATAGTCACTGGAGGAGTAGTAGGGGTATTAGGGTTTTGTTAATGCCAAACGTGAGTTGGTGTGAGGTGGTAGGTATTGGCAAAAGCATCCAAATCCTCGAAGATAAAGGTCTCAATCACCGCTAGCAAAGAGATATGCTAGGATATGCAATGGGATGTCTATGTAGTACACTTCATTTAGACTAGCCATGTACATCTTGAATTCATAGAATTCATTTGGGAACTGATGATAATTCTTTGACAAATCAATATTTGTCCATTGGAGGACTCTGACTGGTTCTTTGATGTATGGGATAAAGAAATTGGCATTGGGATTGGTAATAAAATCTCGTGGCTGATGGAGGCTGATCTGGAGAAAGGCACTGTCAACCTCGGTTAAAAAGGTTTGCCACTGCTGAATAGAGAAGAACCATTCCAATAGTATTTTTACTCTGAAATCTTGGTTAGAGAGGTTCTGGCAGACTTGGATCTAAAATAGATGAGTTTCTAGGTGTCTGACATTAAAGAAGAAGGTGATACAATATTTTTCAATAATATACCATAAGAAACAAAGGGCTTACTTAGGGCAATAGTAATAATTTTTGAAACCGGAAGGGCAGAGATAGGCATACTATGGATGGGGGATTTGGAAGAAAATATGTGTATTTCGGACTAGGTGAATCGCAAGGTAGGAAGTGATGGAGGTGATCCGTAGGGGAAAAGTGAAAGTAGCCAGTAATTGAAGAATGTTTGGAAGGAGGTTTTCACATTCCTCAAGAGGGAGAAGGTTGAGGAACATGTTTTGTGGTGAAGAAGGCGAAGGTTGAGAAGGCCTTAGGCAGGAAAGAAAGCCAACAAGGATATTATCTTTTCCTTTAATTTTTTTTCACTTGGAACTTCCATTGGGAAAACCAATCATGTCATTGTAGAAGTTGTGCATTAGGCAGCTGCTTTTGCTTGAAGTGCAACATCTGAGGGAAAGCACTCATGTCCATTTCCATGGTAAACTCATGGCCAATTAAAAAGAACTGGAACTTTGTAATTGTCATTTTTACTGCAAGGATCACTTTGTATGTACTGTGATAATGCTGCACAGACATTTTAAAGGACAAATGATTTTGCTCCCCAAGAGTAATCACTAGCATCGGTTTGCAAAATATGATGCTGATGTGGGAGTGGGATTTGCAGTGGTGGTAACTATGGTACAATTTCCTTGATGGCTTGGAGGGCTCTTGTGTGCTTCTTAAACCAAGGGGGTGGATTTTTCTGGAGGAGTTCAGATAAGGTTGCTCTGAGCTTCGCTATGTGAGGAATAGAATCTGAAACTCAATTCAAAACACAAGGAAAAGTTTGAACTTGTTTTTGAGACAATGTTTCTTCGAGAAAATCCTTGAGCTTCTCTGTAATATGGGGCAAAGGAATATACTTGCCATTGCAAATTTCCATTCCAAGGAAATAAATATCTATTGTGCACAAGTTGATTTTCTTTTTAGAGAGAATAAGGCCATGGCTATGACAGATAGAATGAAACTGTTGTAGTAGCTGTAAATGCTCTTCCTCTGTTCTGGAAAATAAGAGGATATCATTAATATAAACAAGGGCTGAGTTGAGCAAAGGATGAAAAATTTTCACCATAGTTTTCTTGAAGATGGAGGGACTTTCAATGGATAATGAGCATTAGGAATGATGAAGGTTGTCTTATCTCGATCATCAAGATGAATGCCAATTTGCCAAAACCCTACTTTTAGATCAAACTTAGAGAAAATCTTGGCATCTGTAATTTTTTCAAAGAGGCTCATTCATTGAGGTAGCAGAAACTTTTTATCAGCCAGGTATCTGTTAAGAGATTGATAGTTTATGACAAATCTGGCTTTTCTGTGGGCTTGCTAAGCTCGCTTGTTGACATCAAAGGCTTGGAATGCCCATGGCAATTATGTTTCTTTAATAAGGCCTTGCTTGAGCAACTGTGAAAGTCCTTCTTGTGCTTGGAGTAGTTTGCCAGGATTCATGCCTGAGTGGCTGGGTAGTGCCGGAGTTGATGTGGGGGTTGTAGGCTTGAAAGGTAGGCAGACAAAGAACTCGAGTTGTCTCCATAGTGGTGAACTATGTCATGCTTTGAACTCTTTGTGTGATAACACACAACAATCCTATATGAGGCAAAGCCTGATAGCTTCAAGGGGTCCTACAAGGCATGAAGATTGTTAGTAGTAGATGAGGGGGAAAATTCGTCTCTCTAGGATAATCCATCGGGCTTCCAATTGAGGTGAGGTAGTTTGTGGAGGATATCAAACCCAATAATGACATCTTTTCCAATGAGAGGGGATCCAAGAAAAGGTTGGGTGATTTGTACAGAGGGGAATAAAGAGATGGTCAAAGGCTTGCTAATCTTGTCAATATGGAAAGAATTTTCGTTAGTAATTTTGAAATATTGGTTGTGGGGCTGCCAATAGATTGGTTTGATGATGGAAGGCTTAAGAATTGAGAGAGATACTTCTGTATCAAGAAACACAATTAGGGGAATGGTAGAGGAACCAAGGTGAAGAGTTACAAGAAGGAGAGGAAAGGGTTGCATAGAAAATAATTCAAGAAAACCATCAATTCCAAAAATTTCAATCTAGTCATCTGAGTCATCATTAGAACTATTTCCAAAACTAAAATATTCTAGTTGAAGAATAGTATTTGAGTTATAGCCATCATTAGTCGGGAGTTTTGATTCAAGATTATGGAACTCCATTGAGTGATCGCCATTGCCTGCTGAATGAATTGAGCTTTACGAGGCTTGTTCTCGGTTGGGCACTGTCTGGCAAAGTGTCCAATTTTTCCACAAAGAAAGCATTTGCATGATTTCTTGTGCTTTGGTCCTTTTTTGCAAAAAAAACTCCATTTTTACTTGGGCCTGGAAAATCTATTTTTCTGGGAGAATCTTGTTTTGTGGAAATGGAACTTCTTTTTGGTAGAACAAGTGCAACTTCTCACCCCTACATTTGATCTGTAAGTCTTGTCGGAGGTAGGCTTTTCCATGTTTCTGTTGAAATTCTTGGAGATGTTTGATGAACTTGGATTAGTTATATTGCTTGTTGACAGCAGTGAGACTTAACTGGTAAATTTGCCTGAGGGTGAGATTACATACGATATCTCCTTTGAGTTCAATAATGAGTTTGGTCTCATCGCCCAATGGCCCTGGTAAGGACCAGAGAGACACTTGCTTCAGATTGACATCATTAATGTCATTGATAGCATGGAATTGAGCTGACATATGCATGTAGTGTTTTTCAAGGTCCCTTTTGTTGAAAGAGCATACTTTAGATTTTAGGAATTCTTCTTGTGTGGTTTCTTGTTGGAGCACCTAGTGTCCAAGGAATTCATTATAGAGTTAGACAATAAATTCTGAAATGTCTTTGGACTGGAGAATCTAAAGTTGTCTTTGTGCTCCCAGTGCTATACACCATTCATGTAGAGGTCCATTTTGTTGAAAGAGCATACTTTTTTCAAGGTCCCTTTTGTTGAAAGAGCATACTTTAGATTTTAGGAATTCTTCTTGTGTAGTTTCTTGTTGGAGCACCTGGTGTCCAAGGAATTCATTATAGAGTTAGATAATAAATTCTGAATTGTCTTTGGACTGGAGAATCTAAAGTCGTCTTTGTGCTCCGAGTGCTCTACACCATTCATGTAGAGGTCCATTGAATCTAGAAAAGATCTTGGTATGAACATCTCTAAGGTCGGTGTTTAGAATAGCCATTTTAGCAATTCCCCAGGCAAATATTTCCATGAAACGGTCATGCCATTTGGAGGGGAGAATATCGTGTATGGTGAAAAGTTTCATGTTTTCAGTATTCTATGTAAAAGGTCGAGCAAAACTGGGATCAAAGTTTGGCTCATGTTTCATGTCTCCAAATTGCCGAGAATCAGAGGGTTGCACAACAGTAGGGTCACCATGCATAAAGAGTTTAGGAAAATTTGAGTCAAGCTCTAAAGTGGTGGAATCATCAGAAGATGCAAGGTAGTTTTCTTCAGTGGTGATTTGTAAGCAAGATGCTCAGAGAAAGTAGGAAATGGGATTGGGTTCTTCAATGGGGAAGTAATGAGAAGGCTGTCGGGAGGATGCTTCAATATCAGGGGAAAAGATGGGGTCTTTTCCATTTGGTTTAGAAGGTCGGGCATGAGGAGGTGTTTGGCTTGAGAGAGATGGTGTAGAGGGTGGAGGTTTGTGGTGGAAGCCGGAATGGGGAGGAGGTATAAGTGGTTGCGGATGATAGTTCGGAATGTAAGAAGTCGGGTTTCCGAATAGTGTGGCCAAAGCTAGGTAACTTGGAATGGGGTGTGGTTTTGGGACGTGGGAGGCTTCGAGGATTTTAACCTGTGTTTCAAGGTGTCTTTTTTCTGCATCCTTATGAGAAATGAGCCTGGATGTAGTGGAAAAATCTTAACATTTGGAAGCAATCTAGAGAAGTTCGTGGTGGAGGATGTCGATCTTGGCTCTCAGTTCAAGAAAAAGCCAGAATTTGGTGTAACTAATGTTGTGAGCTATTGTTGTTGGTGATGAGCTTTGTAAGGGCCTTGTTTTAGGCAACCGCATTTGTGGCCTACCAGTTTAGGGTAGCTTTTGCGGCAATGATCTGTCTAAGCCGCCCATCAAAGGTATGGCCTACCGGTGTTGGGATTTTCCATATGTCCTTGATGCGCTTGTTAAGATCATCATAATCTTCTCGAGAAGGGAACTCTGGTTTAAGTATGAAAATCTGAGGGACAATATTTTCAATGGTAGTATGCATTCAAGCACCTGGTAGACATGGATCTTCATCATTGAGCGCATGCAGTGCTTGGGTATAGTAGCCACAAAGATTATGGGGCTCTTTTCTCCTTGGGTACAGGACATAATAGTCAAATTTCCAAGAGTGTTCTCCTAGGAGATGAACCTCAAGATATCCTACTTCATGGCGCCTTTTAGTTGTTGCTGTGAGGAATTTTGTCTTTTTCTTCAGGGCTTTTCGTTGGGATCAAAATGCTGCATGTTGAACTAGTTGCAATTGCAAATATCCCACCAGATGCGAGATGTTGGTTGTGAAACTACCTAAATGGTGTTGAATTCTAGTAAGGGTGTGGAGAAGACCTCATTTTCAGAATTCTAGCTAGGGAACTGATTTTCAATAGTGTTGTCAACTTTTCTGATGAAGATGGGAGAAGTATCAGCATAACACTTGGTGGTTTGCAAAAAAGTCTCGTGTGTTGTGATCCACTTGGCTGGGAGTATCTACTGAAGTTTCTCATTGGAGAGCTTGCTTGGGAATGTAGGTGTAATGAACACCTTTGGGGCCAATCTTCATCTTGAGAGCATCAGCTGACTCGTGAAGATTTGTGTGTGGAAGGTTTATGACATGGTTTTGTAGACGAAAGGCAATTTGGTAGTGGAGTGTGGCTGCGATAGCTCCAAGTCTCATGTTTAGGCCATAAAATTGGACTTGGGAAAAAAGAGAATTAAACAAGAATGGAACTTGCAGAGAAATGTTGTAGTTAGGATACTAAAATAGTACCAGGGTTTTAGGTGATGTAAACGGTGGCTAAGACACTATGTGTCAAGCCTCGGCACCCGCCTGACCCGAGTTGAACCCAGTCCAAGGGACGTCGAAGTGCACGGGTCAATGAATTATTAAATTGCGGAAGACTTGACCCCTCGAGCATAAAACTACAATGGCTACAAGAGTCTGGAACAACGTCAACCAAACATAATGTTCTAACAACATAGTAGAATAAATAAGGAAACATAGCAGAATCTCTAGGCATCCACGCCTACTCCAAAGCATTCGCCAACCGTTCCTCATACAGAGGATCCTAATCGACTGCATGTTGCACCATGCAGCCCCAAAACAAAACACTAGAAAGTAGGGTGAGTATAAACTCAGTAAGGTTTTGAATATGGAAACGATAAATCAGAAAACAACCACGACATAACAACATGGTCTATCAGATCTACATATAATATCCCATTTCTCATTACTTTCCTTACCATAACCGTACCTGCTCATAAGTAATGCAAGTATCTCAAACATACTATTCATAGCATGAATAATCACATTATAACATAAACATCCATCCTGCATTAAGAGTGTCTCAAGCACACCAGACATTTCCATACATACTCATTCTCCTTCATAACATTCATCCTGCATGACATGTGTCTCCCACATACAATCGCATCATGCATATCCATAATCATTAACCTGCATGAGAAGTGTCTCTAACATACAATCATATCATGCATATCCATACCCATTAACCTGCATGAGAAGTGTCCCTAATACACAACCACATCATGCATATTCATAATCAATCAACCTGCATGTAAAGTGTCTCTAACACACAATCACATCATGCATATTCATAATCAATCAACCTGCATGTAAAGTGTCTCTAACACACAATCACAACATGCATATTCATAATCAATCAACCTACATGTAAAGTGTCTCTAACACACAATCACATCCCTTCTTAATCTGCCAAAGCTTAAGCAGTCCCTACTCACTCCAAACAATCTCCAATTGAAAAGTTTATAAGAATTACGCAGTTTAGGTAAATTCCCTAATGAGGAAGACTACCCCCTAGTAAGTGGTGCATTATGATCAACCCATTAACATACTACACACATGCTATCAGAATTTGAACATGGATTCTACTTACTGAAATCATTGGTGAAAATCATCGAAAAATATAATTCAATTAAAGTGCAACCTCATGCTAGACTTAAGTAAACATATTCATTACTACACTTGAAGCTAGACAAGGCACCATCATTCACCCATAATTTAATCAAGATATGTAAAGGCATACAAAGCCATTTTCAAGCTATAACCTTGCTAGAATCATACTTAAATTATCAAGAACCACTCAACATAGATTCAAGATGAGAAATCATAACAAGCTTAACCAAATAGCATGTAATTCACATTGTCATGCGCCCGCTCGACCTGAGTTGAACCCGGTCCAGGGGATGGTCGAACTGCACGGGGGCCACAAATTGCTACATTGTGGAAGACTTAACCCCTCTAACAGGTAGATTATATATATGGAGTAGAGCACCTTTAAATCTTTGTGCAAGAGAAATAAGTAAAAGTATAAAGGACTTTAATTCAGAACTAGTTCTCAAGTATCAACCCATAACTTAGAATACTAAGCTGCCAAACATGGCTTGAATCAGAAAGTCATATATAGGTCTAAAACCCAAGGGTTATGAGGGTCTGAAACAAAATCAACCATACATAATGTTCTAACATCAGAGCAGAGTACATCAGAAAACATAATAGAGTCTCGAGGCATCCACGCCTACTCCAAAGTACTCACCAACCGTTCCTCATACAGAGGATCCTGTTCGACTGCATATCGCACCATACAACCCCAAAACAAAACACGAGAATGTGGGGTGCGTATAAACTCGGTAAGGCTTTGAATACAAAAATGGTAAATCAGAAAAGCAACCACGACATATCAACATGGTCTATCAGATCTATTTATCACATAATATCTTATTTCTGATTACTTCCCTTACCATAACCATACTTATAAGTAATTATACTGTATAAAAATATCTCAAATATACTATTCATAGCATGAATAATCACATTATAGCATAAAAATACATCCTGCATATAGAGTGTCTCAAGCACACCCAACACATCTATGCATACCCAACCTCCTTTATAACATTCAACCCGGATGAGAAGTGGGTCTAACACATAATCACATCATGCATATCCAATTATCATTCATCCATAAATCATTCACCCTACACGACAAGTGTCTCAATTACACTATACCAAATCATTCAAATCATATTCACCTGTGTCACACAATCTCAATTATCCCTACACGATATGTATAACATGAGCATAATATTATCTCATACACAGGCATCATCAACAATGGTGAATGTCTCCATCAAGGAGAGAAATACAACCATACCACCCGCTCTAAATATCGTTTTATGTCCTACATGGAAACCTAGGGCCTTAACCCAAGCTGGATATCCGATTTCCTAGATGGAAACCAAGGGTGTTTGGGGTAGTCAGCCCCTCTGCTCACCTTGGACTATCCACAAAGGGAGGTCCGATTTCATTACAAAAACCTAGAGCAATCTGCTTGCCCTGGATAGTCCTAGCCGGGAATGTCCGATCACCTCATTAAGACCTAGAGCAGTGTGTTCACCTTGGACATCTCTTGCAGCGAGGAGAAACTGATTTCCACAAGGGAAAGCAACAACATGTTGTAGCCGGTGCACGAAGGCATACCATTCTGGATTCTCAGGGTCCAGATGACTCAATAAATAAACCTCAACCGCATCCAAATTGACTCAACTCAACTCGAGGAGGATCCATGTTTCAAGTAGGAACTCAAATCGAAATCATGTCCTTTCGGACCAACAAATTTTCGATAAGATATCGATCGATTAATCCGGCTAATAATCTCACACAATTGCATCTAATTGATCAACCACGACTAATCTCGATAAAGTCTCATTCATAAATCTATTTCATGATGTATGCAAATGATACATATGTGAGCAATCTCTACATGAATCCTAATTTCATGGAACATGCTCCCATCAACTATACATGCATGATGACCATCAAGACGCTTATGGCTTTGGCGAGCTTGGGTATCCTCCTATCTCGGCCTCTTGGGTTGCTGCCCCTTCTTCCTCATATAATCATCCATGTCCTGTTCCATGACAATGGCGGTCTCGAGTACCTCCGCCAAAGTCTTATGTCATAAGGGTACCACCCGGCCTTTGACAAAGGGCCTGAGTCCATCCTCAAACTTCCTCGCACGCTCATACTCATCACCAAAGCAACTAGGTATGAAGCATTCGTGCTCCACAAACTTAGTCTCATAGGCTAAGACTGCCATGGATGCTTGCTAAAGGCTCAAGAATTCCTTCTTCTTCTCTTCTCGCACATGGAGAGGAAAATACTTGTCATTAAAAGTAGAGAATTCCACCCAAGGCATGTCCACGCGACCCTAAATCTATGCCTCTCCATTGATAACCACCACCTATGAGCCTCGTCCTCAAATGTGAAGACTACAAGATGAGTCTTCTCCTCCTCTGCACAACTTCGAGCACATACGATCTTCTCCATGTAGAGTCTCCAGTTATCCGCATAGGAAGCATCTAACCCGCCTTTGAAGCTAGGAGGGTTAAGATTCTTAAATCCCTCAAGTGAAAGAGACTTAGACCCACTGCCACTAACATGCTTAGCTTGGACAACCTGTGTTAACACCTCGATGACAATTAACACGTTGTCGACTCTAGGGTCTCGGGCACCGTAATGGTTATTATCTCTTACATGATCAGAGCCAGCCATCTACACAATAACTAGACATTAATCATATAGCCTAATAACTCAAAGCAACACAAGCAAACAAACAACACAATCAATCAACAATCATTTAAGAGAACCAACCAACGAAATCCCACATCGTTAGTTATGTCTAGACCTTAATCATCTCACACCCTTTTAAGACTCATCACCTAACCTTATTTACTCTTAGACAAAGAGGTGCTCCAATACCAAAAACTTTCTGTCACACCCCGGCACCCGCCCAACCTGAGCCCAACCTTGTCTAGCGGACGGTCGAAGCGCACGGGGGTGATGAATTGCTATATTGCAGAGGAGTTAACCCCTCTAGCGCACCTTTATATCTTTGTGCAAGAGAAATATGTAAAAGTATAAAGGACTTTAACTCTGAACTAGTCCTTAAGTCTTAACCCACAATTTAGAATTCTGAGCCAACAAACATGGCTCAAATCAGAAAGTCATATATAGGCCTAAAACCACAAGGGTTAAAAGAGTCTGAAACAAAATCAACCATACATAATGTTCTAACATCATAGCAGAGTAAATAAGAAAATATAACAGTCTCAAGGCATCCACGCATATTCCAAAGCACTCACCAACCATTCCTCATACAGAGGATCCTGCTCAACTGCATGTCGTACCATGCAACCACAAAACAAAACACGAGAAAGTAGGGTGAGTACAAACTCAGTAAGGCTTTGAATATAGAAATGGTAAATCAGAAAAAACAACTATGACATATCAAAATGGTCTATTAGATCTATATATCACATAATATCCCATATCTAATTACTTCCCTTACCATAACCATACTTATTCATAAGTAATTGTCTTGTATGCAAGTATCTCAAACATACTATTCATATCATGAATAATCACATAATATCATAAACAGGCATCCTGCATAAAGTGTGTCTCAAGCACACCCTACACATCTATGCATACTCATTCTCCTTTATAATATTCAATCTGCATGAAAAGTATCTCTAACATATAATCACATCATGCATATCCAATTCACATTCATCCATAAATCATTCACCGTGTATGACAAGTGTCTTAATTACACTATACCAAATCATTCATAATAAATCAAATTCGCATGTGTCACATAATCTCAATTATCCCAACACGACCTGTGTAACCTGAGCATGATAATATCTCATAACATATGCATCATCAACAACGGTGAATGTCTCCATCATGGAGAGAAATACAACCATACCACCCACTCTGGATATCGTCCGATTTCCTACATGGAAACTTAGGGTCTTAACCCAAGCTGGACATTAATCTAATTTCCTAGATGAAAACCTAGGGTGTTTCGGATAGTCAGCCCCTCTGCTCGCCTAAGACTATCCACAAAGGGAGGTTCGATTTCCTTATAGAACTAAGAGCAGTTTGCTTGCCCTAGATAGTCCTGGCTGAAAACGTCCGATCTCCTCACAAAGACCTAGAGCAGTGTGTTCGCCCTGGACATCTCTTACAGTGGGGAGAGTCAAATTTCAATTAAGGAAAGCTTGAACATGTGGTAGCTGGTGCACGAAGGGATACCACTCTGGATTCTCAGGGTCCAGATGACTAATAAATAAATCTCAACCGCATCCAAATTGACTCAACTCAACCTGAGGAGGATCCATATTCCAAGTAGGATCACAAATTGATATCATGTCCTTTCGGCCAAACAAATTTACAATAAGCCAGCGATCGATTAATCCGGCAAATAATCTCACACAATTACATCTGATCGATCAATCACGACTAATCTCGATAAAGTCTCATTCATAAATCTGTTTCATGATGAATGCAACATGGTACATACGTGAGCAATCTCTAAATGAATTCTAATTTAATGGAACATGCTCCCATCATCCATACATGTATCATATCTAATCATAAGTATCAACAATTACCATGATTACTACCCCACGTGGGTGTGTACATGGTAGAAACATTAAATTCTAAGCATATGGACATACATTATAAATAACCCATCAACATACTACACACATGCTCTTTGACATTTAATCATTACTTATTATTGAAATCATGAGTAAAAACCATCGAAAAACACGATTCAAATCAAGTGCAACCTCAAGCTAGACTTAGGTAAGCATATTCATAAGACACTTGACCATCATTCACCCATAATTTAATCATAATATGTGAAGGCATACAAATCTATTATTATACTAAGTATGAGGGATCACTCAACATGGATTCAAGATAAGAAATTATAACATGCTTAACCAAATAACATGTAATTTACTTAACAATTAAAACATTCATTATAGCTTCTAACATCAAATTCATGCCCTTCTAGTAGATCTTCGAAACATAAATTACTCATCATAAACATAGGAAATTGTACTTAATAGAAAAGGCATAAAAATGAGCAAAAGAACAAAAATGGCCAAACTGCAGTGCTCCTGTTCGAATGCTAAGGCCATTATAACTCCAACACAGTAGCTCTGGTTCGTCTTCTTCCTTTCGAACCTAAAACTGAAAAATACACATAAACATCATAAACCAACAAATCTTACTCCCAAACATCATAATAATGAAATCTATGCCTAAAAAATAGTAAATATAGCCATTTCTAAACAAAAACACCAAGAAATCGTAAGAAAGATTATGCTTTTTCTAAATCCACAACTTCATGCAAACATACATAAAACTCTACCATATTTCAAATATGAAATCACGGACCTATTTAGGACGAAATCCCTTACCTTCAGTGAGCTTCTTGACTTGAAATTAATGCACCAAGACCTTCAAATCCTACCCACAATAAGGTTTTTTTAATACTTACATATATCCGCTTAAAAATACCTAAATCTCTTGAAAACTTGTAGATCTAGGGTTTATTGAGTTCTAAAACAAAATTCCTTTCATGAAGGTTTGAAATAGAGGTTAAAATCAGTAGCTTTATGGGTAGAAATCAAGATTAAACCTTGGCAAAAGAAAAGATTTAAAAAGTTTAGGAGAAACCTTAATGGAAAATCAAGTTAATCTTTAACTTAATCTCCTTTCCTTCTATGGAAATGAGGATTAGGGCCTCCTAAGCTCCAGATTCCAGCCCTTCCCAAATGGGAAAGTGGCTGTGCCTTTTTATTTATAGTAGGTTTTGGGGTAGACCTAACAAATAGGTGGGGTAAAAATAGAATTTACCACTAAAAATGGCAAACATGCTTATTTTAAGCCCAAAGCGATGATGGTTTATTTAAGTTAGATGTAGCAGATGACTCTTCTATCAATGCAGTAGCTAAGTTTAATTATGTGGTGTGTTTTTCTGATGTTGATTCTTTGATGTGGTACTTAAGGCTTTGTCATGCGCCTGAAAAGCAGTCTTCACACATGCATATCCCTAGATAACTTAGGGAGGAGTCCAATGTTGGACATTTTGTGTAATTTGTTAATATGCAGCCCTTTGCAAAGGGTAAGCATGCCACAGACCTTTAAAAAGGTCGTTCACTCAAACATATGTGGGCCTATAGATAGATGGTATACTTTATTACATTCATAGATGATTACTCTAGGTTTGGTTATATATACCTCCTAAAGCGTAAATCTGAAGCATTTGAGAAATTTAAAGAATTCAAGGCTGAAGAAGAGACTCAATTAGGTCGGTTAATTAAAAGTCCTAAGAATGGACAAAGGTGGAGAACACATCTCTAATGAGTTTGACTCTTTCACTAACCTAGGAATAATACACTAATACACCCTACCCTATACTCCTTAGCAAAATGGAGTTGCTGAAAGGAGAAACAGAACCCTCTAAGGTTGTCAACAGAACACCTTATGAAGTTATGGACAAGTAGATGTCCAGACATAGGTCATCTTTGAGTGTGGGGGGTCAAAGACACATGTAAAGTGTCTGACCAACATAAAAGTAAATTGGACCCTAAAATAATAAAGTGTAACTTTATAGGGTATAGTAGGGGAGATGAGAGGATGATGTAACATACCTCTACCATACTGATGGGACAATGGGGGTCGAATCTAGGGATGCCTAAGACTTAGACCCTAAAGTTCCTAGTTAAATAATATAATTGTTTGAAGTAGAGAAAGAGAAAAACATTACTACTTCTACATGTGGTTATAGGATCTGAACCTGGGTAGTGTATGAAGTAAGGGAGATGAGAGGATGAAGTAACAATAGATGAAATGGACAGTCCATATTCTAAGGATGTCAATCAGCTACTCAAGAGGAAATAGATTCTATTATGAAGAACGAAGTCTGGGAAGTTGTTGACTTGCTCAATAAAAGAAAGACTGGCTGTAAGTGGATCTTCAAGAAAAAACTCAAGGTAGATAAGGCAAGACTAGTAGCTAAAGGTTTCAACTAAGTCAGGGGAATTTACATCTATTAGGTGTTTGTTAGCTATAGTGGCACAATTAGACTTAGAGTTGCACCAAATGGATGTAAAAATGGCCTTCTGAAATAGTGATTTAGAGGAGGAAATTTACATGGAACACCATGAGGGTTTTGTTGTTCCTGGAGAGGAACAGAAGGTGTGCAAACTCATAAAGTCTTTATATGGCCTTAAACAGTCTCCTAGACTATGGTACTTCACTTTTCACGAGGTGATTAGTGAGTATGGGTTCATAGTAAATGAATATGATCTGAAAGTATATTTATGTTACTTTCTCTCTCTATGTGATCTAGTTTGAAAGGAAAGACATGTGAGGCAGAGAGATAGAAAAATAAGGTTGCTTAAGAGACATGTATCTCAAGAATCGTACATAGGAATCATCTTGAAATGCTTCGGTGTGATTGGTTGGAAAGCAACAGAGTCTCCTATCTATAAGGATACGACTTTATCTAAAGGTCAGATAACGAGGATAGACTCAATATGGAGTCAGTGCCTTATGTATGTCATGACCTGTACTCGACCTGATTTGAGCTATGTTGTAGGGTGCTCTTGAGTAGATACCAGGAAACTCACCTATCAGGTTGAGGAACTGTCACTAGGTGAGGACCCAGATGACAGGTTATCCACTGCTGGTAAGAAGCAAAAGAGCATAGCAAAGTCAACTATGGAAGCTGAATTATGACTTTATGCATGTAGCTTAGCAGCTTCAAAAGAAGCGTGAATTAAAAACTTTCTAGCCAGGCTAGGCTAGAGAACTGGGTTGATTCTCCCTTCCAAATGTTTTGTGATAATCACACCACCGTATCGACACTTAAAAATGGAGAAATCAGTCCACCGTATCGACACATCGAAGCATACTACTACTTTGTGTTTGACACTTAGTTGGCAGATCCGTTAACTAAGGCCTTATCAATGGATCAATTTGTATGTCTTGTTCGTAGTATAGGACTTTGACGGGGCTAGGGTGCCAGCTCCTGTAGAGTTTAGTACGAATATTTTTGCCTACAAGTTGGACTAAGTGCATAAGTTGTTGTTTGGTCCGTGGGCACCCATGTAAAACTGAAAACGAGAGGGAAGTCGCATTTTGAAAGACACACGAATAAGATGGGCTCCACAATCTAATTAAAGATAGGACTAACAAGTCCTATCTAAAGCAGATTTCATGAGGCAGTTATTAAATTGAAAACCGCCAGCTCATCACGATATATACAAACAGAACATTGTTTCTGTTTTGTTCTTGTCTCCGAGACGAAAGAAAAAATGGAACCAAAGAACGGAATTCTCTCAACTCCTCTCTCTCGCTGGCTTTTGAGTTGCAAGAGACAAAATTAGGAAAAAGCAGAAGCTTTATTACTCATTATTGTGTGACGACTCAAAGGTTAATCTTTCTTCCCATAGGTTCTCCGTCATCACCTCAGAAGACCTCCCGCGCTCTCCTCAGTCAGGTCCATCGCCGGGAACGACCGTGCTCCTTTACGACTGGTTTTAGGGCTTCCCAATCTTCCACTACCTCCCAGCACGATCAATATCTTCGGATCTTGCAAGTTGCTGATCCTCTCGGACTGTCGGTCGTCTGTCACTTTGGAAGTTCCCCTTACCCTCCTAATCCAAATCGATCACCGGTGACAAACTTGACTCCTACCCAAGCCAATTTAGGGGCTACCCAATCTAGGACAACCTCGCGCGATGGTGCTACCTCCTCCTACCACCTTGCGACAAATGACTACCCTCGACTCTGGAGACCAACCATCACCTGGGCTCACCTTATCTGTTGATGTGAAATGCTCCATCGCACTGGTACATCAGCTTGGCCACTACAGATTGACCGACCTCTTCTCCAATCCTGTTCAATGGCTTCCCAATCTCAGACCTGCACTGTAGATGTTGTTCGTACAACCTCCCCCGCTTCAAATCAGCTAACAAGGGCGATCCTCCTTTCTATATGTGTTGAAGGCTTTTGTATGGGTCAGTGCCAAAGCTTATTTTTTGGATATGTGATTAGGGTTCTTTATCATCATTTTTTCCTATGACTGAATGGTGCAATTTTTTCTTCCAAAATTAAGGTATTTTCTAAGATACTCGCCCATGGATTTCATTTTTTCCACTGCCTCTATTTATTCCTCTTCAAATGGGTGTATGAAATGTTTCTCTCTTGGACGTGAATGTAGATAATTTGCTCCATACTTTAGAACTGTTTAAGTAACTTGCATATTTTGATCATTGCATTTTGTTTGTTTGATTTTGAAGACAAGAATTGCTGCTACCCAGTCCAAGCCCATCTGAAAAGCTGCACAAAAACCCACCCTTTTTAAGTGAATAAATCAAAGTTATTCCTAAGCCAATGGGTCAACTTCAAGTTCATTTTTTGTTGGGACCCAATTGAATTATTTTGTGCACTGCAACTGTTTGCTTAAATGTCCAGCCTTGTTTACTGCATGACTATATGATAGATTTCCAACACTTTTATATGAGTCTCACAAGATAGCTTATTGACACAAAGTAATTATGATGAGAATGGTTGGAACTATTAATCCATAATGGAATTCTTTGTGTATTTTCTATATTGACATCTAAAATTTGTCAAGTTAAAAGATGTGAAGTTGATAGAGGTAAGCATATATTTCTGAGTGTCTCATATAGAACAATTTCAACCTCACGTTTTCTTTGTTAGGTGAGATAATCTCAGTAATCGATGAAGGATAGGAATAGGTGGAAAATTTTAAGGAATAAGTGTGTGATCATGGGTTATTAAAAATAAAGTAATTACATGTTTTTCCCCAAAGTTGTATGCGTAATAGTTTATTCTGTTGAAAGACATGAGTTTCAAGCCATGGGTGGATGTGGAGTTTATTTGGTGAATGTTCTGCGTGTAGATAGGAGTGCTAGTATCACACTTCCTTATTCCATAATGTATAGTTACATGAATTTGTTGAATGGAGGTTGGCATACTGAAAAGTGAATGTAATATCCTATTATAGCAGCTCTATTTATGCCAACAAGGCAACAACGTTATAGTTACGAGATGAGAATGTTACATAATTGAAGTAGCTTAATCCTGATTATGTCATTTATCAAATCTTCTTGTGTATTCAGTGATGTACCAAGTGCCAATTTTAATATCTAACAATACGAAGTTATCTTTCTGTTTTAATTTCTTCCTTGACAAAGTGGTTTTGAATTCCCAAGCTGAAAATTTTCAATTGTTTCAATAGCCTCCAACCTCTTTTATAAACAATAGGGACAAAAGTAGGTGTAGTTCCCTATATTATCTGCATTCACCATCAATGATAGCGTAGGTAGACTACTGTCCTTGCATTTAGCTGTGTAATTGCGTTTATACCTGAAAAAGCTTTATAGCAGTTAGTCATATTGATTAGGGCTACACTGGAAAACTGGAACCGAACCGAACCGGGTGAAACCGAACCGAAATTTAGCGGTTCGTTCGGTTCCTGTTTCGGTTTCGGTTCGGTTCCTGAAAAAAAAAACCGAATGAATTTTGGTTCGGTTCGGTTTTAAGAAAAAAAACCGAAACCGGA
Organism: Saururus chinensis; assembly: GCA_035235625.1. Classification (NCBI taxonomy): domain Eukaryota; kingdom Viridiplantae; phylum Streptophyta; class Magnoliopsida; order Piperales; family Saururaceae; genus Saururus; species Saururus chinensis. The sequence continues at coordinate 47,149,464 of CP141143.1, forward strand.
ACCGAATCAATTTAATTAAAATAATTACGGTTCAGTTTGGTTTTAAGGAAAAAAATTAATTTTTTATATAAAAATATATAATTTTATATTATATCTACCTTATTTTGATTTATTAAAATAATTTAATTAAAATATTCGGTTTTTATTCGGTTTCGGTTCCTATGTCGGTTCGGTTTGGTTCCTAAATTTTGGTTCTTAAATTCGATTCAATTCGGTTCCTGAATTCGGCCGCAGGAACCGAACCGAGATGCAGCCAGCCCTAATATTGATAAAATTGATGCAAAAACATCTTATTGCATGTATATTGGACTTTTTTTAAATGACAACATATTCACTATTGTAAATCCAACCCATGTAGATGGCGCCGAAGGAAAATGAGCATGTGGGAGCATTCAATTTGGGGAGTCTTTGGGAGTTCATCATGTTTGAACGTGATGAGGTAAATTATTTGTAACATTTTCCTTATTATTTCTCGAAAGTTTATCATAAACTGGGATTTGCTTCCTTTTAGGTTGTGAAAACATTATTGACTCTACTGCAACCATTGAATATAAGTTAAACACCGCAGATGACCCCCATAAAAGAAAATCGCAGATGACTACCCCAAATGGTGACTGATTTTCAGAAATGTATAATAAACGAGTGGTAAAAGGCTCAATTACTCAAGTGCATGTCCTAGTTGTATATAGACAAATGCGTGAAGTGTATACATGTTAGTGTTGGACCCTTTCAGTACTTGTAGGATTTTCAAGATATGAGTTTTGATCTATTCTTTTTACTATAAAAAATGTGCTTGGGCTGAGTTATTTTTTGTACTGGTAGCAAGGTCAATCTTGTGTGAAAATTATTGGGAACCGGTAGAATATGATAATTCATGCAGTTATATGTCTATGTATAACAAATAAATATTTGTCAAATGTGACGTAGGTCGTGGTCTTGTGGGAACAATGTACAACAAATTTCATCCAAATAAACGGTTAGGTTAGAGGCATAGAAAGGTGGACCATCCATATGCACCTCCTGAATCTCTTAAATTATTAAAACAATGATGTGCCTGAAAAAGCCATATGAACAATAATTGATATCTAAATTGAAGTAAATTTTGTTTATGACCTTGATTACAAAAATGTGTGGACTCGTGGCAACGATGCCTACTGAATTTTATCCAAATAAAGGGTTAGGCCAAGATGCATGAAAAATAGGCATGGACTTGTTTCAATGCCGCCTACCGAATTTCATCCAAATAAAAGGTTAGGCCAAGAGGCATGAAAATATGGACCATCCACATCTACCTCCTAAATCTCTTAAACCATTAAAACATCAATGAATGACCCATATTTAAATTAAACTAAATTTTGTGGACCCCTATTAGCCGAACTTTATGCTGACCCGTCAAGCCCTTATTAAATTGAACTAAATTTTGAGAATCTGTCTTGCACATTATTTCCAGCAAAAGAGTTTTGCACATATGAAACACCAACTTTTTTAAGAAACATGATCTAATCCTTAAGTAGTCATAAGAGATGAAAGGAAAAAAAGTCTCATTTTAACAAATTCACCACTAGCATAGACTTGTACACACTTGGATAAAATAGATTCTATCATGCAAACAAAAGTAAAGAGAAGTTTTGCACATCTCAACAGTTGTACTGAGGCCATCAAGCAATAGGATCTTCTTTAATGCTTTCTACATGAAGTGTAGTTGGTTCTCCACTGTAGGCTTCTCTTAGAAAAAAAAATTTAGGTGATTTCTTTCTGCATTGCAGCACTAGATCAGTGACCACCTTCATATTCCACAAGCTGCATTCAATATTGCAGCACCATATCAGTAACATAATAAAATTGTTATTCACCTAATTAGGTACTATCAGCAAGAATCGAAACCCCATATGAAGCATTAGCAATTGACTAAAGGAAATCAGAAAAACATGGATGATCCTTGATATAGGTTGTTGCTGCAACTTACAAATCTAGAAAAAGGTAAGTTTTAAAATGATATGATTGCCATGAGAGACGCAATGCTATTGAAAATACACATATCACTATATTTTAAAAACAATTATATAATAAATGTGAGAGTACATGCAATTTTATGTCAAGTGAACCAGGAGATGAAAACACTTCACCACTAAGTCAGCCTTGATGGACTTCAACCACTCTACTTCTATAGTTGATGGTGCAGTTGAGCACTGAGAAGATACTGATCCATAAGTATTATTAGACTCGGACAAGTAGGTGGATCCCTTTGAAAATAGTAATTAGGCAGGAAGTGTGGAGCATGCTCAAGCTGTGTGGTCACACATATAATAGCATTCAGAGCGGTTGAAGTTGTTGTTAAGAAAGGAGATTATCATATGATAATTACAAAATGAGGATATAATAGAAGAAGTTGATAATAAAACAGAATCAACCTGCTTAATTGTAAATAGACCATAAAAGTAAACATGAGCTGTTTAAACTTGGATGGGAACAAATTTAAAGCTACGAAATCATATGATCAAATAAAACATGAATATGCAAAGTAAGCCTTAGGAAATGAACCCATTCCCATAAGAAATGGGCGAACACCATGTCTAGGTGGGGAAGGTTAAAGCAATATACCAACATATGAACATATGCTAATCAGGTGCTCCCCATCTGGTGTGACAGACAAGTCAGAGACATTGGTCATTCTCACACCCTTCCATGCATCCAGATTTTTCTCTTCTAGGTCCCACATGTAGATGCACTTCTTTGGATTAGAACTGCCACAGATGAGTCACTTTGAGTCAAGAAACAAGTCATATCCATAGAGAGGAGGGTTTTTTGAAGAATTACCACAAACGAGTCACTTTGAGTTAGGAAACAAAGCAACAACAGTTACATGTCTACAAAATCAAATAAACAAAATGCAACGATCAAAATTTGCAAGTTACATAAACATTTCTAAACTATGGAGCAAATTATCTCAAAAAATGCCCTAATTTTAGAAGAAAAAATTGCACCATTCAGACATAGGAAAAAATGATGATAAAGAACCCTAATCACATATCTAAAAAATAAGCTTTGGCACTGACCCATACAAAAGCCATCAACACAGATAGAAAGGAGGATCAGATGCCCTTGTTAGCTGTCGTTGGAGTTTCCATTCTCCATGGACGATGCTTCATGCAAAATCGGGCGACATTTTCTGAGAGTTGCTTGCGGAGAGTTTATCCAGTGACAAAAAAGCGTGGGGGAATGGCAAAGACCTGCGAACAACAGATCAATGCAGCTGCAATGACGGTCCTTAAATATCTTTTACTATTCGAATTCACACAATGCACAAATAACAAGATTATTGTCTCTTGTAGCCGATCCTAACTTTTAAGAAAAATTGTTAGAGATAAGCAAAGGACAAATTGGTAGTTGATCAGAAAAATCTAAGCTTTCACAATGCACAAATAGGTCAAATGGATCGTGTGCATAAATGAAGAGGCAAAACATCACAATGAAAAAAATGACAATACCTTCTGATGAGGGACATGGAAGTCGCAATTGTGTGGAGCAGAAGCCAGCAGGCCATCATGTGGCAATGAGCGTGAGGAACAAGTTTGATATTGGGAAGGCCCGGTAGCTGATTCGAAGCAGGGGAGGTTGTAAACCAGATTGGAGAAGAGGCCGGTTAGTCTCTGGTCGCCAAGCTGATGCACGAGTGTGAGGGAGGATTTCATAGCGACAAATAAGGTGAGCCCAAGAGATGGTTAGTCTCCAGAGTCAAGGGTACGCATTTGTCGTAGGGTGGCAGGAGGAGGTAGCACCATCGCGGGAGGTGGTCCGAGATCAGGAAACCCCTAAACTGGCTTGGGGAGGAGTTGAGTTTGTCACCTGTGGTCGATCTGGCCCAAAAGGGTGAGGGTAAGTTCCAAAGCGACAGACGACCGACAGCCTGAGAGGATCAGCAACTTGCAATATCCGAAGGTATTGATCGTGTTGGGAGGTAGTGGAAGATTGGGAAGCCCTAAAACCAGTCGTAGAGGAGCCCGGTCTTTGTCCAATGACGGACCTAACTGAGGAGAGCGTGGGAGGTCTTCAAAGCAGGCGACGACGGAGAGCCTACAGGAAGAAAGATTATTGGTGGAGGATGTAGCCGCGGCTTTGGGAGGTGGGTGGCGGAGGGGGGAGGGGGAGCTCCCGCAAGATACAGGAGCTCAAGAATGATGGAGGGCGGGTAATGTGGGCGGGGAAAGAGTTGAAAGACTGGCTCTTAACTCTAGTTAAGTCTATCTCGTCCGCTGCAACGATCCAATAGCGTTGGATATTATTGGACAGTTTAGATTTATTTAGGGCGCATATGCACGACTTAAGCTGGGGCTGACGGTAACTTTTATATATATATATATATATATATATATATATATATATATATATATATATATATATATATATATATATATATATATATATATATATATATAAGGATTTGCTAAAGTTGTTGGACCCCTTATTGTTAAAATAAATAAATATAAAAAAGTTATGGGAGCCAATTGCATGCATGATTTGGAATGGACATGTATAGCCTGACCAGACTTTGTGACCAAAACCTTGTGGTAGTACCAATAGAGAGCTCCAAACATAGTATATAAGAGGGCTTTGATTCCTATATGTAATAGCCCTCTTATGTAATATTTTAAGAACCCTAGGTGGCATGGTCACGGAGTTTGTGGGAAATAAAATTGGTTAGGAAAACATTATCGATTTGGACTTAAAAGAAAAAAAAATTGTCTTTACTAATTGTAAAAGCTATTTTTAAGAGTCACGTTTATATGCACGTGTGTGTTGTATGTTTTTAGGTTGCGCAATTTTGATCTCATGGCCAATGTTACTCAGGAGCATATAAGTTTTGATCCGCCCACTTGCCTCGTGATCTGACAAATTGTGAAGCTCCATGATATAGATGTGCACAATGCACCGGGATACACCAACACACATACAATCAAGTACATCTTAAAATTTGTTCGGGTTGGAATTACATAATGTTGGTGAGGATTGATTGACAAAAGATACAAAATAAATTAGGGACTGAATTTTAATTTTATAATAGATACTACATCTATCCTATATTAATAGCTACATTTAAAAAATATAATAGTTTTTATAGAATAGTAAAACCCACCTCTAAAAGAAAAAAAATTAAGTTTATGATACTCCCAATCACTTAATATAGAATAAATTTTTTTGTTAAATAAAATTATTAATTTAAGATAGAGAGAATATATAAATAACTCAGCTAAATTAACTTGTATCATGGAGACCATGTCTTGATAAGCCACTTTTCCACCTTCAGACAGGATTAGACTTATCAAACATTACAAAACCCATAAAAAGGATTCCATACAACCTTCGTTCAACTTTTTTTAAAATAAGCCCCTCCACTTATGGAAAAATAGGAATTTGTATCTTATAAAATATCTCTATAAGTTTGCTAGCCAGAAAATAAAGCTCACATGTGCCCGCCGCAGCAACTACACTTGGGCCTAATTCAAACTCAGGCACACAAAATCCCAAAAACGTGGCATTTGCTGACAGCTGCACGTCCCATTGGACCTTTTCGAATCCTGGATTCATCAGGCCCACGTAGATCTTTCCTTATCCCAAAGGTGAATGGCCCGACTCTCCTCCGCGAGTCAGTCCAAGATGCCATTGGGCCCACAGCCTCCGAGGCAGAAAGACTGGGGACTGTCTACGTTCAGATGCAGGAGAAGCTCCATTAGATGCCGGTTCTACAATCCCGGTTTGTCCTCATCAGTTATCAATCAAACCGGTTAACTCATGCCCCGGCCTGCTCGGCCAAGGGCAGTCAAGTACAACCCCTTTTTTGCCGTCATTGGCTTTGGGAGTGTGGTCTGGCCTCATGCACTCTCATGGCTCAACTGCTTCCTTGTGGTTGGTTGGTCACGGTTCACCATCGCGCTCTGTTATCATTCTATCCATTCGTAGGTTCGTGGCTGTAGGTGCAGCTAATTCTTGTTAGAAGTGGACATTACATTTAATGGGTTAAAAACCCATATCATTGAGGTGGGCATAATATTTATGTAGGTCAAACCCATATTACTTAAATAGGTCAAGCTCATATGGTAAGAGACCCCAAGCCCACTTTATATGGAATAAAAATAACACATGTGAATTAGTTGAAGGAGGGAATAGTCTGACATCGCTTATAAGAAGGTGATGATGTTGGTATATAAGACATTAGTTTAACCTTTCAAGTTAGGCCCTTAGGACAACCCACTTTTGTGGAGGAGAGAAATGTTGGACCCATGCACCTAGGTGGGCTAACCCACGCACGTGCCGCTGCTGTCCGGCCAGTCTAGGTTGGGTCAATAAGATAATATTTTTGGGATAAATTCATTTAATTTGGTTTTCTATTAACCAAAATGGGTTCGGTTTGTTTTCACTAAAGAATATGTCTGTTAACGAATGAACGCATCCATTTGAATGGGAAATGGTGTCTTCAATGGGATTTCCTATAAAATCATTGAAAATGATTTTTGCACGAATCCTACATTAAATTTCCGTCCATTTCCATTTTTGTGAGAGTATATGTATTGTGGTTCGCTACATATACTGTGTTGGAGGTGCTCCTACAGTACGTAGTTGATCATCTTATCCTGGAAGGCACACGCCCAAGAGTCCTAAGCACCATTAAGGAAGGCGAATTCTATCTTAAGGACAGAGCGACTTACTTGATTTGATCATAATCTTTCTAGTAAGATTTCTCATCATCATATTTGCAAAGGTACGAAAATAACAATCTTAAGATAGAATTCTATATATATTTTCCTATATTTTTTAATTTGCATGTAGCATAGTAAATTTCTAATTTATCATATGTCAAAATTGGAAATTTACTGTTCATTTTAAAGAAAAAATTGAATTTTTTACTATTCTAAGTGTAAAGTTTCGAAAATTGGACTATCCTGTGAGTAAAATTTTCAAAATTTTTCGTTCTGTTTGAAAATTTCAAATTTTTTACTGTTTTGTGTTAAAATTTTTGAAATTCAATAGTTCTGTGCATCAAAAGTTTGAAATATTACTATTCAGTACGGAAAAAATTTACAACCTTACGGTTTTGTGCGTAAATTTTTGAATTTTTGCTGTTCTGTGCTTAACTTTATGAAATTTTACTATTCTAACCGTAAATTTATGAAAGTTTACTATTTTGGGTGTAAATTTTGAAAGATTATTGTTATATATGTAAATTTTTTGCAAGTTACTGTTCTGTGTGTAATTTTTAGAAAATTTACAGTTCTGTGTGAAAATTTTGAAATATTAGTGTTCTGTTTGTAAATTTTCAAACAATTACGATGTTATACGTAATTTTTGAACTTCTCTGTGTTATGTAATTTTCTGAACTTTACAGTACTGTATGTAATTTATGGCACTCGCCTAGGTGTAAATTTTCAAACTTGACTGAGTTATTTGTAATTTCTCGAACTTTACTGGGTTGTGTGAAATATTTTTTTAAAAACAATTTTAATTTTTTTTTAAAAATTTATATTTTTTACTGAGATAATCTTCATGGCTGCTTATGGTACCAACTTGACTTCGGTACTTATTCCTACTCCGGTGAATGCTCCTTTTCAAATTAAAGGAGAAAAATAAGAAAAGTTCAGTCATGCGGATTTTAAATGATGACGACAGAAAATGTTGTTCTATCTTACTACACTGAACCTAGTCTGATTCCTTCAAGAGGAAGTACTCATTCTCACTGAAGAAAAACGGGGAGATAAAACGGCTGTTGCGGCAGTAGATGCATGGAACATGCAGATTTCTTATGCCGTAATTCCATCCTTAACGGGTTGGACAATACATTATATAATGTGTACAGTTCAATGAAAAGTGCTAAGGCACCGTGGGAGTCATTAGACAACAAGTACAAGACTAAAGATGTCGGAACGAAGAAATTCGTGGTTGGCGAATTTCTGGACTTCAAAATGGTGGACTCTAAAACTATGATCAGTTAAGTTCAAGAACTCCACGTTATCCTGCATGATATTCATGCAGAAGGCATGACTTTAAGTGAGTCTTTCCATGTAGCAGCTATAGTAGAAAAATTACCACATTCCTGGAATGATTTTAAGAACTACTTAAAGCATAAGAGAAAGGAGATGGACATGGACATGGACATGGACATGGAAGATTTGATTGTGAGGTTAAGGATTAAAGAGGACAACCGTGCTTCTGAAAAGAAAACTGGGGGTCATGGCATGGAAGCCAAAGTCAACGTTGTGGAACAAGGGTATAAAAGTAATAGCTTCAACAACAAGAAGAGGAAGCATCTTGCTGGATAGTCGAACATTGACTTCAACAAAGCCAAGTTCAAGGGCAAGTGCTAAGTGTGTGACAAGGTGGGCCACAAGGCTAAAGATTGTCGCAAACGGAAGAAACAAGATGATTCCAAAAAGAAGAATGCACAAACCCACATGACTGAAGTGAAGAATCTCTCCACCAATGTGAATGATATCAACCTTTCGCTGTAATTTCGGAAGTGAACATGGTCACAAACGCTAGAGAATGGTGGGTGGACACCGGGGCTACTCGTCATGTGCGCTCAAACAGGAAGATGTTCTCCACTTATCAACCTGTGGAAAATGGTGAACAACTATTTATGGACAACTCTTCTACCGCAAAGGTTGAAAGACTTGGAAAGGTGGTGCTGAAGATGACTTCAAGAAAAGAACTCACACTCAACAATGTACTGCATGTGCTAGAAATTCGAAAGAATTTAGTATCTAGATCATTGCTGAGCAAGAATGGGTTTAAGTTGGTGTTTGAGTCAGATAAATTATTCTTGACGAAGGGTGGGATGTATGTGAGCAAAGGGTACCTAAATGAGGGGCTTTTCAAGCTCAATGTACTCACTATTGTACCTAATTCTGTTATTAAAAATGTGAATGCTTCTTCCTCGTATATGATTGAGTCATGTGATGTGTGGTATGGTAGATTAGGACATATTAATTATGATGCTTTATGAAGATTGATTAATGTGGAATATTTGCCTAACTTTAATATTGACTCTAATCATAAATGCAAAACTTGTGTAGAATCAAAATTAACAAGGAAATCTTTCTAAAGTATTGAAAGATGTACTGAACCTCTTGAGTTGTGACTTGAAACTTGTTCAAACAAGAGGAGGTAAAAAGTATTTTATTACATTTATCGATGATTGCACTCGTTATTGTAATGTATACTTGCTAAGAAGTAAAGATGAGGCTATTGACATGTTTATATTATATAAAATAGAGGTTGAGAATCAACTTGGCAAGAAAATAAAAGTTCTAAGAAGTGATAGAGGTGGGGAATATGAATCACCTTTTGGTGATTTCTATTAACGACATTGTATTATACACCAAACTACGACACCCTATCCACCTTAGCAAAATGGAGTTGCTGAACGGAAAAATAGAACTTTAAAAGAAATGATGAATGCCATATTAATAAGTTCTGGGTTACCCCAGAACATATGGGGGGAAGCTTTGCTTTCAATAAATTATATTCTCAACAAAATACCTCATAAGAAAACCTTGTAGACGCCATATGAATTATGGAAAAGTTGAAAGTCTTCCTACAAATTCTTAAAAGTGTGGGGGTGTTTAGCGAAAGTGGCGGTCCCTAATCCCAAGAGGATTAAAATTGGACCAAAGACCATTGATTGTGTATTTATTGGTTATGCCAATAATAGCAGTGCATATCGCTTTCTTGTTCATAAATCGGATATTCTTGATGTAAATGTCAATACTGTGATTGAATCCAGGAATGCTTCCTTCTTTTATAATATTTTTCCGTGGAATTCTACACAAAAGGAAAGTTCTCTTAAAATAACTTTGGATGTTGAAAAGGACAATAGTGAAGACCAAGAGGGAGAGGATGATGAACCTAGACGTACTAAACGTGCTAGAACATCAAAATCCTTTGGTCCAAACTTTCTAACTTATTTGTTGGAAAATGAGCCTCAAAGCTTTAAGGAAGACATGTCCTCGCCTGAAGTACAATATTGGAAGGAGGCAGTAAATAGTGAAATTAAATCCATTATGCAAAATTATACTTGGGAGTTGGTGGATCTACCTCCAGGGAGTAAACCTCTAGGATAAAAGTGGATATTTAAGAGGAAGATGAAGGCTGATGGATCGATTGACAAATATAAAGCTAGACTTATTAGCAAAGGATACAAGCAAAAGGAAGGTCAAGATTATTTTGTCACATATTCACCAGTCACAAGGATAACATCAATTAGGATGTTAATCGCTATTGCTGCTTTGTATAATCTTAAAATACATCAAATGGATGTGAAAACCACATTTTTAAATGGTGACTTGAATGAGGAAATTTATGTGCAACAACCTGAAGAGTGTGTTGTACCAAGTCAAGAAAATAAAGTGTGTAGACTTATTAAATCTCTTTATGGGCTTAAACAAGCACCTAAGCAATGACATGAAAATTTTGACAAAATGATGATGTCAAATGGATTCAAAATTAATAAATGTGACAAATGTGTTTATGTGAAAGACAAACCTGATGGCTATGTCATTGTATGCATATATATGGATGATATGCTCATTATTGGTAGCAATGATGATATCATTAAAGCTACTGAGAAGATGTTGAACAAACAGTTTGACATGAAGGATATGGGTGTTGAAGATGTCATACTAGGGATGAAGATCACTAGAACATCTGATGGATATATATTATCTCAATCTCATTACATTGAGAAAATCCTAGAGAGATTTAATAAGAATGATAATCGTCCAGCAAGAACACCTATGGATGTGACATTGCACTTATGCAAAAACACTGGTGAGAGCATATCACAACTTAAATATTCTCAAATTATTGAAAGTCTCAATTACATCATGAGTTGTACGAGACCAGACATAACATACTCAGTGAGTAAACTGAGTAGATTTAATAGCAACTCAAGGGCAGACCACTGGAAGGTTGTAGTCAAGGTTCTTAGATATCTAAGATATACCTTAAACTATGGAGTGCACTATATAAGGTATCCAGCAGTACTAGAGGGTTACTGTGATGCAAACTAGATATCTGATACAAAAGACTCAAAACCACAAGTGGATATGTCTTTACTCTTGGAGGTGCAACAGTGTCTTAGAAATCCTCAAAACAAACGTGCATAGCAAGATCCACAATGGAATCTGAATTCATTGCGCTTGATAGTGCAGGCGAAGAGGCTGAGTGGCTTCGTAATTTTTTAGAGGATATTTCAATGTGGGGGAAACCTGTACCACCTATTTGCATATACTGTGATACCCAATCGGCTATAGGAAGGGCACAAAGTAATTTGTGTAATTATAAGTCTTGACATATACGTCGAAGACATAATACCATAAAACAATTGCTCTCTAGTGGAATAATTTTCATTGAGTATGTTAGGTCAAAAGAAAATATTGTAGATCCGCTTACTAAGGGTTTGACCAAAGAACAAGTGAGGAGTTCATTGAGGGGAATGTGCTTGAAGCCTATACATTAAGAGTAACCATAATGACAACTCAACCTAGTTGACTGGAGATCCCAAGATCTAGGTTAAAAGGGACAACCGAATTGTGGGGGATTTAAGGGGAATCACTATTGAGATAAAATCTCATCCCCATTCCTATGATCAAATAGTGATGCTTGCATAGTGAATCAAGATAAGCTTTACTTTTAATGGTTCTTATAGCTTGAATTCGTTCGAGTGGGTATTATAGGATACTCCTAATAAGAATCACCTATATGAGTGTGAAGGGGCCGCTTCTATGAGGATTTTAAGGCTAAATCTTTTAGAGCACTCATGAAAACCAGGTTTGTTCAAGGCCGAAATGAACACAATCATGAGAACTACATTGTGTCTAAGAAGTGATTGTGTGAATTCTATTGTCTTGGTTTACACAAACGATTAAATAGTTCAAGACATCACGTTCACTGATTAGCCAGTAGACCCGATACTTTTCACAAGGGAAGGTTCAAAGCCAAAAGCTACCTTTCCCCATGAATGATCTTTTCAATATTTGCTTTCACGGTTTATTTGCATTATTTTGCATAGTTATCTAGCCAATTCTCATTCATGTGGGGGATTGTTAGAAGTGGGTATTACATTTAATGGGTTAAGCCCGTATCATTAAGGTGGGCATGATATTTATGTGGGTCAAGCCCATATTACTTAAGTGGGTCAAGCCCATATGGTAGAGAGAGCCCAAGCCCACTTTATATTGAATGAGAATAACACGTGTGAATTGGTTGAAGGAGTGAATAGTCCCACATCGCCTAGAAGAAGGTCATGGTGTTGGTATATAAGGCATTAGTTTGGCCTTTCAAGTTAGGCCATTGGGCCAACCCACTTTTGTGGGGGAGAGAGATGTTGGACCCATGCACCTAGGTAGACTAACCCACACGCGCGCGTTGCCGCTATCGTCCGTCCGGCTAGCTCGGCTCAATTCTGTTTGGTTCTGCCGGGTCGGGTCAGGTTGGGTTGGGTCAACAAGATAATATTTTTGGAACAAATTCATTTGGTTTGGATTTCTATTTATTTGATTTGGTTTTCTATTAACCAAAATGGGTCTGGTTTGTTTTCACTAAAGAATGTGTCCGTTAATGGATGAACGCATCCGTTTGAACAGGAAAGGGTGTCTTCAATGGGATTTCCTATAAAATCATTGAAAATGATTTCTGAACTAATCCTACATTGGATTTCTGTCCGTTTCCATTTCTGTGAGAGCATACATACTGTGGTTCACTACATGTAATGTGTTGGAGGTGCTCTATAGTATGTGGTTGATCATCTTATCCTGGGAGGTAGACGCCTAAGAGTCCTAAGCACCGTCAAGGAGGGCGAATTCTGTCTTAAGGACAGAGTGACTTGCTTGATTTGATCATAATCTTTCCAGTAAGATTTCTCATCACCATATTTGAAAAGGTACAAAAATAACAATTATGTACGCCTCTGTGGAAGTTGTTGGTTGTGAACGTCATTTGCCCTTGAACTATCTAGTCCGCATTCAACATGCCCCTTGTGCCCCACGCATTGGCAACTGAGGCTGCCTATGCGCGTCCCCTTGCGTGAGCCGCACTTCAGTGTGAGACATGCCCGATGCTCGTAGCTTGATCAAGTTTCCTATGTTGCATGGCAATGCTACCTCACTTCACAGTTGACTCTAGCAAACACATGCTGATGGTCCATTGCTAGTCCATCCCGTGTCGGATGTTCAAGGGTGTGACAAACCCTCCTATGCTGAAATCGTCGATGCCCTCGTCGGTGGCCCCCCTTGCACTATTGGCTTTTAAAGAACCAGAAGGTTCGGTCAATAGGTCCGGGTTTGCATATATCGTGTAAGTCTGGGTAATGGAAATTTTTTCATATATCGTGCAGGTCCGGGTTACCATATTGTATTATTTGGCCTGAACATGTAAAGTTGTGGTTTTTTATATCTTGAAATCCGAATTTGAAACATTAGAAATTTGAAATGACTCCTCGCAAATTGGTGATTCAGATTTATGATTGATATGCCAAAAATTGTATTGACTCTTCGGGAATTGGGAAGTTAAATTAATGCAATTGTTGTGTTTACGATCACACGACAGGACCAATATCATGTAATTGGTTACACGTCTAGCAAAAACATTCATTATGGTAGGTTCTTATCGTGTAATTGGTAACACATAACCCCTTTGGATGTGTTACCCATTACACGATATATATATATATACAGTATACATTGTGTACAAAGAATTATCAAAATCCCATGTTCTCGTTGTTTGCCTACTCTATTATTCACCCTTCTTTGGCTTGTAGTTGGAACATCTGCCACATTGGGAGGTTACCCTTGTGCTTTGGTATATCGTTTGCGGTTGTGACCCAACTATTTTTTTTTTCAATTCCATATTGTGTAATTGTCCACTGAAAATGAACTACATCGTGTAATCATGTTAGCACATATAAGAAAATTAGATAAGTTGTGAGTATGAACATATGACCACTATTGATATCGTTATTATACATACAAGAAGCCGCATCTAGTCGGGTTATCATTTAAGACATCTAGTATATCGTGTTATTTGTGTCACAAAATGCTGAAAATATTAATAACAGTTGTATCTTTTTTCCCATGCAAAGTTGTCTTGTAGTATATTTTTTTTGTACAAAATCATTATTGTGTTATAGTTGAACACGCTTGGCATGTTAGTCATGTATCCAAACGGATGACCTAGTTCTTTGTTGTATCATTTGATTGTGATGAGCGTGTCATTGAATACAAGACTTCCATCTATTGTGTCAAATATAACGCAATAATGATTTTGTATAGAAAAATAAATTTTGGAATACAACTTTGCATGGGATAAAAAGATGCAACTATTATTAATATTTTTCTTTACATAACATTACTATATTACATCCAAAATACTAATATTTATAGAACTTAAAACATACAAATAAAATAAGGATATGATGACCACTTCAGTGGCTGTTGAGGATCGATCATTTTAAATGCGACAGAACATTCACAACATTGAAATAACTCCAAAGAGTGAATCGGCCCCCATCAAAGGCTGGTGAGGACTGCATCTGATGGGGTTATGAATCACCATCTGGTGCTATAACATTGTTCCGAAGGCTCCATCCTGGCAACGACAATTAGTGGGCGAGCATTCTCCATTCAGACACCCAGAAGTTGGAACCGAGATAAGGCAGCCCCATGGACCCATCAGTTCAAATGTGACAGAACATTTGCGACATTGAAATAATGCAAGTAGTGAATCGGCCTCTTTCAAAGGCTGATGAGAACTGCGTTTGAAGTGGGGACAAATCACCATTTGGCACTATAGTAGTGTCTTGAAGGCATCGTCTCGGCTCCACTCATCCATCTCACGAATTCAATAAGCCCAGAGTCACCGTTATATATATAGGCAGGTTGCGAAGATACGAACTGCCACGCTTGGTGGACCGAACTAGAAGGTCCGGCCAGTATGTTCGGGTTTCCATATATTGTGTAAGTCTCGTTTATCGAAAATTTTCATATATCATGCAAGTTTGGATTACCATATTGTATTATTTGGCCCGAACATGTAAAGTTGTGGTTTTGTATATCTTGAAATCCGAATTTGAAACATTAGAAATTGGAAATGACTCCTCACGAATTGGTGATTCAGATTTATGATTGATATGCCAAAAGTTGTATGGACTCTTTGGGAATTGGGTAGTTAAATTTATGCAATTGTCATGATTATGATCACACGATAGGACCAATATCGCGTAATTGATTACACGTCTAGCAAAAACATTCATTATAGTAGATTCTTATTGTGTAATTGGTAACATGTAAACCTTTGGATGTGTTACCGATTACACGATATATACAAAGTATACATTGTGTACAAAAAAAACATTAAAATCTCATGTTCTCATTACTTGTAGTTGGAACATCTGCCACATTGGGTGGTTCCCCTTGTTCGCTAGTACATCATTTGGAGTTGTGACCCTACTGCCCGCATGTTCCACATTTTTGTGGGGCCCTTTGGTTGCGACTCTTATCCGATTTTTTTGTGGATGTAGGTAGAACCCTAGTCGGTGCCCACTAGTGCCTATCTTTTGTTGGGTGTATAGGCTCTCAATAAGTCATTCTATATGTTTCTATAGAGTACCATTTTTTGCAGTAGTCAGACACATATAAGTGTGCATGATCAATTGCTGTGATTGCATGCTTACAAGGTAGCCCTAGATGCTGAAGCTTTCCACATTTGCAGCTACGTTCGACCAAATTCACAACATCCTATTTAGTATATATCGTATGACTGAGATCACAATATAAAACAATGTCGTGTCATCGGTTACACAACCCATAAGGTTAACCATACCATTATGTAAGTTAAACAAACCTACTTGCATGATAAATAGAAATATCATGGTATCAGTGACATGACCCATAATGATAACATCCCATCGTGTAAGTAAAATAGACCGACTTACATGATAAGTATAATTAATGTATAAATGAACACATGATATAGACAACAACATATAAATGTAATGTACCTGGTGATATAGTGAGTTAACCTGGAATTCATACATTGACATAAGCAGTATATGCAAATTCCTTGCTTCTTCTCACCTATTTTTATTGTGTTTGCGCACAAATGGGGTTAAATCTTCTATCATATCTGGCTGTCTGTCTGATGTTTATCAAATAATGCGGTCTTGTGCTTCCTTGTGTGCTCAATTAACAAGTTATAAGCATCGATCTGTCTTTTTTTAACATTGCATTGGCACTTTCAAACTTGTTTGAGCTGAAGGTTCCATATCTTTTTCCTAGAAATACGACACTAGCCTAGTGCTCTAAACCTACCTTATTTAGCAAAGCATATGCTTCGAGATTATGTTATTTAATGTTGTTCATTGTTTCTTCATACACGTTATGCTTGAAAGTTTCGGCTGCATCATGGAGCTAGTTCTTTAGGTAGTTATCCTTGAATCTATCCAGCATAGTTGCTGCCATGTGAAGGATGCAATATTTGTGGTGTGTAGATGGGAAAAACTGCTTAACAACATTTGCCAAGCCCCTCATTCTATCATAAATGATTGTATCCAACTTGGTTGGAGGATCAGAAAATAGATGATTTCTAAGAAACTCAAGAAACCAACACCATGTTTTCTCGCCCTCACTCTCAACCACTATAAATGCGATGCACAACATATTATTGATCTTGTCCAGTGTAGTTGCTATCAATAGCTGTCCAAGATATTTTCCCTTTTAAGAATGTTGCATCTACCATTAGCAATGACCTCAATGTTCTTCTGAAAGCTTTGGCAAAGGGACCAAACATCCAAAATACTCTTTTGAAATCATACCCACCTATAGGTCCAGGAATATCACATGATCTTACTGGAACAACTACACTTCCTAAATTTATATATTCTATCTGATTTCTATAAGCAGAAGTATGCAGTAGGATTCATCTGGGTCCATATATACTAAATTAGTTAGTGCTTTACGTGCATGACCGAATATAGTTTAATAAAGGTTATACGACAAGTGAATTCCTCATGTTCCTGATCACACGACATCGGTTGTAGTCGTGAGATTGTAAATTAGGACTGATTACTCATTGTGTTCATGTTAACAAGATATTTAAGTAAGTCGTGTGAAAACAAAATGCGAGTGTATTCTTAGCGTGTGGTTGATAACACAATATACTATCATATCGTGTTATTGAATACACACTTCAAGCAGTCTCCTAAGTTTATATTACATGCATGCCAACATTTCTTGTAGTTCATAGTTATGCCCCAGTGGTTCGAAATATAACTTGCTATGCACTTAGGTGTAATGTCTACTGAGTTTTTAAACAAGCCATAATATTTTCTTACAATCCAAAGGTGTGATGCTAGGGGATAATTAGTTGACTTCCTTTTGGTTCCCCATGAATGGTTCGGCACTAACCTCATGATATTCACATGCTCTCCTATATTTGAAGCCCTTATGTACTAGTTACAAGAATGATTGGAGCACTTTGCTATGTACATACTCATGTTTTCATCCACAACACGGTAAGTGAATTCACCTTTATTGCTAAGTTGATCAAGACCCTCTTGAAATGCAACAGGCTCAGAAAATATGCGCCTAATTCGAGGAGCTTCTGGTAATCCTTTGCTTGCCAGTCATTAGCTGCCCTTCACTAATATTTGGTTCCAACATGTATAGATCATCGATTTTCTCCCACTCTGCCTTCGCCTCAACGTTAAACTTATTGGGGACCTTGCTGTTTCCAAATTCTTCATGGTTAGACACATTTTCCATGTCAACTATATCATGATCGTTCCACTGATCATCACCCCACATCTGTTCAAATTCTTCGCCATCGTAATTACAAGGGTTGTGTGAAGTTTTATCGTTATCAAATAAAGTCCTCGTCGCACCCATCGTTGGCAACAATTCTTCTAATATATTTTGATTGACTTCTATCCTAGGTTCTGTAGTCATTGTATTGGTGAAAGAAGATTGACATGGATTTGTTGAGGGCAAGTTTCCCGGTTCTCCCAATTTGCATTGGATATTATCGTGTTAATAAAAATGCAACATAACTCGACATCGCTTATTAGATTATATGCTTACAATTCATATTGTGTTACTAAAACCACGATATGAATGCATGTCGTGTTGTTACATCTACACTGAAAATCATTATTAATATATCACATGTGTATGTCTTATCATTACTAATGTGATATATTATAAATCATGTTTCTTTCTTCACATGATATGATTTGAACATAACACGATATGGTCAACATCGTGTGCTCAAGTGCACGATAAAGATCAATCTCATGTAATCTAAAGTTTCATTATTACTTGACAGTTTCAAATGTGAACTGTGTTTCATTCACTCTGGCTTGAAATCCGACATTAGAGCTAGGCTAAGCCATTACAACTAGTGATTTAGCTCTATTGACTGCATGGTTCCTTTCTATGGATGGTGATTTGTCACCATTGTTGGGTTCTTTCATCTCGGCATATAATGATTACACCTCCTTATTTGCTTTCTTATGAATGGAGAACACTGATTAGATGTCCTTGTCGTCTTGTAAGTCATATATCTTGGATGATTTGGAAGATGGAATTAAATACTTTAAAGTGACAATACCATTCATGGCAAGTCGTGCTTTCACTTGAAGCAGCAGCTCCCCGAACCTCACCGACGGATCAATGTTTATCAAACTACCTTTCTACCTATATACATGCCATCATTGCCCACCTCTCCATTGTAATGTATGCAAATACCGATTATGTCCATAATAGGTGCAAAAGGGTGATCAAATCCGCAAATTGTAGCCTTTGGACCCTCAAACATATTCTGGGGTGTCAAAAAATGGTTTTTTAATGAAAAACCAATCTCTCCGGAGAGTCACTACTGGTCACCTCCCGCCGGTGACTTCCGTTGGCCACCGATGAATCCTAGCATACCAGAACAATGCAACACTGTTCTTGTCTTCATTTATTATAATGTGTGGGGTAGTGGGAAACCTAAGGGCAATTTTGTCCATAAGCAGATAATTTGGCATTTGTATTTAAAATCCAGGGAATATGGAATATTGTGTTCTTTAGTCAGGCAATATGGAAAAACTCATTTAAATATATGCTTTATTGTAGTCTATGTACGAGTGAAGCTTTGAAGCTCGGTAGAGAGGAACAATATGACTCTCGCACATAGATGAAGTTTCCTTATTTTAAAAAAGAATTTAATTTGAGATTTCTAGACCACGGCTCGGGCATGGTAGTGTTCATACTTAAGCTAAAACAATATGTCATGTGCAAGCATACATAATTATAGCCTTCTGGAATCCTAGGGTATTTATAGAGAAATCATCAAAACAAGGATTTAAAACAAGTAGAATATCATAGTAGAATTAAACAAGTAAAGTCATAATCATGCTTGAGCTAAATTATAATTCAAAGATGATTCTCATGGAATCACACTAGCATTTATAGGTAATCATAATAACTCATCATAGTCATAAAGAATTTAGATTTATGAGAAGAGAGCAAAAAATGGCTGAAAATACCTAAATATGGCCTATTTCACTAAACTACAGTTCAACTGTTCAAATGCCCTATCTGGCCATTCAAATGCCTAGTTGTTCGATTGGCCAGATAGAACTTTCGAACAACTAGTCATCTGTTCCAATGACTAGCCGTTCGAATGCCTTGTGTGTCCGTTTGAACGCACGAAACAGTTCACTTTTCTAGTTCATCTTCAACCTTCTGAAATTCAAACAAAAAATATTCTAAAATTCTTGATAAGTTCAAAAATTACCATAGAACATTATATAATCAAAATCTAACCCTAAAACATGATAGATGTAATTATTTTTATACTTGATCATAAAGAAAATAGCCATAAATTGCCTATTTTTTAACAAATCACCATTAAACCTCAAAATGAAGTAAGAACCCATATAAATACAGAATCATGTATTCCAATGTATAAAAACCACACAAGGTAAAACTTCGAAGCCTTTGGATCCACAAAAGAGTCTCAAGCCTAAAACTACCTTACTCAAAATTAGGGTTTTTGTTAAAACTTAATTAAAATTATTTAATAGGCTCAAATTACCTTGAAAAAAAACATATCTAGAATATTCTTGGTTAAAAATGAAAATCACCTAATTAGGGTTTTAAATAAAAGTTAAAAACAAGATTTTTAATGGAAGAAATCAAAAATAAAGATGGGGAAATGAAGATAAGATGTGTAGACCAAAAATGTAAGATTAGGTGGTGGTTAGGGCAAGAAAACACACCTTAATCCGATTTTCTTCTTTGAGAAATTGGGGTTGAGCACTCCCTCTCTCCTAACACAATGTATTGCCCCAAAATTTCAACATTTTGAAATTTTAACGTTTGGGCCCATTAGTGAATTTTAAGGCCCAATAAAAGTTTTTCTTAAAATTAGACCGTTTTGATCTTGATTCGTTCAGAGGAGTGATGTGCCCGATGTGGGCACAATCGGTACACAGGAGCTCTACGCAGGGAAAGGGAAGGAAGTAGGAAGAAAGGGGTGAAATAAACTACAATTCTATTGCATAACCAAACCAGGGAAGGAGACGACCCTCTTATGGGGAGTCGTGCCCTCCTACAATGGGAAACATGCCGCTAGTGGGCTCGGCTATCCCATGGTCCACTAGCGCGCCTATCAACGTTCAATAACCAATTACAAGTACAAAACAGCCACTAACATAAGGAAAACTAACCTAATGTACCCAAATAAAGACAATAATGTACTGAAGTAAGGATAAATGATGAATCGTGTAAACGTGCACAACACTCCACCATGCTTCCGCTACTCGCCTTGACCTCAAGGCGACCAAGCTAGGTAGCGAGACATGAACTCATCCTCAGGCAACCACGTGGCATCCTCAAGTGATTGTCCCTGCCATGAAACCAGAACTTTCGTAATAATGCGACCCGAGCGGCGAACCCGGCGCTTATCAAGCATTGAGGCGGGAACCGGGTTGGAAGAAGTAACCAGGCCCATCAGGGGCGGTGGCGGAGCATCAACGACCAAAGACGTGTCACCTATGCAGCGGCATAGCTTGGAGACATGAAAGACAGGGTAGACCAAGGAACCAAGCGGTAGGGCAAGGCGGTAAGCCACTGAACCGATACACTCCGTGACAGCATAAGGCCCATGAAACCGGGGGCGAGCTTGGAATGCTTGGGCTAGAATAGGGATGTCTGGCGCTGAGGAAGAACAAAGACATACACCAAGTCACCCACGGCGAACTCCCTGTCCGTGTGATGGCCATCGTAAATCTGCTTCATCCTGTTCTAAGCAGAGGACAAGTTCACCTTAAGCTGACGAAGAACCTCATCCTGTGTCTGGAGCATATAATCCACCTCAGCCATAGAGGATCAGTGAGGAACATAAGATAACATGGTTGAGGGTGGATGACCATACAACACCTCAAACGGAGTGAAACTAGCACATGTGTGATAAGCGGTGTTATAGGACCACTCTGCCCATGGTAAAAGCTAAAGCCATCGGCGGGGCTGAGACATTGTGAAGCAGCGGAGGTACTGCTCTAAGCAGCGGTTGACCACCTCTGTCTGGCTATCCATCTGAGGGTGATAAGCAGTGCTCATGTGAAGAGAAGTACCCTATAAAGTGAAGAATTCCCGCCAAAACTGAGATATGAAGATCCAGTCATGATCAGAGACAATAGTGCGAGGCATGCCATGTAGTTTGGGCACCTCCCGAACATAGAGCTCCGCCACTGTCTTGGTGGTGAATGGATGTCCCAGAGTAGAAAAGTGAGTGTACTTGGACAGCTAGTCCACCACCACCATAATCACCGACTTGCCTTGCACCAAGGGCAAGGCCTCCACGAAGTCCATCGAAACATCCTCACAAACCTAATCGAGGATTGGCAAGGGCTGCAGCAACCCGGCAAGAGAGGTCGTGGCGGCCTTAGCTCTCTGGCAGACATCACAAGCGGCCACATACTCCTGTATTGCCCATCGAATGCCCTACCACATAAAGCTCTGGCTGACCTGCTTATAAGTACAGAATGCTCCCTCATGACCGGCCACTAGAGTGTCATGGAAGTGGAAGAGGATGCATCGACGAAGATCAGCAACATCGGGTACCCAAAGGTGGTCCTTCCAAAAGAGAAGGGTATCCTTCCATGCAAAGAATGGATGAGCAGCTGGGTCAGTCTGGAGAGCTGTAATAATGGCCTTAGTTAGAGAATCATCAATGTACGCCCTCCTCAACTCATCAATGAAGGGGCAAGAGGGATTGGAAAGGGCCAAGCAAGATCCCGGAGTAGAACTGCGAGAGAGGGCGTCGGCCACTATGTTCTCGGACCCTTTCTTATACATGACCACATAGTCATAACCAAGTAACTTACTGACCCACTGCTGCTGAGACAAAGTGGACACCCGCTGCTTGAGGAAATACTTCAGGGGCTGGTGGTCAGTATGGATCAAGAACCGGCGGCCAAGTAGGTACGGACACCACTTATCGACGGCAAGGACAATCACCAACATCTCTTTCTCATACACAGACAGAGACAGAGAGTGGCCAGCCAAAGCCTTGTTGAAGTAGGCAATGGGGCGCTCATCTTGTAGCAAAACCACTCCGAGTCTAGTATCCGAAGCATCTGTCTCCACCACGAAGGGCCAGCTGAAATCGGGGAATATAAGAATAGGGGCCGATGTCATAGCCTGCTTCAACTCGTCAAACGCTACCTGTGCAACCTTATCCCAACCGAAGGCCCCTTTTTTATAAGCTCTGTAAGAGGCCGAGCAATCTCCCCATACCGGCTGATGAACAGTCTATAATATCCAGTGAGGCCAAGAAAACCCCGCAGCACCTGTACATAAGTAGGCGGCGGCCAAGAGAGCATGGCGGCCACCTTAGATGGGTCAGTAGCAACGCCGTGTCGGGAGATAATATGGCCTAAGTAATCTACCTATGGGCTGCCAAAGGAACACTTCGAATGCTTAATGAATAAAGAGTTAGCTCTCAGAACAGAAAAGATAGACCTGAGATGCTCCAAGTGCTCCGCCCATGACTGATTGTAAACAAGAATGTCATCAAAGAAGACCAGTATATAACAGCGGAGGAACATCCTGAAAAGATCGTTCATGAGGCACTGAAATGTAGAGGGGGCATTGGTCAGCCCAAATGGCATGACGAGGAACTTGAAATGGCCATCATGAGTCCGGAAGGCTGCACCCGAATCTGATGATAACCCGAACGAAGGTCGAGTTTACTGAAGACCGTGGCACTGGACAGCTCATCCAACAACTCCTCGATCACCGGTATAGGATATTTGTCTTTGACGGTGATGGCATTCAAAGCGCGATAGTCAACACAAAACTGCCACGTACCGTCTTTCTTCCGAACCAGCAGCACCAGAGATGAATAGGAGCTTGTGCTAGGACGGATGATCCCAAACTGGAGCATATCAGCCACAAGATGCTCTATCTCTGACTTCTGAATATGAGGGTATCTGTAAGGGTGGACATTGGCTTGTGCCGCCCCAGGGATGTTCGGAATATGGTGATCGTGAGGCTGCACTGGGGGAAGCCCCGATGATTCGGCAAATACATCCAGGTGGGCATCTAATAACACCATAAGATCCGGGGGTGGCTTCTCCTAAGCCACCTCTACTGGCGCTTGTTGTTGCAAGAGAAACCCTTGGGAGGCGAACTGGAAGAAGGAACCCGCGGATTGGGCTGAGAGCAGGGTGACCGGCCAAGAGCCCTTGATTCAAACCCACGGTCCCTGAACTTCGAAGTCCATAACCATGACCCTGAAGTTCCAAATCATGTCGCCAAGCTCTTGCAACCACTAAACACCCAGACCACATCCGCCCCCTTCGTAGGCAGCAAGAAGACGTCGGTGACAAATGTATGTCCCTGGACAGAGAGCGTAACCTGAGTACATGCCCCGGAGCTCCTGAGGTGCTTTTCATCGCCCATCAGCATGTCAAATGGCTTCGAGTCGGAGACAAAACAGCCTAGCCGATGGGCTACCTTGTCATTAATGAAATTATGGGTAGACCCGCTATCAATCAGAATAGCCACCTATTGCCGCTTGAGGTAGCCCTGGACTTGCATCGTGTGTGGAGTGAATGCCCCCGAGAAGGCATGGACATAAATCTCGGGCAGCACATCCTCAGCAGCCAACGAATCAGGCCCGTCGGAACCCTCTCTGTCATCATCAATCTCCTCCACGAGAAGGGTGCCCTTTTAGTACAGCGGTGCCCCAGAACGAACTTCTTGTCGCAGCAAAAACAAAGACCCTTAGCACGGCGTTCCTCCATTTGGGCCAGGGTGAGGCGATAAACAACTGGGCCGGTCTGAGCGGGCTGTTGGCTAGGACGGCCAATCACTGGGCAGTGGAAAGGGGACTAGCACTCACTGCTGACCATGGAAAGGGTCCAAGCCATCCTCCTTGCCGCTGCCTAGCCAGCTTCTCTTCTTCAATTCGTGCATGGCGCACGACCTCTAGCATGCTGGAGCATGGGAAGTGACGCATCTCCTCTGAAATCTCAGGTTTCAGGTCCCGCTTGAATGTGCCCACCAAGGCCACCATCGGCCAATCGGGAAGGCAGTTGGCCACCTTCATGAACTCTGTGTAGTAGGCCCAGACGGTGGAGGTTTGGCGTAGTGATGAGAGCATCTCATTGAAGTCTTGGAACTCATTTGGGCCGAACTGGATGCACAACTTGTCAGAGAAGGTGGCCCAAGTGGGGTAGCGCACCTCCTTCTCGAAACTCTGGAACCATACTGAAGTGTCCCCATTTAGGTGGAAGGCCGCTATGCACAGTTGTTCAGCCTCTGAATGTGTTCCTTGGTAGGCGAAAAACTTCTCCGCCTTGTAGAGCCATTCCACTGGGCCAAATGAGGTTCAGCCCCTCCTCAGGGTGCTCCCTGGGGTCCTGGGTACTCCTCCCAGTCATCCTCCATCTCTTGGAACAAGTTTCTAGGAGGCGGCATCATTGGGGCATTTTCTTGAACACCTAGTGTGCCTCGCGTATCCCAGGGCTAGCGTCTCCCATCCATGGCTTGATCGACTGTGCCAAAGCACACAACACCTTGAGGAAAGTGCAAATCCTGGTCCGCCGGTGCTGGAAGGTCAGAGGGGTGCAGTTTGGGGGCCTAGGATAGACCCCCCTTCTCCATACACACAATTGGCGGCCTAGGCAAAAGGGGAGCTAAGCGCTCTGCCTGAAGCTGAGCCACGGCCAAGCCCAGAGCATCGACCTTGGCTACGCCCTTGCTCAAGGTCCTAATCTCCGCCATGATTTGTGCCAAAGTAGGCTCGCCGTTGGGTTTTGGCACTATCTTCAGGCTATCCGCAGAGGCGAGAGCCTCCTTCTCAGGCTGAACTTTTGGGGCTGCGGTAGCTTGTTTGCCTCATGCCATGGCTGGGGATCGTAAAAGCTCCGATACCAATGATGTGCCCAATGTGGGAACAATCGGTACACAAGAGTTCTACGCAGTGAAAGGGAAGGAAGTAGGAAGAAATGGGGGAAATAAACTGGAATTCTATTGCATAACCAAACTAGGGAAGGAGGCGACCCTCTTATGGGGAGTCGCGCCCTCCTACAATGGGAAATGTGCTACTAGTGGGCTGATAGTTTATAATTAAACCCTTTACAAGTGTACAAGGTAATTGTACTAGAATGAGTATTTAAGGGTTGTCGAACCTCAGGGACGGATGAATTATTACTAAATCTAGAGAGGAATTTGCTGGTTAAAAACTAAAAATAACTTAAACTTAAATTAAGAAAAATAAAAGAATCAACTAGTTTAAAAGGTAAAGATTAATATGATGGAATTTACATAGGAAATCGAATCCACTATAGAACCATAACAATTCCTTCACTTTTAATCTAAATCTAGTGTGAATATGAACAAGTATTCTCAGCTACAATCTAGAATTACTTCAGAAAGAATCATTAATTAACTTCCATGGCATGAATTATCTTCGACAATAGCACGAATCATCTACACTAAACTAACTATAGGCATGACCTGTCTAATCTTAGTATAACTCATCCAAGTCATTAATTATCTGAACATTAAAACTATTGCATGACCATCTCATCTAAATCACATAAATTAGAATTGATACAAATATCAAAACCACATCAATCTGTCATCTACAAGACAATAAATCAACATAGAATTGAATAAACATAAAAAGTTCTTCCATTAAAAAGGAAATCCTTATCATACAATTGTCATAATTCACAACTGAGATCTAAATTAAAAATAAAAGAAACTGAAACTTATCTATAGCTTCATCAACTCCTAAGTAAAAGAAAAGTCTAGCCTTCCATTGTAGAAGAAAGCACTTGAATCTCCATTGAAAGTTTTAAATTTTTCTCTATCTTCTTCTTCTCTTTAGAAAATCTACTTGCTAACCTCCAATTTCGAGCCAAATATGTCTTTATATGGGCATAAGAACCGTAGAAAAGAGTTGTATATGAAAAGGACTCAAAATTGGGTGAAATAAGGAAACTGTGCGTTATGCCGTTCGAACGCCTTGCATGCCCGTTCGAACTCCTATACTGCATTTTTTATCAAAATCACGTTATCCTGTTCGAACTCCCTGCATGCGCGTTCAAACGGCTACACTGTTTCTGCAATCTGGACAGTCCATTTTCTGTTCATTAAGCTTTTTCTTTCATGTCCATATTAATTTCCAACATGTTTATAAGTCTGAAAAGTTGTCCAAATCACTTTAAAGCGTGTCAAGACTATTTTCAAATTATTCCAAATATTGTCCAAGTACTTTGATAAGCTAATTTTACCTACAAAACATAAAAAATATTACATTTTAGACATATAGAATATAATTAAGATCTCAACTTGATTCAAATACATATCTAAACTACTAATAACTACAAAATTATTAATAATTAAATTAAAATATTAATATCTATCTTAATCTAAATAAATCATAACTAACTCTAAATTAACCTAATCTATACTAGCAAATAAGGTAAAAAGGCATATAAAAAATATATATATTTCATACTTATCAAATACCCCTAAACCTATATTTTGCTAGTCCTTGAGCAAAACAAAGTAAAACAAAACAACTAATCTAAAAAAAAATAAAAATAAATAAATGTCACTTTCGTAGGGAATCACGATTGCATTTAGCGTATGCAACAAGCCTTTAAACCCCTAGGTGTCCCTAGTTGGACGAGTTGTGTCTCATAAGGGTTTGCAGCAATGATACCCACAAACATCTAAACCTAATAAAATAAATAAAACAAAACAAGAAAACAAAAATTCTAAAAGCAATCTTCTCTTAAAAACACACAACTATTTTTAAAAAGAACCAACCACAAATACTTGACACAAGTAAATAATTCTGATCTGATCACTTTCGAGTAAGGAATCATCCATTCTATAACCTCATCTTAGAAATAATTGTGCAACTACATATATATATATATATAGAATCATCCATTCTATAACCTCATCTTAGAAATAATTGTGCAACTACATATATATATATATATATATATATATATATATATATATATATATATATATATATATATATATATATATATATATATATATATATATATATTTCAAAAACATAAAGTGTAGAAACTTTGTAGTTATACAATTTCACTCTCTATTAACAAGCATATCTTATGTGACCCATTAACCAAGCTCATTAAAGTTTACTAACTAAAAAAATATAACAATGACAATCTTTCATCTTTAACATCTCATAATAAAACCTCATGTAATAGCCATCAAATTTAAATTAAATTCAGGGAATAAGATCATAATATACCTCAAAATATGACTTGTGCAATACTTAGTTCTATTAAGCTTTCTAAATAGTCTATGTAACAAGCGTTAGGCCAGTGTCCTTAATCTAGTTGGCTCAAGGCACTAGGTGTTGAAACACCCCTCAGGCTTAATAACTCGAACTATAAAGGCTACAGAACCAAGTAAGTCATAAAAGAATTTATCTCAACTTTTCACGTTTTGACGCAATCCCTTATACTTTCATAAGCACAAGGTCCGGTTACTCAGTGAAAAGAGAAACAAACATTTACTCTTTCTTTTTCATCATTTTTTTTCAATCAATCTATCTTTTTTTTCAACCTTTTTCTCAATTTTTTCATAAACTTTTTTTTATTTTTTTTTCATTACACACTTATCCCATTTTTTTTTCAAATAATAGCCAAGCATAAAGATCTATCCTAAAACATTAAAAATTACTCAATTGCCAAGTTTTCAAAAATATGTGTAATTAAAGATATCCCACTAAGATTACAAGTAATAAATCATAAAATTATATTCCTACAAGTTTCAAGTGTGTGAAATGTGATTTAAAAATATAAGCACAATTATCCAAGATATAGAAAATAAAATAGAAATCACTCACTCAATTGTTTTCATCACTTAATTAATTACTTGAACTTTCTTCATGAAATTGATCTCTTTAAAAATAGACATATGCTTTTAAAAGAAAATAAACGATAAAAACCACATAAAACAAAATAAAAACAAAAGAAAATAGAAAAAAAATACTCTAAAACATCCTAAAAGAAAAATAAGGTAGAAAAATATCTTTCTACACCCCCATACCTAAACTGAACATTGTCCTCAATGTAAAAGAAAATATATACTACAATGACAAGAATAAGTAAGAGAGGGAAAGAAAGATATCACCTGAATGCAAAACTAATCCACTAATCTAAAAATGAAGTACATAGGATTGGAAAAAACATGAGAAACATACATATAAAGAGCAATTTCCCAAACCTTAAATACCAAGCTCCCAGAAAAGAGATAACAAAACAAAAACAAAAATAACAAAGAAAAGAAAAGATAAGAAAAGAGAAAAGTAGCCCCTGCATAGCAAAATATTAGAATCATCTGCATCAGTAGAATGCTAGTCACTATCATCTGCATCTGTCGGAGCTGATTGGCTACGAATCAAATCAGCCAATCCCTAGATCAGTCCCCTCATCTCAGTCATTTGAGCATCTATATGTGTAGTAAGCCGCGTCTGAAGCTGTGCCTGAGAAGAATCAATATGTGCTCTAAGACGATGCTCCATCTCAAGGAAAGAGTCAGTAGCATGTACTGGAATGTGCTGCTCAGCTGAAACCTCTGGTACACCCTCTGTAGTTGGCTCCTCCTCATTCTCTTCGTCGAATGCTGGTGGAGGAGGACAATGTGTAATCATACGGTTTAGGGTCGCCTGGGAAATGACCCCTAAACCTCGACTCATGGGTGCATATGAAGGAAAATCCAACTGAAAGTGAACAAAAATCCGCTCCAAAAAGAAAGGAAGAAAATCGATGTGAATCCACTCCGCACGACCCAGAACATAAAGAAGGTGAGCTAAGGTGTAGTCAACCTTCTCATGACGGCGAAACCATATATCATACTCCAATATCAGATGTGCAAAACGATAGTCCCGAGTCATGAGAGAAGCTGGCAATCCATATGTGAGGGATGGGCCTCGCTCCTGCCCTATAAGAGTCCCCGTGATAATATACTCATCAGGAAAAACATAGTCAGCAAAAGATGGATAGGTGAAGTTGGAGCGCGTGAGACCCATCACTGTAGCTATGAGATCTGGTATGACAGTGATCGTAATACCTCCAATGGTGCTGACAATATATCCCATCTCATTAAGAAAAGCGGATGCATAGAAAGATCGGACCTGCTCATGATGTACGCGAGCATCAGGGGCTGCAATCTCTGAGAAAAAGGAGCGCTAATCGTCTCAGTCCATAAGCCATAACTGGGCAGCAGTAATGGTGGGGACAAACTCCACCTGTCGCTCATAAACAAAGCACGAAGAGGTCGATTAGCAACGGCGGTAGTGGAAGATGAAGCACGCGAAGTAGAGGGGGCGCCCTTCCTCTTCTTCAGAGCTTTAGATCGAGAACCGTGCGCCATTGGTCTGCAAAAAAACTCAAACAAAAGTGCTAAAAGTGATGGTGAAGCGACTAAAAGTAAGAAAAAAAATAGTCCATACAGCCCAATAATGTCAAATTATGAAAATACCCCTGTAAAAAAATATTCAGAAATGTCCCAAAGTAAAGTATGATATGTACAATTAAAAATTGAGCATCTCTCGTAAAGCAAGTACATAAAAATTGGTTCATTAAAGCATTAAAAATTGAAATTTTTGACAAAAATAGTGCGGACTGAAAAATCCGAAATCCACCGTAAATAATGCAGTAATCAGTCAATCAAGTGGAACCAAATCATCAATATAAAATATACAAGATGTTTTTAACAAATTTCCACAAAAAATTACACCAGATTTGGTTAAAAATTGAAGGAAAATTTCAAAAATCGAATTTGGGACTTACCGAGTAAACAGAGGAACAACGGGAAATAGAGGGCGTTTCAGCTCAAATGGACTCCGGAAATGGATTCTACACAAAAAATAGGAGAAGAGGGATGATTTTCGGAAAATCTCGTCAAATAGGGTACGGAAGACGGCGGAGGAAAACAACGGCGACGCGGCGGATCCGAATTGGCCGGCGTGAGTTGAAAGTGACGACTCGACCGTTCGAACAGTATACTTACCGATCGATCTGGCCGATTGATCGGGAATAGGCCCGATCGAATGGTTAAACACAATTTTTTTTTTGAATTAAAAATAAAAATCCAGTTAATCAACTAAAACTACTGAATCAAAAAACATATCGCTACATGAATTAAATAAAAGAAATTTAACTAAAACTAGAGAAAATGAACATAAAAACAAACCAAATAAAACAAGGGTTGCCTCCCTAGAAGCGCTAAGTTTATTGTCTTCAGCCAGACATTGCCAACATTCTCAAATATATCCAGGTGGGTGGTAGATATTGGCATTGGCTCTTCTCTTAAGTCTCCAAAATGATGGTTCAAAACAATTAGAAGGCATAACTTGATTATGGGCTGATGCTACAAAAGATGGACCTGTATCATAAGCATCAAATCTAAATTTGTCTACCATAAAACATTCAGCATTAGAGATTGAAGGTAAATTGTTAGACACATCAAAAACATTTAGGTGCACTTTCATGTTCCCAAAGGTCATCTCCATTACCCCCGTCGTACAATTTATGCATGCATTAGCTGTAGCAAGGAAAGGGCGACCTAGAATGATAGGAATCTTATGTGTGGAGTTGGCACCGGTTTCCATATCTAAGACAATAAAATCAACAGGGAAAAAGAACCGGTCAACTTTCACTAAGACATCCTCAATTACTCCCCGAGGTTTACGCACAGAACGGTTGGCTAGCTGCAATATAACTGATGTAGGCTGCAATTCACCTAACCCTAATTTCTCATACACCGAGTAAGGGAGTAGATTGACACTCGCACCAAGGTCAAGGAGGGCACTATTAATGGAGTGATCGCCTATGACATAAGAAATAGTGGGCACTCCAAGGTCCTTATACTTAGGTGGGGTGTCAAACTTCAAAAGAGAGCTAACTTGCTCGGTGAGGAAGACCTTCTTAGATACATGGGTCTTGGATTTACGCTTTTGAGTGCATAGGTCTTTGAGAAACTTAGCATAAGCAGGGACTTTGTTAATGGCTTCTAAGAGGGGGAGATTAATTTTGACTTGTTTAAAAGTCTCAAGAATCTCATCAGTCCTAGCTGTACTCTTTCTAAATGGTGGAGCCATGTCAAGACACTGAGGAAAAGGTGCCCTAGGGATATAAGATCCCTCTAAAGTGGTCTTAGGCTGTGGCTCTAAGGAAGGGAAAAGAGATACAAACTCCTTCTCATGTGGTGCACTAACTTCTACTTAAGGCTCATTAGGGGCTGCCCTCTCTAACTCCTCACTCCTTTCATCTGTCACTAGTGTTCCCCCAACATTCTTATCAACAATCCTCCCACTCCTAAGGGTCATTATGGAATTAACTTGTTCATTAGAGGAATGAGCTTACTCTACTTGAAATTGACCTTTAGGGTTTTGTAGAGGTTAACTTGGCAATGTCCCGTTCTCTCTCTTATTGATAGCATTGGCTAGTTGTCCAATTTGGGCTTCTAACATTGCTATAGATTGTGTGTGAGAGTGGAGGAGTTGGGATTGAGATTGAATGCCTTGCAGGGTACTCAAGACCTTTTCTTCAAAACTTGGACTCCTATTGGGTTGGATATATGGATGTTGGACTTGTGGTTGGTGGATATGGGCTAGTGGGACTTGGAATGGTTGCCTAGGGGGTTGGTTGCTTACAACCCCTTGGTTTTGTGCCCGCCAGGAAAAGTTATGATGATTCCTCCACCCAGGGTTATATGTGTGTGAAAATGAATTATTCTCAGCCCTAGGGAAGGATTGAGTAGCATTCACTTGGTCTTGGACAAGCTCAGGAAATTGAGAGGCAGAGGGGCACTCCATGATAGTATGGGCTGGGCTAAGGCATATTGTGCATCTATCTTGAGTAAAGGGAGTGGGTTGATGTGTTGAAGTCATAAGGAGGTCCAGCTTCCTACTCAAAGTATCAACTTTGGAGGAGAGGTCTAATGGGTTTTTGACTTCATACAAGCCACCCCTAGAGGGGGCATTGCTAAAAGTAGATAGTCCATTCTCATTTCTATTCAATGCAGCATGTTGAAGAGAATTTTCACTCAAGTCCTCAAAAAGTTTCCATGCCTCATTTTCATTTTTTAGCAAAAAGGTACCCCCACAACTTGCATCAACAAGATGACAGTATTGTTCAGTAAGACCCTTATAAAAATGTTACACTAATTGCCACTTAGGGACAGCATAATGAGGACACCTCCTAAGAAGGTCCTTAAGTCTATCCCAACTCTCATTGAATTGTTCAGTGGGAAGTTGGGCAGAAGTGGTTATGGTCTTTCTCATTTGGTTGGTCTTACCTATGGGGAAGTATTTTTTTAGGAACTCTTGTTGCATTTGGGCCCAAGTTGTGATGATGTCTGGCTCTAAAGAGTGAAGTCATTCCTTAGCCTTATCTTTCAATGTGAAAGGAAAAAGATGAAGTTTAACAGCTTCATCGGTTAAATTTGAGAGCTTAAAAGTTGTGCATATTTCCAAGAAGTCATCTAGGTGCCTATATGGGTTTTCATTATTAAGTCCATAAAAAGATGGAAGCATTTAAATAACATTGGGCTTAATTTCATAATTTTGAGCAACAACCGCTGGCAACCTAATGCATGAAGGGGAGGTGTACTCATTGGGAGTGTAATACTCCCTTAGAGCTTTGAGTGGTGCATCTACTAACTGATATTCAGCCATGATGAGGGTAGAGGTAGTGTGGGTGGAGGAATTGGTGAGAGAGTTTGGGGGTGTAGAGATGTAGGTCGAGGGCAACTCAGCTCTCCTAGATGTCTGCTCAGGCTCAGGGTCAATTGGTACTAATCGGGGGAGTAAGGAGAGACGACCATGCATACACCACAAACACACCACACAATTTTAAGTGTAAAAAGGGAAAGAGGAAGCAAAAATAACTAAGAAAATAAAAGAATAAAAAGAGAAAAGGATCTTGCAAACCGAAGAGAAGCACTATGCTTGCCAATGTCCACTTATGGCCACAAGTGTAGAGAGCACCTTCAACTCAACCTACAAGATCAAATTAAAAGAAGGTAAGAAACTAACAATTAACCTAAAAAAATTAAGTAAACTGAAACTAAAGTATCTAGAATTATCCTAAAGCTAATTTAATAACAAATCAATACCGTCCCTGGCAACGACGCTAAAAACTTGATCGTTTATAATTAAACCCTTTGTAAGTGTACAAGGTAATTGTACTAGAATGAGTATTTAAGGGTTGTCGAACCTCAGGGACGGATGAATTATTACTAAATCTAGAGAGGAATTTGCTGGTTAAAAACTAAAAAGAATTTAAACTTAAATTAAGAAAAAGAAAAGAATCAACTAATTTAAAAGGTAAAGATTAATATGATGGAATTTACTTAGGAAATCGAATCCACTATAGAACCATAACAATTCCTTCATTTTTAATCTAAATCTAGTGTGAATATGAACAAGTATTCTCAGCTATAATCTAGAATTACTTCAGAAAGAATCATTAATTAACTTCCATGGTATGAATTATCTTCGACAATAGCACGAATCATCTACACTAAACTAGCTATAGGCATGACCCGTCTAATCTTAGTATAACTCATCCAAGTCATTAATTATCTGAACATTAAAACTATTGCATGACCATCTCATCTAAATCACATAAATTAGAATTGATACAAATATCAAAACCACATCAATCTGTCATCTACAAGACAATAAATCAACATAGAATTGAATAAACATAAAAAGTTCTTCCATTAAAAAGGAAATCCTTATCATACAATTGTTATAATTCACAATTGAGATCTAAATTAAAAATAAAAGAAACTGAAACTTATCTATAGCTTCATCAAATCCTAAGTAAAAGAAAAGTCTAGCCTTCCATTGTAGAAGAAAGCATTTGAATCTCCATTGAAAGTTTTAAATTTTTCTCTATCTTCTTCTTCTTTTTAGAAAATCTACTTGCTAACCTCCAATTTTGAGCCAAATATGTCTTTATATAGGCATAAGAACAGTAGAAAAGAGTTGTATATGAAAAGGACTCAAAATTGGGTGAAATAAGGAAACTGCGCGTTATGCCGTTCGAACGCTCTACATGCCCGTTCGAACGCCTATATTGCATTTTTCATCAAAATCACATTATCCCATTCGAACTCCTTGCATGCGCGTTCGAATGGCTACACTGTTTCTGCAATCTGGACAGTCCATTTTCTATTCATTAAGCTTTTTCTTTCATGTCCATATTAATTTCCAATATGTTTATAAGTCTGAAAAGTTGTCCAAATCACTTTGAAGCATGTCAAGACTATTTTTAATTATTCCAAATATCGTCCAAGTACTTTGATAAGCTAATTTTACCTACAAAACATAAAAAATATCACATTTTAGACATATAGAATATAATTAAGATCTTAACTTGATTCAAATACATATCTAAATTACTAATAACTACAAAATTATTAATAATTAAATTAAAATACTATTATCTATCTTAATCTAAATAAACCATAACTAAATTATTAGATTATTTTATGCATCTTTGTTTGTACTTTATGTTTTAGCATGCTAATAGAATTTAACTCTATCTACTAAGTATAATTATACTCACCCACACCTAGATGCTGCAGGTCTGAATGAAGAAGTTGATATCAATAAAGATTGTTTGTAGAACTTCGAAAGATCTACGTTGTCAATTAACTTTACTACGTTCTTTTGTTATGTATTAATTTTGGTTACGTGTGACTTTGATTTTGCTAAAGCATGATAAGCCTTGTTTTGTAAAGCTTTTTTTAACTTAAATTAAATAATAATTACTCCTCTATACACGGTTGATCTTGGCCAGCTTCTTATCAAAAATTAGTAGCACTTCAACCTTTAAAGTAATTTAAAAAGTCGAGGCGCTACACACAACCCTTCCCTATTTTGGGTTGGATAATAGATCAAAATGCCTTAAGTGGCTAATTAGGGTTATTTTTATGTTAAAAAATAAATCAAATCAAATCAAACCGTCAAAGAATGGACGTGGGGCCCATGGTGGGGTCTGCACCCTACCATGGATAAAATCTCATAAAATTGGTAAAAACTACATAAATCTAGTTTGATAATAATACCAATAAGAATGAAATTAAAACCCATACTTTACCCATAAACCCAAAATCAAATCAAACTGGCAAAAAAGTAAAAACCACACAAATTTACATAGTCAAAATGAAATTAAACGAAATTAAATTAGAGATCTTACACTTTTTCTAGGCGTTTTTGCTAGCGTGACTTCAAGGCTCGATCCCCAAAGCAAATTTTGAAGGTAGATCTGGATCATAAAGGCTCCTATTTCCAATGAACCAAAGGCCTTTTCTACTCTTGAGCGGCCTGACTACCCCTTGCAATTTCCCTCTTTCACTCGTTATCAAGTAAGAAGGATATGATCATCCTAGAAACAATGGAAAAGCATAAACAAGTTTTTTACATCAACATAACTCAGACTAGTACATGTGTTTACAACTTTTAGATTGCATGCACCCCCTTTACCAAATTAGATGGGCCCACATAGCAATTTGTTCCCTCTTGTCTCAATGTAAAGACTCACCTTTTTACTTAAGTTCCATGGCAGAGATTTATAAATAAAATAAATTCATATTATTTTGGAAAATTATGAAAATTAGGAATATGATCCATACATGATTATCTACTCCCAAAAAATATTGAGAGCAAAACACAAGGTAAAAATATCAACAATATAGTCCTGAATCCAAAATAGAGACAAAATTATTCAAGTCATATATATTCTTCAAGAACTTGATTTCACCCACAAACATGGTCTTACGGCCAGTAAGTAAAAACTCATTGCCTTAAAAAAGATTGTAGACCCATAATTCTTCTGCAAACCTCAAATAATCCCTACCTAACAAATTAGGCATTCATTATCCTAAGCAAAAATCCAACTTTTCCACTAAAAGAGGCTCCAAAACTCTTAATAAAAGGTAGATCCATGACCTACTTGAGTCAAAAACGAAAATCACAAGATCTAGGGTTTTTAAATCAGGATAAAAGATAGGACTTGATAGAAAAAAAAGCCTCTAATCCCAATAGAAGAGGTGAAACATGGGACTATTAATGTAAAATTGAAATAACAAAGGAATTATTAAGGAAATTTACCTTAGGATGAGATTTCCACTTTATGAATGGGGGTAGAGCCCATATGTGTGCATTAGACCTCAAAAACTAAATTAACCGAACCCGTACCTGCTTTGAGAAAGAAAAGGTTGGTGGTTGAATGGGTTAGCACACCATTCGATATAAACATGGGGCCCACTTCCTTGATTAAGGAATTTAAATGGAAAAATAACATCAAATTGTGGAAATTAGTAGATTAAGCTAGGCACTAATTATTTTAAACTAAAAAAATAACCTCAAGAAATTCATAACTAACCTATCCTATTAGACAAGGAAAATCAAATCAAACTAAAAATAAATAATTTTTACACTATTTAGAAAGTATTAAAATTAGAAGATCTTACACCTCAAACATGCGGGGGCGGTTTGGGACTATGTTAAGTAGTTTCAATTGCTCATTTTGAGAGTGATGAAAAGGGTGACAAACTCTTTTACTTCATGTTGGACTTGAAAATGTGGGCTCAGAATGAACTGAGGCAGAGAGAAGTTGGGGATCTTCCCACAACGATTGCAGCGGTGGACAACTTGGCTAATTTTAAGCAGACTTCCACTGGGAAAAGGGAAGAAGGATGGGAAAGGGAAGTCCTCTAGTAAGAAGGGCAGCAAGGGATGCAATAGCAGCAAGGACAACGACAACAAATAGTCAAGCTGTCTGAATAAAAGTGGTGGCTATTTCATATGCAATGGGCTGCATCGTGCAAAAGACTGTCGAAAACGGAAAAGGGTGGGCATATCGAGAACATTCAGTTGGCAAAATCCTCATCCAAGGGAATAGTGTTGGGTCACTGAGGTGACAGGATGGAGGGGAGTAGACTCCCCAAACTTGGCCAAGTGAATCAGCCAAGCAAGCAGACTAGTGGAGCAGTTTGCAGGGTATGGGGGCAGCTTGAGTCATCAAATCTGGCCAAAGGCAAACTTTGACTAGGTAGAACATTACTTGGTAGGCAAATAGCTGAGTGGGTACCTTGTTGGTGTAGGGTGCAGCAAAGACGGAGGGAGTGGGTGCTACTAGAAAACATGCAGGATGAAGCAGACTTTGGCTGAAGGAGATTTAGACTCAGCTGTGGTGTGATGGGAAGTGTGGGTAGCTTTCTTGATGGGTTCAACAAGGCGGAAGGCTTAAGAGCTTCAATTAGAGCACCTCGGAAGTTGGGTATTCAAAAAGGGAGTTGAAGAGTTAAGTGGGGGAGCCTTGTTAAACCGCTAGCCACTAAATAGGCAAAGGGGCAGATGAACACTCAACTTGGTGAGCAAACAGTCAGGGGAACGCTTAGGTACAACAGCGTTGGAGCATTCGCGGACTAGTGTACAAGTCCTATTAGGAATAGGACATGATGGTGGGCTGGGCGCCATCACCTAGGATGGTTCCTAGGAAGGCCGGGACACTCATGGAGAACCCCTTCACAAAGTAGGAGATGCACAATGAAGGTTGTTGATTCCTTCCTATGTTTCCTAGTGTGACTAGGAGTCACCTTAGAGGCCGTAATGAGGAAGGAAGCCCAGACAAGAAGTTGTGGCAAGACAGATTGCTCAAGGCAATCGAATCCAAGCGGGAAAAGAACTCTTCGTGAGAAGTGGATGTAGCCAGGACTATTTCTAGGAGAATAACATGTAGCTGAGGACTTCTAGCTAGAAGAGGAGTCCTGAGGAACGCTAGATGAAGCGGGACACTTGAGGGAGGGCTCATGTGGGTTCCTAGTTGGGTTAGGACTCCTGATAGATGGTCTTAGGCTGTTGTATGGGTTAGTTTCCTATTTGTAAAGGGGTAAGGAAGTGGGATTCTGAATTTGCAACCAAAGGGGTGGGCTAGTCCTAATAGGGCTAGGACTTCCCGATAGTTCCCTATATAAGGGACATTAAGGCTTCTTGCGAGGGCATTCAATATATAAAGAAATCAAAAAATTTGCAAGGTGGATTGAGAACTATGGGAACAATTCCATAGAACCGTTGGGCAACAGGCAATTTGTTGGCAACTGGGAGCAGCTGCTAGGAGTGGACTCAGCTAAGGGACTGACCATATTCGACATCTCCGTAAGGATTGTGATAGAACTCTATAAGGGGCAGACTGGTAAGCAAGATAGTTGAAAGGGGATAGGTTTGAAAACAAGGTAAGTAGTGCCTTGTTATTATAATTTGTTGCTTTGAATAAAGGTTTTAGAGGCAGACCTTCTTTTTTCTCATCTTTTCCCTATATTGTGCTTGTGTTAGATGTGCATATACTTGGGTGAAATGGTGGATAGGCTATTGATTATGCTGGGCATCTAAGCCATCCCATGTGTGAATGCTAGGCAAAGCTTTGTCGTGTAACATTTGCCATAATACAAGAAAATAAACTACAAAATAAGTCAAAATCACAAGGGAGTAAATAAAAGTGATATGACCAAAAGCTACTAAATGGATTAAGGATATGATTGACTTATTATGTGCTTCCAAAAATCTCATGACGCAATAGTAGTCGTCTTCCTAATTTCTGTATGGTAGAGCATATCCATATACAGTGTGGCCTGCATATAGCCAACTAACGTGTGTGCCCTCTTCTTGATGGCTTTCTTTCAAGAATGCTGCGTGGAATGGAGATTTATGTGTAGAGAAACCTTCCGTAATAGTGGGGAATGCGATTTGGGGAGGAAGTGGGAAAAATTAAGGTATTCTACGATGACTCTTTCTCTCTCTCACTCACACTCTCCCCGTGTGACCAACCTCTTCCATGCAGGAAGGATGAGCTGAGCTCTCCTCCATTCTCTCGTCTATAATCCCGTGATGACCTAGCCCAACTAGCATATGAACCATCAAAGACTCCTTGTTTTTGACAAGAGGAGTTGCTCCAACTTCTCATTCAAAGAAGAACAACGATTCTACATCTTAGATGTGAGTCTTGCCTACACGAGCATCACATCATTCTCCGATTGCTCCACCCGACAGAGCTGATACCGATATGATAGGCATCTGTTTCTTTACTCTGCCAATCTTCACTGATTTAGAGAAAACCAGATGAGCAAAACAACAAAAGAGAAATATGAAGATGGTGGAATCATTTTGGAAATACCTTTCTAGCGCAATGTACTTTTCACCATATGCTTACAGGCTCCCATCCAATTCAGATGAAAAGACAACACTCTATAATCATGTACATAACTGACAAAAGTAAGCAACTGGTAGAGACTACGTAAACCATGTAGTCTGTAAAGACTAGATGTAACTGATTCACTCCCTCCACAGTCTCTTTAGAGACTTATTCCAAAAGCCAACTACTTGCTGATCATATACCAAATATAGACCATTGCCAAGGGGGTGATCAGGTTCACGCAGAGGGCTCATCTAGGTAAGTTGAGGGGGAACAGTGCCAATGAGCCTACCCATCTATGCCGTCTATCGCAATCACTTTTCGCCCTGCGGGCTGGTCAAGGACTCAAGGGCATAGCTATAGTTGTGAATGGAAAGTTCAGTCATAGGCCAACAATACAGTAATAGTTCCACTATGTACAGTCTTTTACAACAAAGAGATTTATTGTTATAATGCCAATTTTGGCATCCTTCCAATGAATTGAACTAATTATGTAGATTTAATGTTAAAGTACACATTATAAAATTCATCTCTAAGACTTAATAATGGTTCCAGCAAAAAGTTTCTCTTTGTCCCCTTCGCCACAAAGCTAATAGCATTGTACTCGCTAATTCCTTTATTATAAGAAAAACTTGTTGCAACTTGGAAACCTTCCTTAGAAGAATGCTTTCGAGGCCTACAGATGAGCTGCACACTAGTTCCAGCTTTTACAATTTCACTAGTAGAAATAAAGCACCCTCTTTTAGTCCTGGATTGAAAGGATATTGTGTTATGTCTTCCATCTAAACCAGTGAGGACTTCGAATGTCGCTGATGCCTCATCCCAATCATCCCCTCCCCTTCTATTAATTTTCAGGTTCTTATCTGTACCATGTTCCACAATGAACGTTTCCGGCTGATCAAATAGTTCAAGCATCACTAATTTTCCAATGATATCTTTTCCTAAGGAGACATGCAGGCTAGAGTTTCGGAAAACAAGTCTGTATGTAGCAAGAACAGATGTGTTTTCACCAGGTTCGGGCTTACTTGCCATTAGAAAAGAATCCTCAGAATGTGTGAGGACAAGAGTTTGACCATTGGATTCCTGACTCAGAGAAATGAGTTGAGAATTGTATGTTGCAGGAACTGGTAAAATCCAGTCTGAAAGAGATTCAACAGATCCCGTTATTATGTCCCAGTCACCAAACGAGTGTCCCGCAAGGAGGAATGGACCATAAAGAATTGCCTGTAGAGAACTATATTCTGGCCGGTCATCTGTAGAATTTATAGTGTTAAAATTCATTTTATTTGCCTCCACACTTTTAATGTATCATCTAATAAGAACTAGCCAATGTCAGATTTGCTTCTTTAATTTAGCACATGAAAGGAAATTTTCTTTTATGCTATGGTCTAACCTTTAATTTTTTCCGTGCTGAGAGAAAGTGGTAGTTGGAGAGCCAGTTTGTCTCCTGCTTTCCATGTTCTCGTGACTGAAAGAAAGTTACCTAAGATTGAAGTCCCAACAAATAACCATCAGAATCCTAAGTTTATGCAAAGAAAATAAAATTCACAAAAAAAAATTATGATATATTTGAATTTCAAGAGCAGGTGGTATACACATCACCAAAATAAAAACTTTACCAGGAGATGGCAAAGGCAAGTTTTCATCATTAAGCACAGCGACAGCTCCATATAGATTCGTCCAGGAAGGTATTCGCAAGTTTAAGGTTGATTCTGTGGAGAATGCATCCTACGCAATAGATATGATACCATTGAGAGGTTAATTTTATTAACCAGGAGCACAGTCTATAAATACTGCTTGAACTTACTTCCTTCGGAGAAATTGACAACGTCAACCGGAGAAATGGGTCCCATGAAACAACAGGCTCTACTGTCTGATTTATCAAAACCTGTCCGGACTTCCAGTCTATGGAGCTAGAGACAAACTGGACAATGTATAGTTTTGGGCTGCTTTCATCTTCATTGAAATATATAGAGTCACCTAATTTTGAGAATGACTCAATTGCTGAAAAACAAATGGTATTCAAGTGCGTAGTTAATAACATCTTGATGCAAAGAAGGAAAACTATGTGGAATATAAGTATGACATATAGGTATAACTGAAACACAAATCAGCTACTAAATCCCCTATACCTGTCCCATAGCAACACCAAAAAGAATCAAACTTAGTCCCCCAACCATGGTAGGTTTTTGCTTTAGAGACACCATGTCCTAAAGGAAGCATATAAATCATGACACCAGGTTCTCTCCCTCGTTGGATGCTCAAAACGCCATTTAATATGGCCCTTTCATAATGATCTGCGTAAGCCATGTTTTTAGTCCATCTAAATAGGTTTCGTGCAACCTGCACAGAGACGGATTGCGGAACTAACATTGGACTGACAAAATCAAACAAAAAAAAGGAACACGTGAAGAATAAAAAGAGTGACAGGAACAATAGAAACTGGCCTTAAGCATATTGTAAGTAGTGCAGCTTTCTTCATTTTCTGTTTGTAGGGTACTTGCCAAACGTTTTGGGTCCTCCCTAAAAACAGATAATGATATTTGAGAGAACAAATATGAAAAGTGGAAGATTAAAAAATAATATCAGAATTAGTTGAAATTAGGGGCTGTTTGGATATTGAATTAGCATCAATTCCGCTTCGATTCCACCTGATTCTGGCGAATTCTGGTTTTGTGTTTGGGTAGGAAATTGCCATGGAATTAAAAATTCCAATTCCTTTCAGCTTTTGCCCTCATTCTGTGGAATCACCGAATGTCCTCTTAAGGGCATTTAGCAAATTCTGACGATTCCACTTCCGTTTCAACCTCCAACCATCACTGTTGAGTTTTATCTACATTAAGAAGCAATCACGTGGCCATTCCATCCAATTCCATTCCATTGAATTTCATTCCACATAATCATGCCCTTCTATTACCAAACCTAATTCCGATTCCATAGCCTTCGTTGGAATTAATTCTAATGAATCTACATTCCAATTCCATTTCAATTCAATATTCAAGCTGCCCTTAGTCAATTTGCATTTCTAGGGATTCCTATCACAACGAAGTATTAGTGAATAAATTAAGAAAATTTAGATATACTATTACCAGAATTCTGCATAAGATGTTCCACCAGTTGCATAAGTGTGGGATGTATTGACAATATCCAA
Organism: Saururus chinensis; assembly: GCA_035235625.1. Lineage (NCBI taxonomy): Eukaryota > Viridiplantae > Streptophyta > Magnoliopsida > Piperales > Saururaceae > Saururus > Saururus chinensis. Next base: position 47,192,423 of record CP141143.1, read on the forward strand.
AAAGAACGTTGCTATTTCCTGTGATAGCAAAGTTACCCAAATGACGAAGAACTAACGATCCAGCGTAAATTAAATGCAGACAATCTTTTGCATGGATCAGAAGCAATGACATTATGAGTTACTAATTACTGAAATGGGCAATCAGCAATAGCAAAAGCCAGGAACCTAAAGAGAGATGCATCTTCATCATCAAGGTAGGGTGAATCTGTAAAAATCATTTAAACTTACTTTGTACAGTGGGTCTCCTGTAACTTCATGGCGCATCTGTGAGCCAATAACAACTGGTATATGGGTATTACTATGAAATCCAGAAAGGCTATCAGCCTGCATCACCAGACAAAAGTATTAGATCAATATGACAAAAATGAAATTTCCTACAGATTTGCAAGAGATGGTTCGAGGGGGACCTAGGACAAAGGTAGCCAAGAGATACGCCACAATTTTTGTGGAAAGTTTGAGCAGGGGAAGAGCAAGGCCCGGAAAAACAAGGATGAAACCAATGAGAAAAAACATGTAGGTGATGGGGTATTTTTGAGGAAAATTGATTGAGTGGGATGAGAGAATAGGACTTGTGTTGCCAAGCCCAGTTGATTGGGATGTGGACGATGATTGGAATTAATGTTCGCATTGACTAGATGACATATCACTGAGGAAAACGAAGACAATACATAATGAAGCAAAAATATCTGTGCAAAATTGAAATCATCAGTTGCAGCTGGCCCATTATAGAAGGAAGTCATATGAGAGTTGAAACTCACTACTGTACTGTAGTAGTAAACAAATAATAACAGAGAAAACAATGGAAGTGAACGTAAAATGAAAAGACATGACAATTATCACCTTAACAGCAAGCAAACCAAGGAAGCATGGTTTATCAAACAGGTGCGCCAAAACCAAATGCTTCTCTTCACCCTGCATACAGTGGGAAAGAAACAGACGCTTAAATCCAAAAAATTCTTTGCATGAAAGCAACTGCTTAATCTGTAAAAAGTTTGATCAGTAAAACAGGTTTTTGAAACTCTTCTTCAAACTCAATTGTATTAATCTCAGACAAAATGTAATAATTAAGCCATAAATGAATCTATGGAGGATACCAGAAACCTACTGTGACACTATATAGCCTATAAAGAACATCATTCATGCCACCAGTTTCCTCATTAAGTGACTCCCAGTGCCTTTCTATAGAATATGACAGAATTACATTTTGAACACGGCTGCTGAAATAATCAGCCATCCATGTTGCCATTTTTAGTGCTTGATCATTTCCTGCGAAAGTGTATTGATCCAGAAGGCCAGCAAGGATCTATCAAAAGAGATCAATTAGAACAAGTACAAATTATATATCAACAAAAAATGCTAAATGGCACATTCACAACGCAGGATTGCTCCATGAAGTATTCAAAAAAGAAAATTGTGTATACAGTCATAGTTTTGCACCATACCTCAATGTACGCGTCAAAAGTAAAATTGGACAAGACAAAGAAATACTGCCTATCACATCAAGCTCACTAACTCCAAGTAATGCCTTACCTTGTGAATGGTATAATAAGGTGCCCAAACTGGTTGTATAGCTTCAAACCGATCAAAGAACTCAGTGGGGAAAGCTGAGAGATAGCCTGTGCCGATTTTCTTCTGGCATTCATTGAGTCCATTAACAACTGCAGACATTTTGTCAGAGAGAGCCTCATTATGAGTACTTGCCCACATCTGAGCCGTTGCGCTCATGTAGTGACCTGAAAATCAAAACAAATCAAAGTATAAACTAGCTGCTACTCAAATTACAATAATAGAAAGGATTAAGGAGAGTGATGAGATAATGAGAGCTCCTGGGATAGGTGCCGGAGGCTCAGAATTTTCAAGAAAAAACTGACGTCTGCTCCTCTGAGCAGACTTTATCTGAAGGTACTGACAACTTTATGAATTGTCTATAAAGTCCACACAAATTATATTTTCGGACAAATTTACACTTCTACTTTTTTCACCCCTTCTCCAATATCTCTTCCGTTGCAGGGTTTTTTTTCCTTTTCATCTCTTATGTCTCCTCCGTTTTCCAGTCTTTTTCTCCCTTCTTTCTCCGATGTTTCCTCTGTTGCCAACTCTCTTTGCCTCGTACTCCTTTATTATCTCATCGTACATTGTCCTCAGATCTCTCAAGTTCTGGTCTAGTCATCGGGTCAGATGGGTGAATGAATTTATCCAACCCCACCTGGGGAAGAAATTGCCAAGGCTGAACCAGGATAGCAGCGCCTGAGTCTCAGCCAGGACCTCCTTGTGCCTGACTTGGAGGAAGGACACCACTCGTTTGGTGTTGAGGTGCTCCGAGACGTAGATCTGGGATTATGTGGCCAGCTTGTGAAGACCTCGTCTTGGGTCCAGTGAACTTCCTGTGCTAGGCGTGGGGAGGAGACAATGATGGTCGAGACGTGGCCCAACTAGAGGCAGAGGATGGGGCCTAGCTTCTCTACCTATCGGGCTAGGGCAATGTGGGGAAAGTCCAAGTGAAAGTGACGTATATAATAAAGATAGTAAATATTTACTCACTTTGTTATATACAAAGAGAGTAATTTACTCTCTTTAGATATAACAAAGTGAGTAAATATTTATAGTTTCTACCGATGAATTCCAAGCAATACAAGATCAGGCAGATTACCTAAAGGTCTAGGCATTAGAACAATCTAGAAGTGAATGGATACAAGTGAATTTGTATGTCTTAATATTTAACCCTTTTTATAAATTTTCTGTAGTTGGTTTTTAGATAAAAAAATTTTGGGCTAATTTCTGATTGCAGCTCGGGAACCTCCCCTTACATGCAACTTTGTTGTCTTTTTTGATGAAATGGGTGGTTTTGGTTTTTGCTGGTAGAATTTAGTTGGTTTGTTTTAGGCATTTGGAAAATGATGAAGGGGGGCTCTGAGAGGGAGAATGGCGGATTGGGCTATGTTGATTTAATAGAATCGAAGTGGGTGTTCCAGAATGAGGATGTTTCAGGGGGTGACAACAACGACGATTTGCTGTCTTGCTTTTTTGCTCGATTCCGAGGATGACGAAGACAACGGAGAGTAGTGCCTAATTCGTCCGACCCTTGTATCGATTCCTTTAATGTGGAGGCGCTTGAGATCCCCGGTGCTCAAACACAAGACTACGCGATATCATAATTTTTCTGCCATTAAACCACCCATCGATAGTTGGGTTTGGAGCGTCTTCATCATCCGGCTGATTGGGGAGTGGAACGAAAGGTTTCGGGGGGTATTTTTGTCTAAATACATATTTTAGAGTTAATATCAAATTAATAATTTTTTTGTGGTTAGTACCTAAAACCCCAATTTTCAAACACTATGTGGGGATTAGATTCCTACAATGGATACCTGATCTCTTTTGAAGATGGCGGGACATAATCAGCAATTGGTGGGTTACAACCCAAGTGCATAAACAGAGAAAGCGTAGAGGACAGGAAGAAGAGAAGAGACACTAGAAACACTTTTTATTCAATCTCCAAAACCATTTTCTGGTGGCTCTAGGACTTCTAACTGAAAAGGGAAAAGCAACAATTAAGTAAACTTCCTTAATAAATAAAAATTCTAAAATCTCATTTAAACTCTTAATAAGACAGAACCCCTAAAGTAAGTCCATTATTCCAACTAAGCAAGTCCCTAAACTTAATTTCCCAATTTAATCTTTATGCCCTGCATCAGGCTCCCCATCTTGAAAAGAACTCGCCCTCAAGTTTGGCATTAGACTCCCAGTCTTCAAATCAGGCAGCGGTTCAGGTGGAGGCTGAGGTGATTGGGGTGCGGTGACGACAGCTTGTTGAAGGGTTTTCCAATGAAATTACGCTACAATGAAATCAGGTCCGTCAGACAAGATCATAAATGAGTTCGCAATACTGTGTATTGCCCGGAAATAGAAGGTGGCTGGAATTATGAGGTGAAGGATAGTGGCGGCCATGGCACATCTATAAGAACCTGAAAGGTTATTATCTTCAGATGAAGGATGAATCTGCAGCGAGAGGAATCGAGGCTGGAAATTTTGTGGCAGGAGAAATGGAAACAGACGTTCTGGAAAACTTGGGTACAGGAGGCTTTGTGATGTAGGTAAATTGAGATTGAAGTATATAGAGCATGGACAAAGAAAATTCAGAGTTTTCTGTTTGGCGATCTATTGGCTTAATTAAGACGATAGATTGATCATATAAGCGATCTATTGGCACTGGCTTAGTGTAAAGCCGAGAGCATTGGCGATCAATTTAACCTTTGATGGAGATCAATCTGCCCAACAGCAAAATGGTTCCAAAGTCCATTTTGAATAAGTATTTGATTTTAAATTAATTTCTTTTAAGTTTTTTGTTTTTCATAAGATTCTTTATTCGGTATTCCTATGATTATTAAGAGATTTTATCAGTTATTTTTCTTAATTTTGATTAGTCAAAAGGTAGTTATAGATTAATTTTTCTCTATTTAAAATTATACCATCAGAATTTGTATAAAAGCTTGATTCTTTTGTGGAGGTCATAATTATGTATTTTCTTAATATATTGAAAACAAATATTATTTCTTTTTCGTTCATCCAATCAATCCAACTCTACATTAGTTGGTAGCCCAAGCCGGTCCAACATGCCACTTAAGATTGGCTGATTTGATAACCATCGTTGCTAGCCAAAATCCTAATTTAGGTCAACCCAATGACCATGTTGAAGATGATGAACCGGAGGTTAATGCTGACAACGAGAATCCTTTCTCTAACATTGCCCCACGTGACGAGGATGTAGACTAATTGTCTTGCTGCAAGGGCGGTTAAGATGGGCAACTCCCACCACAAGCGCCAAGTCAAAGATTGTTAAATGGGAAAAGTTAAAAAAAATATGAGGCAAAACTTTCTACCCAACAACTTTGCCCAAGTACTGTATCAACGATTACAAGACCTATGGCAAGGGTCAAAGTCGATGGATGAGTACACTAAGGAATTTTATTGATTGTCACATCGTAATGACTTTACTGAATCACAGGAACAACTTGTGTCTCGTGATATTAGAGGCATGCGTCAAAACTTTAAAGAGACCTTCAATTTGTTTCATATTTTTTCCTTATCGGAGGTGTATTCTAGAGTATTATACTTGGAAAAACAACAAAATCTGATTGGCCGCCACTTTTAGATGACTGGTGGCACTTCTCTGGCCACACCGGCTACTACCAACTCACGTAGTATGCAAGTCCTTCCAAGGTTGCACCTGAAGGTGCTTAGAACACCACCAAAGCTTCTCTAAGCACTAGTCTAAAGTGCTTTAAATGTGGTAGAATAGGTCATAGAGGTGTAGGTTGTCCTCATAATAATCCGAATGGTAAAGGATTATTCACTGAATTTTATGAAAATGCTGAGCTTGATAATGTTTCTTTTGATTACACTAATCCTACATATGATAAAAAAAAACCACCGAACAAAGAAATAGTGAAAGATGATCATAAAGAAGCTTTGGCGACACATCGCCTTTGCTTTGCCTCTAAGGAGGTAGAGGGTGATCATTAGTTAAAAAATAATACATTCTATACTACTTGCATTAATGGGAGTAAAATGTGTCCTCTTGTAATTGATTTGGGAAGTTGTGACAATGTAGTGGCTAAAGAGGCAATTCAAAAGCTTCAATTGAGCACTACACCTCATCCTCATCCATACACACTTTCTTAATTGAAGAGAAAAAGTTAGGTACAAGTCTTTAAACGTGGTTTAATCTCTTTTTCTATTGATTCTACGTATAAGGATAAGAGATGGTGTAAGCATATTAATAGTCATAATACATTATTGCTAGATATACACATTGAGCATCATATATGCATAAATTTATTTTTGTGCTTAATCATAAGTCTGGAGTTTAAAATAGGGTTGTAGATTCTTTGATTCGTTGAGCATGCTTACTAGAGTGTATTAGGATTTGATTCACTTCAAGAGTTATTGATTGTTGATTCTTTTTTTGCTATAGTTTTTCCTGAACTTGAGGTAGGATAGAAGTCATATTATTTGTTGTATGATAGGTTTCTTTTTAAAGGCACTCAGTTGTGTGTTCCTACTTGTAGCCTACGCTTCAAGATTATTAAACAGTTGCATGATGAAAGTTATATAGGAAGAGATAAAAGTTTTCAACTTGTGTCTCCTTCTTAGTTCTAATCATCTATGCGTAGGGAGGTGTAGCGATTTGTTGAGAGGTATCGTATCTGCCATGTTGCTAAAGGGACATCTACTAATGCTGGGTTATATGTCTTTTCCTACCCATACTCAGCCATAATTTAACATTAGTATAGACTTTGTTTTTGGATTACCTCGTACTCAGAGAGGAATAGATGCTATCTGTGGTTGTTGACAAATTCTCAAAAATAGTCCGTTTTATTGCTTATAAGAAGACCAATGATGCATCTCATGATGCATTATTATTCTATTGGGACAGCTAGAGGTTTAAAAATAAGACATTTGGCCTTTAATATTGGTGATTTTGTATGAGCTGTTTTGACGAAAGACAGATTTTCAGTTGGGAAGTACAATAAACTATTTGGAAGGAAGATTGAGCATTTGGAGATTATTCAGAAAATTAATTCCAATGATTATTGTCTCAAACTTCCTAGCCATATTCGTACTTCTGATGTTTTCAAGGTTAAACATCTCATTCTTATCTTGATGATTCTATAGATGATGATTATGTGAATTTGATGGCAAATTCTTTCTAGCCAGGGGAGGATGATGCAGATTAGTTGGCATTGAAGTATATAGAGCATTGGGATCACACAAAGAAAATTCACACTTTTCTATCTGGTGATCGATTGGTCAATCATATAAGCAATCGATCAACACTCTATGCGGCTTTGTGTAAAACAAAGCCGAGAGCATTGACGATCAATCGGTCTTGCTGACAATCAATTGGCCAAACAACAATATGGTACCAAAGTCTATTTTGGATAAGGATTTGATTTAAAATTGATTTCTTTTTAAGTCTTTTGATTTGCTAGGAGTCTTTATATTGTAATCTTTTGATTATTTAGGGATTTTATGAGTTATTTTCCTTAATTTTGATTGGTTAATCATAAAGTAGTTATAAATTAGCCTTTTTATTTATAATGATGCCATTAGAACTTATATAAAAAGCTTAGCTCTTTTATAGAGGTCATAGTTCTAGAGGTCATAGTTCTGTGTTTTTTTGATATATATTAAAGAAGAAGAGATTTTTTTTCTTTTATTTTACCTTTATTTTATGTGAATTTGTTATTTGTCATTAAAATTCGTAAAAGAGAAAGCTGTGTGCACCTATAGCTGGATTTATTGAACGATATTTTTTCCACCAATCTAGCCCTACATCATTTTGGCAACATGAACAGAGTTTGTTCGGACAACTTGAGCCGAGGTGGTTCTGGCAGAAGGAGTAGAGGCAGAACCGGAGCTGCTGCTGATGACAGGTTGTCCTCTTTCTTCAATGTGTCATTGAATAATGGTGGAAGATAGTTGGAAATGCTAATGGGTACTGACAAATATTTGGTTAGCACGGATTGAGCAGGCAATGGCGAATCTTCAACTTTAGCTTTCGGCTCATCTTTTTGCAATTGGGGATGCACCATGGTGTTAAGCCTTGGTCCCATATCTGTGACTGACAGTTCTTCTGTGGGTACGGGCAGTGAAAGAACAATCTTCTTGGGTTCTTCCTGCATCAACCTTTTCTTGAAGACGATGTCTGCAATGTAATCACCAGCATAAACGGGGAAGGGTCTCTCAGAATAGTTAATATTATTAACATCCACAGGTCCATAATAGAAGCCATGATAGCCTCAATCTTCGTTTACAATGACCAAAGGATCGTCCAATTTGCGAGGAACAACAAAAGCATAAAATCCTTGTGCTTGTCCAATCGTCCACTTCAGACGAACTAACGATTGACTTTCTGGTGGAATAACTGTGGTAAAGTCGCTGCAGAGGTACTATAAATAGACTTTATTGTCATGATAGAACTCCAAAAGTTGAAGTTGTGTTGGTGCAGAGGTACATTGGGTTTGATTCAAGTGGGTTAGCAGAAATCTATTTGGCAGCAGGACCTTGTTATTGAGCTACCAATTGATGAGATAATCAGAGCTCCTGGGATGGGTACCAGAGGCGTAGAATTTTCAAGAGGAGCGTGGGGTTGAGATTCCTGAGATGGGTACTTGATCTATATTGAAGATTTTGGTTATAATCTGCATTCAGTAGGTTGCAACCCAACTGAAGAAACAGAGAAATTGTAGAAGACAGGAAAGAGAAGCAATTTTTAATCAACCTCCAAAACTATTGTCCGGTTGCTAGAGTTACATAGTTATAGATTTTGAAGAAGGAAAAATCAACAATTAAGTAAACTTTTGAAGTAAATAAAAATCCTAAATAAAATTTCATATAAATTATCAATCAAACAAAACTCCTAAAATGTCTACTATCCTGATTAAGCAAGTCCTTAAACGTAATTTCTAAATTTAACCTCGATGCCCTGCATCAGAGAGGCAATGGCTTTATAGACAAGCCTCCTATAGGAGGATGCATCCGGTAATTTTAACCCACCTTAAATTAGTGGAAGCCAATAAATCTAAACTGAAAACATTCAAAAGAAAACGCAGGGCATGAGTAATGATGGCCCTGATTGTAAAAGATTCATTAGCAATCGAAGAATTTTTTAACTCCTACATAGGAATAAACCATTTGAAATTATCAAAGATAAGAAGGCTACTGCATGAAACAAAACATCACATCATTGGTTTTCTAGAATTCAAATTCTAGAAAAGATTGATTTCTCAGGCATATAGCTTATCAATCAGCTGAAAGGTCAGGAAGAAAATGGAAATTCACAAATTTGGCACCATAATAATTGGAGCCGATCAGAAAGATAAATTTCAGGCGGGGGATTCTCACATCAAATGCAGAGGGAAAGAAAAAACTAACCTACAAAATGACCCCGGAGCTCCTGGTCAGGGGACTCCCATCCCCCATAAGGACTTTCCGGCGTCGGCAGCCCCGCCGTCTGTCTGAAGCTCCACAACAACTTATCCACATCCAGCAATAGCAAGTACTCCAAATTCGTCTGCTGGGCTCGGCCCTGCCGCGAATCTGCGTGCAGCCGCACGTCATGGAGAGAAACTTCTCTGAGAAATTTCGGTCTTGAACCTCCTCCACTTGCGAGATCCGGCCCACCCGAGCGCTTTATTGTCCGGTACAGCATTTCCCAGTCGAGTTTTCCCTCCTGCTGCTGCCCCTGCACCATTCTCCTTGGGAGTAGATTTGCCCATAGGGATTCTTCGGTGGGGTTGAGGTGGTAGTAATGATTGTAGAACTCCTCCCTCCACGAGCTGTTTTTGGAGTTGAACAGCTCGTATCGCAGGGTGTGCGAGGACAGGGTGGGAATGTTGGTGCATTCCTTTATACCTTCAACAACAAAGATTGCAAACAAGACACTAGCAAAGAGTCTGAACAAGAGTACCAGAAGAACACCCATTTCTTGTTGCAGCAGAGTAGGCCAAGAAGAGAAGCAGGAGTGGAAATGATCAGAGCAATGAAGAGAACAAGTGGAGAGATGGGTCTGTTCTTATAGGCATCAATAAAGGCCAAAACCACTCATTCATCTCCTCAGTTCTATCCATCTGATTCCAAGCACCGAACGGGTACAAGAAAGATGGTCAAAACTTGAAACAGAAGAGATTCAGGAGCTCAATTGAGAAAGCCAAAACAGGCAATAGAACGCAGATAAAGATGAATTGCAGATATGGTCAAAACATGATCAGCAGCTGGAGATATTTCACAGGAGTATTTCAGTTGGAAAGAGGAGTAAGAAAATCACGGGGGAGCCCGACACGCACGGACATAGAAATATCACGGATTTCCTGTCGCTTTCTCTCCACGCTGCAGTCTACCCACGCGGCCTGAGGGGAGAGGTCCCGAATTTCGGATAGCCCTTTGATCCTTTCCACTTCCGCCCACTCTCTCCCCGCCCCCACCGTCTGTTCCATGCCGCAGAGGCCCCGCTGTTCTGAATGAAGCATGTCGTCTGTCGCTGTAGTGGTGGTGGGCGAAGTGGTTGCAGTTTTACCCAAGAAGGAACGGAGACGTGGCCGCCATGATAAATCGTGTGTGCTTTTACACGGGATGTGTTAAGGCCGGCGAAATTGTTGAGGACCGACAAATTAGATAAATCAATGAGTACTTCCTAAGTCCTGCGTACTTTATGGGAGTTACTCCGCCGCCGTCGATATAGAGGATTAATAGCCTATGTGTTAGCACATGATAGAATAAATGGGCGAATCTCCACTTGTGCTAACATTTTTAGAGTATACTAACAACAATGTATGTATTATATATATAAATATATTAAAAAATAAAATAAAATATATTTAAAATAAAGTATATATTGAATAAATGTCACGACCCGAATTTTTAAAACCTTTTCTAAAATCGCATGAACGATAAGTAGCGAGAAATTGTTTTTCTTTTAAATACAAAACAAACCATTCGATTAAATATCCAGGTCATGATAAATAGGGTTCACAAATACGAATATCAAATACATTGATATTACTACACGTCTGAAAATTCACAAAGAACAACTCATCCATCTAAGTACAAGTTCGTCTACCGTCTAAAAATAAATAACAAGTTGACTCTCACGCCAAAGAAATACTTACGTACCGGAGTTGCAGAAATACAGAAACTTCTTCTTGTGCTTGCCTGCCTTGGTCTCAGTTGTCGTTGCCTTAAGAAACTACAACTAACCAAATGAAACAACCACAACAATAACAATGGAATCTCTCCGCCTTCAAGAGAAGAGCTTCCATAAGGACAAAAAATTTTATTAATATTTTTCGGATCGGGCCAACATCACCTGATGTTAGTTGCATACGTACTCATTAGACAACATCCCAATATTTCCAACAAGATCGGATCCAGACGTAGTTCTGCCTAAAACTACACTATACTAAGAAGCATAGTATCACATATGCAATGCTTAAGTATTTTAAAGCAACCTACAATTTATACAAGTCTTTTAATCGTTCCACTTATCTAATTAACAAGCAATATCAAAGAATGTTATTAATTATCACATAACACTTGTTCAATAATTAATGCTAACATCCTACAAACAGTACCACACAAGGGTAATATATAGAGCACTGAATACAACATAGCTCAGAAACATAGGCTAATCTTTATCCAATAAAGACAATCACAATGCACAAAATAATGGACACCGTTTAGGAAACAATGCACAAAACAATGGACACTGTTCAGGAAACAATGCACTAATAGTTACATGAAAATACCGACTCCAGCTCAAAGGAGTAATTGTATGCTAACAGAAATCATAGCATCTCTAGAGATCCACTTGGATCAGCTATGGGCCTAGAGATGTAGGTACCAGCTCTGCTCATGGACACACTGGCCAGAGGTAGATGAGCCTTCTATGATGCTCAAAAACTTGGTTTGCGCATTTGTAGGGATCCATCGTCCTAAAGGAGCGGAGACCACAATGGTCTGAAAGAATACCGCCATGGCTATTATTAGAAATCATAGCATCACTAGAGATCCACTTGGATCATCCATGGGCTTAGAGATGTAGGTACCAGCTCTGCTCATGGACACACTGGCCGGAGGTAGACGAGCCTTTCATGATGCTCAAAAACCTAGTTTGCGCATTTGTAGGGATCCATCGTCCCAAAGAAGCGGAGACCACAAGGGTCTGAAAGATTACCGCCATGGCTATTAATGTGAACTAAAACAATGCTGAATGAGCGTATGACGTAATGCATCCAATGATTTAATACTAATCACACTTTATCATGTGCATTAATCAATATGACACGGACTTAAGACTCATGCTGAGATGAACTGACCAATTCAACATTCTAATGAAAAAGATTTGGGGCTGAGATGAACATCTCATGTCAGCCACCTAACATGACAAGTTCAGCCTGAAACAAACATCAATAATCAACCTAAGGTATATCACAATCAAGGCTGAAATTCAAGAACAACATAGACTGAAAGTCAGAGGCTTCTTAGGCTGAAATTCAGAGACTTAATAAGTATGAACAAATCATCAACTAAGGCTCTAACATTAAGGATTCATTCAGCAAGATTATAATATATAACAAAGTCGAAAATCAAGTATTAGATATGCAACAATACAACCTAAACTAGGGCTGAGATTTAGGTATTCTCTCAGCATGATTATAACATAAATCAATGCTGAGAATTTAGTATTAATTTGGCCAAAGTAGAGCCTAAAATAAGGCTTCAAATCAGGGATTTACTTTACCAAAGTGGAGCCTAAACCAAGGCTTCAAATTAGGGATTTACTTTACTAAAGTGGAGCCTAAACAAAGGCTTCAAATCAAGGATTTACTTTACCAAAGTTGAGCCTAAACTAAGGCTTCAAATTAGGGATTTGATTAGCCAAAGTATGGCCTAAACTAAGGCCACGAATCAGGGATTAAGTTGGCCAAAGTATGGCCTAAAGTAAGGCCACGAATCAGGGATTAACTTGTCTAAAGTATGGCCTAAAATATGGCCACAAATCAGGGATTAAGTTGTCCAAAATATGGCCTATAATAAGGCCACGAATCAGGGATTAAGTTGTCGAAAGTATGGCCTATAATAAGGCCACGAATTAGGGATTAAGTTGTCTAAAGTATGGCCTACAATAAGGCCATAAATCAGGGATTAAGTTGGCCAAAGTTTGGCCTAAAATAAAGCCACGAATCAGGGATTAACTTGGCCAAAGTATGGCCGAAAGTAAGGTTACAAATCAGAGAATAAATTGGCCAACGTATGGCCTCAAGTAAGGCCACAAATCAGGGAATAAATTCGCCAAAGTTTGACTTAAAGTAAGGCCACAAACCAGAGAATAAATTAGCCAAAGTATGACCTAAAGTAAGGCCACAAATCAGGGAATAAATTCGCTAAAGTTTGGCCTAAAGTAAGGCCACAAACCAGGGAATAAATTAGCCAAAGTATAGCCTAAAGTAAGGCCTAGACAAAGGAGAGAAACCAGGGATAAAATAAACAAAAGCATGGCCTAAACTAAGGCCACGAATCAGGAATAAAATTTAGCAAAGTTTATACCCAAATTATGGATGATAAACATGACTAGAATTAGAATCATTCATGCCTTACATGGGGCTAAAGTAGATGACAAAAATCAGCAACATGTTTGCATGAATTAAGGCTAATCTACTTGACAAAAATTAGGATTATGCATGCATGATTTAGCCATATAAATAAGAGATAAAATCACACTCATTCAAAACAAATAAAGGATAATTCATGACATCAAAAACCCCCTTAGAACTAGGTTGAACTATGGCTGAATTATATTTATCAAAACCTCATGGTTAAGGGTGTGAAAAGAAGCACCTACTTGTACCAACTTGTCCCCAAAGTTCATAGCTCTTGATCCTATGCTTTGAGGCCTTGATTTCAATCCAAAGGTGGCTGATTTGTGCCTTCAAAATTGCTGGATATGGAGGTCCTCGCTGAGAGAAGGAAGAGGAAGGAAGAGATGGAAAAGAAGGAGGCTCTCCCCAAAACCAATAGGGGCTACCTCTCTTAAATCTATTGGGTGCCCTCCCCCTTTAGGACTCTCCCATCCTTAGTTACAATCCCGGAATCCAAATCCCTGCCCCATTACCAATAAGAAACCATCCCCCATACATGCTCAAAACAATCCCAAAAGAGTCCTAACCCAACTAGATGCATAGTTGATCCCTCCTTCACCTTTTTTTACCACTCCTAGCACTCCTCAAACTCCTACTTGGGCTAGAAGTCCTCTACTTGCATGCTATCTCATCTCAACAAAGTTCTAGCTGCGTCGTCTTCTTACTTGGAGTCCTTATTCCGCTAGGACTCTCTCTCTCTCTTCCAATTCCTAGATCTTTTAGGACTTCTAATTCCTAGTTCATTTAGGATATCCATCCACCTCAGGTAAACGGGCCTTGTGCAATCTGCTCAACTTCAAACGGTCGTATCTCCCTCATCCGAATTCCGATTCGCACGTTCTTGGAAGTGTTTCAAAGCTCTTTCTGTCTACTTTCTAAGTACGATTTTCAGCTGCTAATCCAAACTTATGGTGAAGTTATTCTCAGGAGAAGTTCAAGGGGTCTAATACCCAAGTCCCCACGTGGTCGACTTCAGGAATTTAGAAAAATACCCGATGTTACAATAAATGTCTCCCTTGCATGCTATAGTTACAATATAGATTTTCTTAATCATAATGACTGTAAATTATATACATAACTATGTATTGACTCAAATGCACTCGTAATAGATAACTGCAAGTTCAAATCTCATAGGTTAAACATTATATCATAAATTGGTGAAGATAATGGTATCCAAGGACTTTGTATTATAGAGGACACTATTCGTATTTATGACTAATTTAGTGAAAGATCTCATTTCATAGAAGTCTTCAAGAGTTTTCCAAAGGCAACATAAATACATGAATTCAAACATGTATAATATAGGCAAAATAAAAGAAATTATTATTAAGAAGTGTATTGTATATGGGGCCCACAAAAAAAGCTTAACAAAATATAGTCATGTAGATCTTATTTGATATTTGTTGAAACTAATCAAGCTTATGTGCGTGATGTATTGTGGACCACTTTCTTCAATTACTCTCACTCAAAAGAATTTTCAACTCTCAAAATCTATGGTGATTCTAGAAAAACTCAATGTAAAGTCTTTTCTTTTTCCTTCACAAATAATGGTTTACCTCTCTTCTATTTCATCTATACCTAGGCCTTTTATAGTCTCAAATTGGCTAGGGTTAAATGAACCCAAGTTGTAAAGAACTTTATTTTGGAGTCCTAAACTAGGCAACAAAGTCATGAAGTGATCGATCGCTCACTCAGGTAATCAATCGTTCACTTGTTCAATTTGAAACAAAACACCATAGTGATCGGTTGTTTGCCCAAGTGATTGAATGTTTAGTCCCACTTTGAAAATCTGGAAACTGTGTCACCAAGAGATCAATTTTTTCAGTCCGTCGGGTTGAAAATGTAAAAACTGTGCCACCAAGCAATCTATCCTTTAGACTGTTTGTTCAAAAACAATCGATCTTAAAAGAACAAATTTTGAGTTTTTTCACCTCTTCTTTCCAAACCACTTAAAATCACTCCTAAAGATTATTTTATGAAAACTAAGTGATTTGTGTATGTGAGTGTGTGAAAATATACCTTTGACTTCTAATACTCTTGAGTAGTTTTTAACCTTGAACCTTCAGAATGTGTCTGCTCCTATTTTTTAAGTCTTTCAATTCCAAATATGACTCAATGACAATACTTAATTAAATCAAACTCTAAGACTAAAATGTACAACATGTTTTGATATTGTTCTGTTAATCAAAATTAGCTGATTTACAACACATATGCCTCATATGTTCTAACAAGCACCCCCTTTAGCTATTTTGTGATAAGACACTACAAGTTATGACAATAAAAAAATTACAACTCTAACATTTAAGTATTTTGACTTTCACTTGTATAAAATTTATACTTGTCTCCACAAAGACTCTACTAAACCATTTGAATTGATCTCGAAAAACCTTCAAAACTTGTACTTAACCTGCATACTTAAATAAAATTATTTGGCATAGTATGACTTAATTAAGTATGAAGTAAAGTACTTGATTTTCTATAATCTTTTCTCCCTATTTTTGTCTTAAATAGGAAAAATTGAATCTACAATTAACGAAATAAACATCAAAGCACATGTCAAGTGAAAAAAACATAAATACATGAAATAAACAACCACAAATCAATACGTCTCAAATATAATCCTATCAAACTCAAATCAGTTTCTCAATATATCATCAAAGTAACAAGAAGAGTAAATATCATGAACTGATCATAGGTTTTATCAAGAAAATACATTTAAATAACACATAAAAATCATGACTCGGCATCATTTGAATTGTCATCCTCCTCCTCCTCAACATTTGTCTCTATATTGGAATAGAAAGAAAGATGACAAATGAGCTCCACTAGCTGGTCAAAATGTTGATGCACAATGTCCATAATCTCTCGACAAACCTCCATCAGCTCTGCAAAAGTAGTTGGTCGCCACGCCCCAGCATACACCATCCCCGAAAGGAACCCGGTCCAAGGAGGTAGCGTCACACGGCGCGATGAATTATAGTTGGATTGCGGAAGACATAACCCATCCTTGGGTAGAACACTATGGAGTTGCACATGTAAACTTTGTACAAAAGTAAAATGAGCAATAGAGGACTACTAATTAAACATTAGTCCACACACATACCCACATACTTAGTCACAAACAACCCACACATGGCTAAAGTATAAGTTAAAGCCCACAATGGCTAATAAGAGTCTAAGCCAACATTGGCTACATAGAAGTGTGAAGTATAGTCTAAAACATAATCTCAACATGATATGTAATCAACTAACGTAATCAAGACATCTCTATAAAACCCATCCCCTCAAAGGTCAATGTCATCTCCATGTTCCACAAAGAGCTTGTCCGAGCAACCTGCATGGCACAACATGCAGCCCCAAACAAATCACAAACAAAGAGGGGTGAGCCACAAGCTCAGCAAAGGTTTTAATACAAAAAGTAAATCCAAATATGACAACACATGCATAATCACATAATACTCATCAAAAAGTCAACCACAATGCGTATTCATCATGGGATATCCACATAAACCTGTGTATTCATGTTATAACTTACAATCCATAAGCATTTATTTATGCCACATGTATGTCATGTTACCTATAACATATCTCATCAACACATATTCATGCCACCTGCATATCATGCTTTCTATATCATATCTCATCATCACATAGCTATGCTACCTGCATATCATGCTATAACCCATTTTATCTCATCATCACATACTCATGCCTCCTACGCATCACGGGTTTAGCTTAGCTCATAACACACATATACCTCATGTGTAAGCATGTGAAATTTACTAAAATAATCACATCCTACATTATTAAGTTCTCAACATAAACATATCATGCATATCTATGTCTAAGTAAAAATATTCACCATGCAAATCAAGTATCTCAAACACACCATCATGCTAATCCATACCATAATTATATGTATAAAATAAGCTTCATTCTTCCTATACAAACTGTATAAATGAGCATTATCTTCCATACACATGTCACAACCCGGATTTTTAAAAGCCTTTTTAAATAATATGAATAGTAAGCCACGATAATTTTTTTTCTTAGGTACAAAACAAACCATTTGATTAAATATCCAGGTTATGATAACTAGGGTTCACAAATACGAATATCAAATCATTTAATATTATTACACGTCTCAAAAATCCAAAAAGAATAGCCTATCCATTTAAGTACAAGTCCGTTATCCGTATGAAAATAATTAACTAAGTTGACTCTCACACCAAATATATACTTACGTACCGGAATTGCAGAAACGAAGAACCACATCCCGTGCTCATCAATCCCGATCTCACTAGACGTCGCCTAGAGAACCTGCAACCAACAAAGCCAAACCACAACAACAACCAAACCTCTTCGCTCTCAGGAGAAGAGTTTCCAAGAGAACAAAAGATTTTATTAATATTTTTCAGATTGAGCCAACATTACCCGATGTTAATTGCCTACATACTCATCAGACAAGATTTCCATTCTTTCCAACAAGATAAGATCACAACTGTACCTAAATAGAAGTGGTGGGATAAGCCAACCAAGCAGGATGTCAGATAATCCAAATGCGTGTACACTAAATGATCTTCAATAGATCGGTGGTGAGCCTAGCTCAAGCAGAGCTCCCTCCAACGGGAAGGTGCAACTACACGGTCAAATAAGCAACTCCTCAATAGAGCTAAGACTCAGGAAACCATTCTAAACCTATCTTGCTCATCAATAAGCTAGGATATCAAATGACTATCCCAAACACTATTAGTCCCTTCTAGACTAGGGTTTAAAATTTGAAACTACCATCAGTTCATTAACCAAGGCAAATCATTAGGTCAAAGGCCTTGTTCACTCTATGAACTAGTCCCCGATCCCTTAGAGGTATTTTAGTCTTTATCTTGATTAGGTGTTCTCGCCCAATCTAAAGCTATCTAACCCCATTGATTAATCTTTCATTAATCTTAAGCTATTGACAAATTACTATCACAACAACAATAGTAAACATCAAAACAATGAACAACATAAATAATCAGACCCACACGGTCTAAGCAGATTGTAATATCAATAACCAAATTCAATAATGATATTAGAAATGTTTGTGCTCTGGTGCCCTAACCCTCCTTGGGTTAGCTGATTAAACTTTTATGAAAATGTGTCATAATACACCTAAGGGCATTGAGGTAATTATCCCACATTGGATATGGTCTTCTATGCTCTTGAGTAAGTCTTTAAGCTCTCAAAAAGTTTCAGTATCACATTGACCTGTTAATTTCATTCACACGAATGCAGGCCGGTCTGCTCATAGGGGTATTGTTGTCATTCTATTTAAAAGCCTTATTGACATACAAAGGGTCCAAAATTGGGCTCTAGAGTACTAATTAACTTCATGGGCTCAGTGTAATTTTCCTGGCATTTACCGGGGTCATGTGCCCCTTGAACCGACCTTGGTTGACTTAATGGTTTATAATTAATCCTAGTGGAAAAATGGTCAATTACCCACTCGCTGAGATTTTTTGTCACTAATTGGTTCAACCTATATGTAAGTTACCTATTAAAATATCACTGTAAATTTTCCCAATTTTTAAGATCACCCATAGGCCACTGAACCGGAGCCCCTAAGTCGAGTAAGTGGTTATCACACGATAATTTAATTATAAGGGGTAAAAGGGTCCTTTTATAATTTTTGGGATTTTTCCCTACAATGAAACTTTGTTAGATCACTTGCTATGCTCCTCCAGCCATTATGTATTTTTTTCAAAATTTTCTAACATCTAAACCACCCTAAACCGAAGCTGGTTCATTTCCCTTCTTCTCTCTCTTTTTTTATAAAAAATCGCCCTAGACCAAACCGGAAATAATTTTCCGGTTTAGAACTCTGTCTTCTTCCCTGATGGACTTACAAGTCTTTGTTTTGTTTCCAGAAATAGAGCCCTAAAAATCCCTATGATGGCTTGATTCCGGTTATCTCCTACAACCTTTCCATAGTTGTCCCCTACTATGAATAGAACCACAATCCAATCTTAGAACTACAATACTCTTTCATTAGAAAAATTACAGTGAATTCCCAAATGATCAATCTGTAGTATAGGCCCATTCATACTTGCATCTATACCCCATCAAAGATAAATCATGGGTCAAACTTTACATACCAAATCGTCTACTATGGTTACTTAATTACCTAAACTCAATCAGAGACTAACATGGTACAAATTTCATGAATGTAGCACTCATCTAACACAGTCAAGTTTAGTTTATCAATAAATGCTTCATGAACTTCGAACTCAAACTATGTTTATTTAATTCTCAAATACTATAATTTAATACTTCTGGAGTAGTACTAACTTGTCCAACTAATTAGCATAAGAAGAACAACAAAGAAGTAAATAAAACATCTGACCTTCACTGCAGAAGAGGAATAAAATAGACGTAATTACTGTAGTTATTACAGTACGAAATAGGCAATTGGACAGTCGACCATAGTAACCAGTTCAATCTTACTTCATTGTGCCGTGGATCCATGCTTCTCCTCCTCTTTCGTGGTTAAGAATCACATTCTCCCCTCTTCATATATTTCTCCTCCGATCCATCTGGAAAAACTCCCTCTCCCTAAGCCCTAATTAGCCTTTTTATAGGCATGGGGCTTAGGGTTCCTAATCCCCTTAGAAGTTAGTCTAAACCTCCTCACTTAGGCCACCTAATTGGGCCTCTAAAA
Organism: Saururus chinensis; assembly: GCA_035235625.1. NCBI lineage: Eukaryota > Viridiplantae > Streptophyta > Magnoliopsida > Piperales > Saururaceae > Saururus > Saururus chinensis. Next base: position 47,212,316 of record CP141143.1, read on the forward strand.
CTTAATTTCGTAACATTAATTAATCGGGCCCGTATAATGACTTAAACGGATAATTTGTGCATCCAATTCGGGTAAAGGGGCCCTCCACGTTATGTTCAACTTTGAACAATCGTATCTTCCTCATTTGAACTCTGATTCGGGTGTTCTTGGTGGAGTTTCGAAGCTTATTCTGTCTACTTTCCATCCATATAAGTATGAGCTACCAATTCTAATAAATGATCAAGTTATTCGAATAACAAGGTCAAGGGGTCAAACACCCTAATTTCCACGTGGTCAACTTTGAAAATTTAGAAAATTCCCGAACGTTACAACACATGCAACAATCCTTAGTGAATTTCTCACAATTGAGAAAAATAATTAAACCCGCTCATCGGGACAATCCCTTGTGAGGAAGGTCTGAGTTTCCATAAAGGAAACTAGAGCGGTTTGGGTAAACTTTCCTACTAGGAAAGTCCCTGTTGCTCATTGGGATAGTCCCTTACGGAAAAATTCTGAATTCTACAAAGGAAACTATAGCAGCCTGCTCATTAGGACAAACCGTGTGGGAAAGTCCAAAATTCTACAAAAGGAAACTCGAGCAGCATGCTACCCGGGACAAACCTTGCGGGAAAGTCTCAATTCCACAAAGGAAACTAGAGCATGTGGTAAGCCGGTGAACATAGACAAACCATGCTAGATTCTCAGGGTCCAAAGAACTTAACAATTAACTTACATAGCTCAAGGGTGGGACATCTCCCGCCTTGTGCTATTTCCATTTTTAGGACCTACTATATTAGGGTTTACTTTTTTGTAATTTCCTTTTGTGATGTAATGAGTTGTATTCGAGGGGGGGGGGGGATTGATTTGTGATTCTAACCAACTAGCTGGTGGCCAGCTAATTAGCATGGCGCCCATCAGCTGGAGTGACTCCCAAGGGAGCCACGCCCTCCCACAAAGGGGGGTCATCTTCGTGTTTGGACTTTATGAAAAATTAGAGTTGTTCTTCTCTCTTTCTTCTTCTAATCTTCTCCCCTTTCCCTTACATGTAGTTAGGTACCATTTGTGTCCAATCGGGACACAACATTGGTATCAAAGCCTCAAAGATCCACCATGGTGAGAGGCAAGCAGCTAGCTCTCCTGAGGCACAGCCTGAGAAAGAAAAGGTCAATATGGCAAACATACCCAAACCAGCGACTGATTTTGTAACATCCCTAGTCCCTAATTGTAGGTAATTTTTTAAAAAATATGTGTGCTTGTTTCATTTGGTTGTTTGCTTTGGAATCATTTGATTGGCATGTTTTGTAACCATATAGGGTTTAAGGGGTCCGACCTTGGTATGAAGGGAGCCACTTGGAAATTAAGGGGTCTAGCCTTGGTTAGGGGGGGCAATTTCTCAATTAAGGGGCTCGGCCCTGCTAGGAGTATGCTTGAGAGAAGAGTCCTAGAGGAACTAGGAATTGGATGGGGAGGTGGTGAGGGGGCAGCCCTAGAAAGTAGGGGACAACCCTAGAAAGTAGAGGGCAGCCCTAGAATATAGGGAGGGTGGTTAAGGACTCTAGGGAGCCCTCTAGTCTAGCCCTCTTGATGTGTTTCAGACACTAGAAATTAGGGATTTGGTATATAAAGAGATTCGGGAGGGGTAGAGTCACATTTTTTGCTCCGGTCTCTTCTTTTCCTCTTTCTCCTCTTTCGCCCACCAAAAGGCACCACGACTAGCAGCTTGTGGAGGGGGAAAGTTAGCACCTTTGGGCTAAATCTAGAAGTGGAAGCATAGGAGCGAGGGCACAAGGCTATGGAGGCGGGCTGGTAGAGGTAGGATGTAGTTTTAAACCCATAATCATGCTAATTTGGATGTTGTGTGTCAGCCCTAGTTCGACCCATATTGTGCTGGATTTTGATTTCATGTTTCAACCTAATTCTACATCATATGATTCTAGATTTGGATTATTTATTTCTGCCCTAATCTGCTCTTTTATCATGTTGGATTCGGTCATACATGTAAGCCCTAATTCGACCTCTAAAAATTCTAATTTTGATTACATATTTTATCCCTGATTAGTGCATGAACTTTGCTGATTATAATTATAAGTTTTGGCCTTGATTTGTGCATACATTTTTCTAATTTTAATTACAGGTTTTATCCTTGATTCCTGCATGAATTTTGCTGATTTTAATTATAGGTTTTAGCCTTAATTTGTGCATGAACCTTGCTGATTTTAATTATAGTTTTGAGCCCTCAATTGTGCTCTTACTTTGCTTAATTTGATTCCACATGTTAGCCCAAATTTGACACCTTGTAATTCTGATTTTGATTACACATGTTAAACCTAATTTGACACTATATGATTCTGATTTTGATTACACATGTTAGCCCTAATTCGACATCTTATAATTCATATTTTTTCCATGATTTCCAGCCCTAGTTTATGCTATACTTTTGTTGATTTAATCCATGATTCTCATCCCTTGTTTATGCTATACTCTTGCTGATTTAATCTATGATTTCCAGCTCTAGTTTATGCTATACTCTTGCTGATTTAATCCATGATTCTCAACCCTAGTTTATGCTATACTCTTGCTGATTTAATCCATGATTCTCAACCCTAGTTTTTGCTATACTCTTGCGAATTTAATCCATGATTTTCAGCCCTACTTGTTGCTATACTCTTGCTGATTTGATTCATAATTTTTAGCCCTAACTAGTGCCTTACCTTGCTAAATTTGATTTCTGGTTTTTAGCCCTAACTAGTGCCTTACCATGCTAAATTTGACTTCAGGTTTTAGCCTTAATTAGTGATGCACTAAAATAATGTTTAATTAAATGTTTTCAAATTTTGAATTGCAATCCTATTTTGTGTTAATTCATTGCTGATTTGGGCTATTTATGTTTTGAATAAGTTAGTTGGACCTTAATTGAGTTTATATGTCTAAACAGGCTTTAACAGGATCTAAGTAGAAGAGGAAGTAAAACCCATCTAGCCAAAGCTATTTGAAAGTCAAGAATGGGCTCCTAATGGTCTAAACATGCATGGAATGGTCGAACACAACCTTGTGGACCCGTTTGATTTGAGATTTGTATGAAGAGGACTAAATTAGGAAAGTAGCTGATTCGAACAAATTGATAGAGCCTTAGTATTTTGATCATATCTTTTTATGTATAATTTGGATGGATACGATTCTAGTGGCATTGGAAAGAAGACTTCCGTAGCTACAAATGATATTTCAAGAAGAAATTCCAAATTCAGAAGATTCATGGGTCGAATTCGTTATACAAAGAGACAACTAGTAAACTAACCCGAGGCCAGCATATGAAGAATATTTTCATTGATTATGATTGATACACATAAGGAAAGATAAGGAGGCTGATTGGTTAACTAAAGGAAGATTCAAAGATACTTATTTGCTAAATAAATCATTGATTTATTTAGTATCTAATCATTGCCAAAGAAGCAACCAATCAGGCAATCAATCAAGATGCAATCTAGATATATGATTTCACTTTCCTCTTTGAAGCAACCCCTTCTATTCCTATAAATAGAGGGGTGGACATGATAAATGACTCATCCCCTCCTATTTAGAGCTCTCCTCTCCTATTTTCTTCTCTCATATTGTATTTTTGTTTTAGTTTTATTGTAATAGCTTTCTAAGCTCTCAAGCTAAGGCTAGAGGAGATTTGTAACAATGTAATGGAGTTCAATTCATGTTTCATCAATGGTTTCAAGTAAGTATTGTTTATTTGAAGTGATGTTTATTTAATATTGTTCTTCTTCTTGTTTCTTTGTGATTTGGATACATAAGATGCTTAAAGGCTCTCCTTTTTTATCTTTTGTGATTTGGATACATAGAAATCTTTAAGAGACAATTATTTTTATCCTTCATCTATCCAAAATATTTTCTAATTTCAATTTTAATGTTCATATCTTCCGGTTAGATGGAATCTTCATTCGATTCTAATTGAGATAACATGATACATGAAGAACATCATTAGATGTTACAATGATCCTTAATGCCTTAATGTTTTCTCATCTTGATTTCTTGACTCTATATTGCCTCAATACTCTTCTACTCTTTCTTTCTTAATTTTTCCTTTCTCTATTTCTTTGTAACCATTTTCTTTGTTGCACAAGGCTTTCCCTGTGGATCGACCTTGTCTACTACAATTGGCAAGTAAAACAAATCTGAATGTGACTTCTTTATAGTCTTGGTTCAGATGTAACAACAATTAGTGTCATTACTTTGCTGAAATAGGTCATTCTATCTAAGCCTCGACTTGATTCATGTCTTGTTGAATTTAATCATTCTATCTCAGCCTTAATTTGATTTATGTCTTGCTAATTAGATTGAGTCATATCAGCCTCACTTTGAGTTAGTATCACGGTGAATGTTGATGGTTGTATCAGCCTCACCTTTAGTTATTATCATGGTGAATGTTGATGGTTGTATCAACCTCACTTTGAGTTAGTATCTCGGTGAATGTTGATGGTTGTATCAGCCTCACCTTTAGTTATTATCATGTTGAATGTTGATGGTTGTACCAGCCTCACCTTGATGTATTACCATGCTGAATGTTGCTAGATGTGTCAACCTCAATTTGATTTCCCATCATGCTTAATGTTGTTAGTTATTTTAGCCTGATTCGTCATGTTAGTTTGCTGATTTGAGTAGTTCACCTTAGCCCCAAATTTAATTCATTCTTTTGTTGATTTGATCAGTTCATCTCAAAACCAACCTAATTCATTGTCTTGTTGATTAGGCTCAAATGTCTCAGCCCTAATAAGCATGTTATCATGCCGATTATGTCAATCGGTTGCATGCATGATATGTTGTGATTAGCCTTTAATCCTTTTGCCTCATTTGGCTGCATTATATCATATGTTGAGTCAGAGTCTAAGTAAGCTCATTGTAATAGCCATGGTGGCACCGACCCGTGTGGTCACAGTCCCGTGTAGCCTCTGCATTTTCGGGACTTTGGTTCCCAGCTCTTTGAGCACCTTGCGCGCATCAAGGTTTTTAAGCATCATGGAAGGCTCATCTACCTCTGGCCAACGTGTCCATGAGCATAGTTGGTACCTACATCTCTAGGCCCATGGCTGATCCAAGTGGATCTCTAGGGATGCTACGATTCATTGTTAGTATACAGTTACTCCTTTGAGCAGGAGTCGGTATTCAGACAACAATTAGTAAATTGTTTCCTGAGCAGAGTATGTTCATTTGGGTTGCTTTGGTCCTTTATTAGTTAGAGGTCAGACCTTATGAGTTGTGGTTCAATTCATTTGGGTTGTCTTGCAGTTCATTATCTAATGATCTCTGTTATTTTTATATCCATCTCGTTGGTATGATTATGAGTGGTTTTTATGCATCTTACTGAGTATTTGTGGAAATATTCACGCATCTCTGCAATGTAGGATCAGCTCTAGACTTAGAGTAGCATTCTCCTTTAGTGGGCGTTACACAGTTGCTAGTGGGGTAGACCTATGAAATTATTAGAACTATAGGTTTATTTTCATACTGATTTGTAATAAGGCACTGTAATAAGGCACTGTGTTGCCCTATATATTAGTTCATATTATTTCATTATGTTAATGTACTGGCACATGGCTGAGCTATGATCTTGGATTTATGATTATCATACTTCATTAGGTAATTTATTTAATGTTATGTGATGCTTGGCTATGTTAGATAACAACCTGAGTTTGCATTACTTCTATGTTTATGTGAATGAAAACCCAGGGTGTTACAGATTTGGCTGATCCCGCTAATCTCCATGATTCACACAATGTTCGCCCAACTTCAGCACCTCACCATAGTGGTTGCACAGCTCCAGGCAATCCCTATAGCGCCAATCTTGCCCAACCCACAGCCAGCCCAGGCTGAGATGGGCGAGCCTTCTCAGCCCCTTGGATCTCGCATCCCCAGACTCCTAGCGTCGTCCGAGAGAGAGGTGAACCAACTTGGACATTTTGTCCACTTCGGCACCTTCAAACAGCACAAAGAAGGAGGACGTGTAGGCTGGGATATGCAAGGCCCTCTAGCTATTCGGTTAAATGCCTCAATGGTGCCGCCGTACAAAAATATGACCCATGAGTTCGAGGAGGATTGAGAGGAGTACTCTGGTTTTCATGGAGGACTACACGGTGGGGCAGAGCCATGTTTGGCTCACCTTCAATTCCCACGCTATAGTGGATATGAGCACCCAGTGGAATGGCTCTAGAAGGCGGAGAAATTCTTCACCAACCAGGGAACACATTCCGAGGCTGAATAGTTGCGCATAGCTGCTTCCATCTAGACCACGATGCTTTTGTTTGGTTCCGAGCTTCAAGAAGGAGGTCCGCTTCCCAACTTAGGCCTCTTTTGCCGAACTTTGTGTCCAGTTCGGCCCCAATGAGTTCGAGAACTTCAACGAGATGTTGTCCACTCTGCATCAAACCACTTCAGTGCAAGCCTACTACACCTAGTTCATGAAGATTGTCAACCGTCTCCCTAATTGGCCGATGATAGCCCTAGTGGGAACTTTTAAGCGGTGACTGATACCTAAAATTTCAGATGAGATGGTCCACTTTCCCTGCACGTCAATGCATGAAGTAGTGTGTTATGCACGAATTGAGGAGGAGAAGATGGTCTGACGGTGATGGGGAGGCTGACTTGGCCCTTCTCCAAGGCCCCCAACCAGCCCAACGCCATCCCCTATCTCAGCGATTGGCCTTCCCACCGGCCGCCCCAGCCAGCCATCCGTCCCTGCTGCCCCTCATGTATGTCGCTTCGCTCAGGCCCAAATGGATGAGCTGAGGCCAAAGGGCTTGTGCTTCAAGTGTGACAAGAAGTTCATGCTAGGCCATTGATGTTCCGTCTGAGGCAGCTTGCTAGTCGAAGAGGCTGACGAGGAGGATTATGGTCCTACCATGGTTGTACCACCCCCATATGACAGCGTGCTACTTAAGATTTCGTTGCATGCCTTTTCAGGGGCCTTCACTCCTCGCACCATGTGCGTCCAAGGCCACTTAAAGCAGCAGCATGTGGCCATCCTAATCGATAGTGGATCCACCCACAACTTCATCAATGATAAGGTGGCTCAACGATTGGGATGTTATTAGTTGGACTCGAAGCCATTCAACGTCTTGATCGGCGATGGTAAGCACCTTCGAAGCATTGGGGTGTGTGCACAAGCTTTATTATCCATCTAGGGCCATACCTTCACCACAGACTTATTCTTGCTACCGATGAAGGGGGCGGACATGGTGTTAGGAGCTCAGTGGCTTCAGAAGCTTGGCGACGTCATGTGGAACTTCCGCCACATGATCATGGACTTTGAGGTGCAGGGACAGTGGGTGTGCATCCAAGGTTCTCAACCGGGCTCTTTATAGTCTGCCCAGTCGGTGAGCTCCCTCTTTCAGTTTGCACGTCAAGGAATTTTCCTTCAGCCGCATGCCATAGTGGACGTGTGCCGGGACGCGTTCCGGAGGACCTACTTGCTCTCTTTACAGAGCATGAGGATGTACTTGCCAAGCCTAAGGGGCTACCGCCAGTGTGACCCCATGATCACCATATTCCTATCATTCCCAATGCTTCACCCGCGAATGTCTACCCTTACCTATGTCCTCACAAACAGAAGGCAGAGATTGAGCACTTAGTGTCCGACATACTCCAGACAGGTATCATCCAATCAAGCACTAGTTCTTTCTCTTCTTCGGTATTACTTGTTCAGAAGAAAGATGGGACTTGGTGGTTCTGTGTGGACTACCAGGCACTTAATGCCATCACCATCAAGGATAAGTATCCTATTCTAGTGATTAAGGAGCTCCGTGGTGAATTGGCTAGAGCAACCATCTTCAGCAAGCTTGATCTTCGTTCGGGGTATCATCAAATCCGAGTACAGCCCGCTGACGTCCACAAGATGCCCTTTTCACACCCATGATGGACACTTTGAGTTCTTGGTCATGCCATTTGGGTTGACCAATGCACTAGCCACCTTTCAGAGCCTCATGAATGACTTGTTCCGCCCCTTCCTCCGCCGATTCGTCTTGGTCTTCTTCAATGACATATTGATCTATAGCACGTCATGGGCGGATCACTTAGAGCATCTCAAGTCTGTCTTCTCTAATTTACAATCTAATTCATTATAACTTAAGCGCTTGAAGTGCTCCTTTGGTAGTGAATAGGTGGAGTACCTTGGCCACATCATCTCTCGTAAGGGGGTTGCTATTGACCCTTCGAAGGTGAACGCTATGCTCTCATGGCCAACTCCCACTTGTGAACGAGCCCTCCACGAGTTTCTGGGACTTACATGGTATTACCGGCGCTTCATTAGTCAGTATGTTTCGATTGCTAGTGTCACGACCCGTGATTTTTATAAAATATATAAAGGGTTAAAGAGTAAAATCAGAGCTTGCTCGGGTCGCAACCTGGAAACATATAATCGTAACATAACATGATATACTTTATTTCCCAGGAAATATACTGTTTGTATACAAACACATAAGTAAAGACATAAACAAATCCTCTCAAGCCAAAAGATAAAAATGTGCTTAGGAAACTACTGGTGCAATTGTAGACTCCTTAGTCACTGTATGAAGCTCCTAAAAGTGCCTTTATTGTGCTCTTTTACCCACGTCTATTCCACATTGGGCACTGCAAGGACTGGGGGGTGGTGAGTATTTTAAAATACTCAGTAGGAGTACTTATCCTATCAGACATAAATATAACATCTGGCAATTTGTAAATCACATAATCAAGTAAATAGATAATATTTTTCGAAGAAGCAGTTAGGGTGTGCGTCTCACCCAAAAACTTCCCCAGGGCTTCTTCCTATGTATCGAAGATGCTTCTAGGGTTTGTAAGCTCTCACGGCTTATTACTATCCCAGACACTTATTATATTATAATAGGAATTTACTGTGGGTACAAAATAGCGGCCTCTTACTCCTCTACAGATTGTCCGTAAAACACTCTGTGCTTGTAGAGGGAAGAGCCACCCGTGCTCATGGGGCGCCGGGATCTAGAGAGTAGAGAGTTTTCCCATGATACTCTCTACCCTAGCACGCGTAGCCTTGATAGTTGCCCTTCGTTAGGGGCGAATAAGGGGTCTTGCCCTTCGTTAGGGGCTCACCAAGCTAATATACGTACCATGCATCTGATTCCAAACCAGATTGTACTGTGTACTCTATATTATGGAACTCTATCGATACGTCTACCAATACGAGTTCCAAATTATTAAATCTCTTATATGCTCGACTCAAACGGGAATTTCCTTCTCTTTTTCTTTACTTTAAACAATCTTCTACAAAGATTAATCTTTCAAAATCCTAGCCTCGCCTCTACAAGTCACGGTCGTGTTACTGTCAATGATTATAAAGGTAGGGTTAGTCACTCGTTCCAACGAGACAATTACCCCTTCTCCATCTCATCTCACCAACTCGGTGGTCATGATTGTACGCATTTCTAAAATCATTTTGATAGAGCACTAATTCTATAAAACTGTCTTTCAATCTTACCATACTCAAGTATAATTAAAATAATGGCAAAGCTAGATTTTCTTTATATCACATATATCATAAAGCCTAATTCATAATAAAATTCAAAAGATAAATACTCGATAAAACACATATATGAGGCAATCCCAAAACATACATGAAAATTAACTAGAATTATCTATATAAACTTTAAAAGACAACCAATGTAAATATTTATATCTTAAAAGAGGATAAAAGCCCCTACCTTGCTTTCTGCGCGAGAAAATAAACGATACTCTATACAGCCCAAAATTAAATATCAGATTTCTGAGCTGTAGAGATCCTGAAATAGGAAATTAACCCCTCCACGATGTTCAGTATGCTCAATTTAGGTAGAAACACCTCTTGAACGACTCAAGTCGGACTTAAAATGAATAATAAACGAAGAAAAGCAGTTTTCAAATGATTTCAATCAGAAATAGACGATTATTTATAAGGGAAGGAGGTTGACGCACGTCTGACGCATGGCATTACCCGCTTATTTAAGGCTGAGCACACTAAGTTGGCTCCACGTTACTTTGACCTTTATTCCATTATCGAGCACATTGGACCGGTGGCTTATCGCTTGGCATTACTGATCGTTTATAATTAAACCCTTTGTAAGTGTACAAGGTAATTGTACTAGGATGAGTATTTAAGGGTTGTCGAACCTTAGGGATAGATGAATTATTACTAAATCTAAAGAGGAATTTGCTGATTAAAAACTAAAAAGAACTAATACTTAAATTAAGCAAAAAAAAGGTATCAACTAGTTTAAAAATAAGAGATTAATATGATGGAAATTACTTAGGAAATCGAATCCACTATAAAAACATAACAATTCCTTAACTTTTAATCCAAATCTAGTGTGAATATGAACAAGTATTCTCAGCTACAAGGTAAAATTACTTAAGAAAGAATCATTAATTAAATTCCATGACATGAACTATCTTCGACAATAGCACGAATCATCTACACTAAACTAGCTATAGGCATGACCCGTCTAATCTTAGTATAACTCATCTAAGTCATTAATTATCTGAACATTAAAACTATTGTATGACCATCTCATCTAAATCACAGAAATTAGAATTGAAGCAAATATCAAAACTACATCAATCTATCATCTACAAGACAATAAATCAACATAGATTTGAATAAACATGAAATACTCTTCCATTAAAAAGGAAATCCTTATCATACAATTGTCATAATTCACAATTGAGATCTAAATTAAAATGAAAAGAAACTAAAACTTATGTATAACTTCATCAACTCCTAAGTAAAAGAAAAGTCTAGCCTTCCATTGTAGAAGAAAGCACTTGAATCTCCATTGAAAGCTTTGAGTTCTCCTCCATCTTCTTCTTCTTTTTTCTCTCCAGAAAATCTACTGGAATCCTTTAATTTTGAGCCAAATATGTCTTTATATAGGCATAAGAACCGTAGGATGAAGTTTTATATGAAAAGGAATCGAATTTGGCTTAAACTAGGAAACTGCACGTTATCCCGATCGAGCGCCCTGCATGCCCGTTCGAACCCCTATACTGCATATTTCTCCAAAATCACGTTTACCCATTTGATCTTTAAAATGCCCCGTTCGATTGGCTACACTGTTTCTGCAATCTGGACAGTCCATTTTCTGTTCATTAAGCTCTTTCTTTTATGTCTATATTAATTTCTAACTTGTTTATAAGTTTGAAAAGTTGTCCAAATCTCTTTAAAGCATGTCAAGACTATTTGCAATTATTCCAAACATCGTCTAAGTACTTTGATAAGTGCATTTTACCTACAAAATATAAAAACATCACATTTTAGACATGTAGAATATAATTAAAATCCCAACTTGATTCAAATACATCCTAAAACTACTAATAACTCCCAAAATTAATAATAATTAAACTAAAATACTAATATCTATCTTAATAGAAATAAACCATAACTCACTCTAAATTAACTTAATCTATACTAGCAAATAAGGTAAAAAGGCATATAATATATATATATATATATATATATATATATATATATATATATATATATATATATATATATATATATATTTCATACTTATCAGGCCCACCAACTGGCGTGACTTCCAAGGGAGCTGCGCCCTCTCATAAAGGGAGGTAATCTTCCTCTTTGAACTTTATGCAAAATCAGAGTTGTTCTTCTCTCTTCTTCATCCAATCTTCTCCCCTTTCCCCTACTTGTAGGTACTGTTTGTGTATGATCGGGACACAATAGCCAGACCATTCAATTGGCCAGACATGCCATTCGATTGGCCAGACATGCCATTCAATTGGCTAGACAGGCCATTCGATAGGTCAGAAAGGCCATTCAAATGCTTGTTGGGCCGTTGAAATGCCTATTGGGCCGTTCGAATGCCCTTAACAGTTCACTTTATGCTCATTTATGGTTCATCTTCAACCTCTCAAAAATCAAACTGAAAATACCCAAAAATTCTAGGTAAATTCTAAAATCACCCTAAACCTTTATAATATCAAAATACATACCTAAAACATGGTAGATCTAACCATTCTTAAGCTTAATTAAAAGAAAATTAACATAAATGACATGCTTTTAATCATCCACCATTAAAGCACATAGATAAGCAAGAACCCACTTAAACCATTAAAAAATGCAATCCAATACATAAAACCATATGAGATGAAAACCCCTTACCTTTAAGAAGACCTTGAATTGAAAATGAATCTCTACTCCTCAAGAAACCCACCCAAAATTAGGGTTTTAGTTAGTACTTAATTAAAATTGACTATTAAGCTTAAATAACCTTGAAAACAAGTAGATCTATGATTTTCTATGATTTAAAATGAAAAATCACCTATTTAGGGTTTGAAATCGAAATTTAAAATAATATTTTTAATGGAAAAAATCAAGAATATATTTGGGGGAAGTGGAGTTGAGAGAGATTAAGAGTAAAACCGGAAGATTAGTGCTAAAAGCTCACCTAAATCAGATTTTTGTCTTTGAGCAGTGGGATTAGTGCACCACCTTGCCTCCTAGCACAACCCTTTCCCATTTGGGAAATGGGCTTGACTTTTACTTATATAGTAAGTTGTTGGGTTATGTGTACAAATGATTGGGCTGCAAATCTAAATTGTAACGCTCTAAGTGGCTAATTTGGGTCATTTTATGGCTAAAAATAAGTTTAAAGTTTTTTCCAATAATTAAAATAAAATAATTAAAGTTTCGGCATGTGGGTAGCACAGCGGAAGCTTGGTGGTGAGCTTGGCTTGTGGATGTGCAAAAATTCTACGTTTATGTCTGACTCAAACAATTTACATGCATTTACACATAAAAATATATATATAACTAGTAGAACAAATTCAAATAACTTTAAATTTGCATGAATTAAAGCAAGAATTAAGTACTATTGGCCTTTAGGGGCTTAGCCCCAAGGACGTGGCCAATCACCCAAAAGCAAGCACGACCTCTTAATTATTTCAAGTATAAATAGGGGAATTAGAATTACCTCTTTAATTGATGAATCCCTTCTCTTGCAACTAAGAGAATCCCCTTTATTCCTTAGCCAAATTGTTGGGATAATTTGGCTTGAATGGGGTTGATCACCACTTATCAAAGAGAAGATGAGAGCAATAGCCTTGTCACAATTTCCCACAAATGTGTAATCCTCTTTGTTTACCACTCAATCAAAGAGAAGAATAAAAATTCCGCCTTTGCTCTAGTTGGTGTGGGTGTGAAAAGAGGAGGGGACGTTCTCTGGTTTTTCATCTAAGAGAGAAGAAAGAAGCCGAAACAATTTTCTGTTTTGTGTGTTTCATAATGAGCAGGAGGTTTTGATTTTATAACTGCCCCCCCAAAATATACACTTTAGATAGGACTTGTTAATCCTATCTTTAATGGGATTGTGGAGCCCACTTGATTCATGTTTCTTTCAAGACCCGTCTCTCTCTCCTTTTTCGGTTTACGTGGGTACGTTACCCACTACCAAACATCCCCCACTTGGGTGAAGTGTCCATGAACCAAACAACAACTTGTGCACCTAGTTCTATCTTAGTCTAATCTGTAGGCAAAATTGTTCATACTGAACTCCACAGGAGCTAGCACCCTAGCCCTATTGAAGTCCTATACTATGAACAAGACATACAAATTGATCCATTGTTAAGGCATTAGTTAATAGATCTTCCAACATCTTAGAAGTAGGAAGATGGTTTACTACCAACTTTCCTTTCTATAGCATGTCAAACACAAAGTAGTAATGTACTTCAATGTGTTTACCTCTGGCACTGACTTCTCCATTTTTAATTATCGACACGATGGACAAATTATCACAAAACATCTGGACAGGAGAATCAACCTAGCTCTCTAGCCTAAGCATGGCTAGAAAGTCTTTAATCTACACTACTTCTGAAGTTGCTAAACTGCATGAATAAAATTCAACTTCCATGGTTGACTTTGCTGTGCTCTTTTGTTTCTTACTAGCCCAAGCTATAGCACCGCCTCCAAACATAAAGACATAACCAGCAATGGATTTTCTGTCATTTGGGTCCCTAACATAGTATGAATCACTATACCCAGCCTATGAGAGTTCCTCAACCTGATAGGTGAGTTTCATACCCTTGGTTCCTAGGAGGTACCTAAAACTCGCTTCACTACTTGCTAGTGAGGCATACCTGAGTTTTCCTTGTATCTACTCAAGAGCCCCACAACATACCTCAAATTAGGTAGAGTACAGATCATGGCATACATTAAGCTACCAATAGCCTGTGCACAAGGCATTGACTCCATTTTGAGTCTATCCTTGTTAGAGGATGGTGTCTGACTTTTAGATAAAATTGTACACTTATAGATAGGAGACTCTATTGCTTTTCAACCAATCACACCGAAGCGTTTCAAGATGCTTTCTATGTATGATTCTTGAGATATACTAAGCAACCTTGCTTTTCTATCTCTGTCAATCTTCATACCAAGTATGTAGGAGGCCTCACCCATGTCTTTCATTTCAAACTAGGTCTTGAGGACTCCTTTAGACTAACTATTAAGCTCAAGTCATTTCCCATCAAAAGGATATCATTTACGTAGGGAGAGTAACATAAATCTACTTTCATCCTTTAGGGAGTAGACACAATGATCATATTCATTTGCTATGAACCCATACTCATTAATCATCTTGTAAAAAGTAAAGTACCATAGCCTAGGAGACTGTTTAAAGCCATATAAAGACTATGAGTTTTCACACCTTGTGTTCCTCTCCAGGAGCAACAAAACCCTTAGGTTGTTCTATGTAAATCTCCTCCTCTAAATCACCATTTAGGAAGTCAGTCTTTACATCCACTTGGTGCAACTCTAACTCTAATTGTGCCACTATATCTAACAAACACCTGTTGTGCCCGGTGTAGGTACAATCGGTGCCCTGGAGTTCTAGGGAGGGAAAGGGAAGGAAGAAGGAAGAAAGGGAAGATAAACTGGAAGTTCTATTGCATAACCCGAGCCAAGGAGGGGGATGACCCTCTTATGGGAAGCCGCACCCTCCCACATTGGGAACTATGCCACTAGTGGGCCCGGCTATTCCGTGGTCCACTAGCGCGCCTATTACGGTTCAATAATGAAATATAAATGCAAATTATACTCAAACATAAGGGAAACTAACCCAATGTTCTTAAATAAAGAGAAATGATGAATCATGTGAATGTGCACAACACTCCACTACGCTTCCGCTATTTGCCTTGTCCTCAAGGTGACCAAGCTGGGTAATGAGACATAAAATCCTCCTTGGGCATCCACGTGGCATCCTCAAGTGACTAGCCCTGACAAGAAATCAAAACCTCCGTGATGATGTGACTTGAGCAGCGGATGGGATGCTTATCAAGCACTGAGGCTGGAACTGGGTCAGAGGAAGGGACCGGGCCCATCAATTGGGGTGGTGGAGCATCGGTAGCCAAAGATGTGTCACCTATGCAACGACGCATCCTAGAGACATGAAAGATAGAGTGGACCAAGGAACCAGGCGGCAGGGCAAGGCGGTAAGCCATCGGGTCAATAAGCTCCTCCACAGCATAGGGACCATGGAAACGGGGAGCTAACTTGGCATGCTTGGGCTGAAACAAGGAAGTTTGGCGCTAAGGGAGAACATAAACATAAACCAAGTCACCCACCGCAAACTCCCGGTCTGTGTGATGACCATCATAAATCTGCTTCATCCGGTTTTGAGCCGAAGACAAGTTCTCCTTAAGCTGTCGAAGAACCTCGTCCCGTGTCTATAGCATATAATCCACCTCAGCCACCGAAGAGTGATGAGGAACATATGATAACACAATCGGGGGTGGCCGACCACAGCACCTCAAAGGGAATGAAACCGACACGAGTATGATAAGAGGTGTTATAAGACCACTCCGCCCAAGGAAGAAGCTAAAGCCATAGGCGGGGCTGAGACATGGTGAAGCATCAAAGGTACTGCTCTTAGCATCGGTTTACCACCTCTGTTTGATCATCCGTCTGAGGGTGATAAGCGGTGCTCATGTGAAGAGAGGTGCCTTGTAAAGTGAAGAACTCCTGCCAAAACGGAGATATGAAAACCCGGTCGCGATCAGAGACAATAGTGCGAGGCATGCCATGCAATTTGGCCTCCTCCCGAACATAGAGTTCTGCAACTGACTTGGCGATGAAGAGATGTCCCAAAGCACAGAAGTAAGCGTACTTGGACAGCCGGTCCACCACCACCATGATCATCGACTTGCCTTGTACCAAGGGCAAGGTCTCCACGAAGTCCATTGAAACGTCCTCCCAAACCTTATCGGGAATAGGCAAGGGCTGCAGTAAACCCGCAGGAGATGCCATGGCAAATTTAGCTCTTTGACAGACATCACAAGCAGCCACATACTCAATAACAGCCCGGCGAATACCCTGCCACATAAAGCTCTGACTGACCCGTTTATAAGTGCGAAGTACGCCCTCATGACCGGCCATGGGAGTGTCATGGAAGTGGAAGAGGATGCGCCGACGAAGATCAGCTACATCGGGTGCCCATAGGCAGTTCTTCCAAAAGAGAAGGGCATCCTTCCATGCAAAGAATGGCTGAGCAGCTGGGCCGGTTTGGAGGGATGTAATCGATATGTGGGTTGGAGGGTCATCCATGTATGTCTGTTTTAACTCAGCAAGGAAGGGGCAAGTCGGACTGGAAAGAACCAAACACAAACCTGGGGAAGAACTGCTAGAAAGGGCATCGGCCACGGTGTTTTCCGATCCTTTCTTGTACACAACCTCATAATCATAGCCAAGAAGCTTGCTGACCCACCACTGTTGTGATGGAGTGCACACCCGCTATTCGAGGAAATACTTCAGGGGCTGGTGGTCATGCCAATCAGGAACCGGCGGCCAAGCAAATAAGGCTGCCACTTGTCGACAGCGAGGACGATGGCCAACTCTCCTTCTCATACATGGACAAGGACAGGGAGTGGCCAGCCAAAGCTTTGTTGAAGTAAGCAATGAGGCACTCATCCTGCAGTAACACCACCCCAAGGCCGGCATCAGATGCATCTGTCTCCACCATGAAGGACCGGCTGATATCCGGAAGATTCAAAATAGGGGCGAATGCCATAGCCCGCTTTAGTGTGGCAAAGGCTGCCTGGGCAGCCTCATTCCAGCTAAATGCCCCCTTCTTCAGGAGCTCTGTAAGGGGTCGAACAATCTCACCATAGCGGTTAATGAACCTCCGATAGTAGCCAGTGAGGCCTAGAAAACCCTAAAGTGCCTGTACACAAGTAGGGGGTGGCCAAGAAAGCATGGCGGCCACCTTTGAAGTGTCAGTGGTGATGCCGTTGCAAGAGATGGTGTGTCCCAAATATTCCACTTGCGGGCTGCCAAACAAACACTTCGAACACTTAAGAAACAATAAATTATCTTTCAGAATAGCAAAGACGGACCTAAGATGCTCCACGTATTCCACCCATGACTTGCTATAGACAAGGATATCATCAAAGAAAACTAAGATGAAGCGGCAGAGAAAGGGCCTAAAGAGATCATTCATGAGGCTCTGAAATGTGGATGGGGCGTTGGTCAGTCCAAACGGCATGACAAGGAACTCGAAGTAGCGGTCATGAGTTTGGAAGGCGGTCTTGTGCACATCGGCTGGCTGCACCCGTATTTGATGGTAACCCGACCAGAGGTCGAGTTTACTGAAGATAGTCGCTCCAGCCAGCTCATCCAGAAGCTCCTCAATCACCGGTATAGGGTACTTGTCCTTGACTGTGATAGCATTCAAGGCCCGATAGTCGACACAGAATTGCCATGTGCCATCCTTCTTGCAAACTAGCAACACCGGGGAGGAGAAGGAGCTCCTGCTCCAACGAATGATACCAAACTGAAGCACGTCAGCCACAAGACACTCTATCTCTGCCTTCTGAATGTGTGGGTAGCGGTAAGGGTGGACATTGGCCGGAGGGGCCTTGGAAGGATAAGAATACAGTGATCATGAGGCCGCACTGGAGGAAGGCCATGTGGTTCAGCAAACACCTCACTATGCTCTACAAACAAGTCAAGAAGATCTTGCGGCAACTCGTCTTGAAGGACTTCGACCGCTACCCGTTGCTGAAGGAGGAATCCCTGGGGGGAAAACTGAAACAAAGAACCCATCGGCTGAGCGGAAAGGAGGGTGCCCGGCTGAGACCCCTGAAGCCGAACCCGCTGCCCCTAAACCTCGAAATCCATCACCATGTCTTTAAAGTTCCATAACACTTCCCCAAGCTCTTGTAGCCACTGCACCCCTAACACCACGTTTGCCCCCTTCGTAGGAAGCAAGAAGAGGTCAGTAATGAATGTGTGGGCCTGAATGGAGAGCACTGCTTGGGCACAGACCCTTGAGCTATGGAGGTGCTTCCCGTCACCAATCAGCACGTCAAAGGGCTTCGAATCCGACACAAAGTAGCCTAGCCATTAGGCCACCCTGTCGTTAATGAAGTTGTGGGTTGACCCACTATCGATCAGAATGGCCACTTGCTGCCACTTGAGGTGGCCCTGGACTCACATTGTGCGTGGAGTAAATGCCCCCGAGAAAGCATGGACAGAAATCTCTGGCAGCACGTCATCATAGTGGGATGAGGCAGCCCCGTCCGCCACCTCCCCCTCCTCATCGATCTCCTCCACTAGAAGACTGCCCTTGACAGAACGGTGCCCCGGGACAAACTTCTCAACCCAGAGAAAATAGAGCCCCTTCGACCGACGTTCCTCCATCTGTGCCGAAATGAGCCACCGAACAATTGGGCTGGTCTGAGAGGGTTGCTGGCCAGAGCGGCCTGCCACTGGGTTGCTGACCGGGGCGGCATGGGGGGAAGCGCTCATAGCAGCCTGGGGAAAAGTCCTGAGCCGGCCTCCTCGTCATTGTCTAGCTAGTTTCTCTTCCTCAATGCGTGCATGGCACACAACATCCCGCATGCTGGATCAGGGAAAGTGGCACATCTCCTCAGAGATCTCCGGTTTGAGCCCTCTCTTGAACGTGCCCACCAAGGCGACCATTGGCCAGTCGGGGAGGTGGTTGGCCACCTTCATGAACTCCGTATAATAGGCCCAGATGGTGATGGTCTGACGCAGTGTAAAGAGCATCTCGTTGAAGTCTTGGAACTCGTTTGAACCAAATTGAATGCATAGCTCGTCGGAGAAGGCGGCCCAAGTGGGGTAGCACACCTCCTTCTCAAAGCACTGGAACCATACAGACGCGTCCCCGTCTAGGTGGAAGGTCGCTATATGCAACCGTTTAGCCTCAGAATGCATTCCCTGGTAGGTGAAAAAGTTCTCTGCTTTATACAGCCATTCCATTGGGTCGTCATCCTCACTGTAACGTGGGACCTGGAGGTAGGCCGAACGAGGTTCAGCCCCTCCTCGTGGTCCACCCAGGGCCCCAGGTACTCCTCCCAGTCATCCTCCATCTCCAGAAACAGGTTTCTAGGGGGCGGCATCATTGGGACATTTTCCCGAACACCTGGCGTGCCTTGTATATCCCAGGTCTGGCGCCTCCCATCCATGGCTTAGTCGACTGTGCCAAAGCGCATAGGGACATGGGGAATGTGCATATCTCTGTCTGTCGGTGCTGGAAGGTCAGGGGCGTGCGGTTTGGGGGCCTAGGATGGACCCCCCTTCTCCATGAAAGAAGTAGGAGTCCTGGGTAAGATGGGATTGAGCGCTCTGCTTGAAGCTGAGCCACGGCCACACCCAGGGCATCAATTTTGGCCACCCCCATTCTCAACGTTCAAATCTCTGCCATATTTTGTGCTAGGGTCGGCTCGCCTGTGGATTCCGGAGCGGCCTTCAGGATGCCCGCTGAGGCGAGAGCCTCTTTCTCAGGTGGGGCATCCGGGGCCGCAGCAGCCTGTTTGCCTTGTGCCATGGCTGGGGATCGTAAGAGTTTTGATACCAATGTTGTGCCCGGTGTAGGGACAATTGGTACCCCGGAGTTCTAGGTAGGGAAAGGGAAGGAAGAAGGAAGAAAGGGAAGATAAACTAGAATTTCTATTGCATAACCCGAGCCAAGGAGGGGGACGACCCTCTTATGGGAAGCCGCACCCTCCCACATTGGGAACCATGTCGCTGGTGGGCTTGGCTATTTCGTGGTCCACTAGCGCGCCTATTACAGCTCAATAATGAAATATAAATGCAAATTATCCTCAAACATAAGGGAAACTAACCTAATGTTCTTAAATAAAGATAAATGATGAATCATGTGAACGTGCACAACAACACCTAATAGATGTAAATATAGTCACAGGTGAATAGGTTTCCTTAAAGTCAATTCCCCTGACTTGGTTGAAACCTTTATCTACTAGTGTTGCCTTATATTTATCTATAGACCCATCTGCCTTGAGCTTTTTCTTAAAGATCTACTTATAGCCAATAGGCTTTCTTTCACTGGGCAAGTCAACAACTTCACAGACTTGGTTCTTCATAATAGAATCTATTTCCTCTTGAATAGCTGATTGCCATTCCTTGGAATCTAGACTGTCCATTGCCTGCTCATAGGTCAAAGAATCATCAGATAATGGTTCATCTATTGTTACTTCATCATCTCCTAACATGGCATAGAAATCCCGTAACATGGTTGAGGGTCTTCTATCTCTCATCTCCCTTACTTGAGACAACCCCTAGGTTCAGATCCTATAACCACCTCTATAGAAGTAGTAGAGTTTTTCTCTTTCTCTACTTCAAACAGTTCTATTCTTTTATTAGGAATTTCAGGGTCTAAGTCTTCATCTAGGAAATAGGCATCCCTAGATTCAATGACCCCCATTGTCTCATCAGTATGGTGCACTACAAACATGTACCCCTTAGAGTTTTCACTGTACCCTATAAAGTTACACTTTATTGTTTTAGGATCTAATTTACTTCTATGTTGGTCATACACTTTTACATGTGCCTTAGACCCCCACACTCTAAGATGACCTAAGTCTAGACATCTACCTATCCATAACTCATAAGGTGTTATGTTGATAGCCTTAGAGGGTACACGATTAAGCACATACACAACGGTGTCTAATGCCTCACCCCAAAAATTTATTCCTAGTTCCGAGTGGTTTAACATAGATCTAACCATATCTAAGAGGGTTCTGTTTCTCCTTTTAGCATCTCCATTTTGCTAAGGAGTATAGGGCAGGGTGTATTATTCCTAGGTTGGTGAAATAGTCCTTAAACTCATCAGAGGTGTATTCTCCACCTCTGTCCGTTCTTATGACTTTAATTAACCGACCTAATTGAGTCTCTACTTCAGCCTTGAATTCTTTAAATTTCCAAAGGCTCCAGACTTCCACTTTAGGAGGTATATATAATCAAACCTAGGGTAATCATCTATAAATGTAATAAAGTACACCATCCCTCTATGGGTTTGTACATTAATAGGCCATATATGTTTGAGTGAATGACCTATAAAAGTTTTGTGGCATGCTTACCCTTTAGGAAGGACTGCCTACTCATTTTGCCTGCTAAGCAATCTTCACACACATGCATATCCCTAGACAACTTAGGAAGGAGTCCAATGTTAGATATTCTGTGTAATTTGTTAACATGCACATGACAAAGCCTTAAGTGTTACATCAAAGAATCAACATCAGACAAACACACCACATAATCAAACTTAGCTATTGCATTAATAGAAGAGTCATCTGCTACATCTAACTTAAATAAACCATCAAAAAAAGATGCAGTAAATAAAATCTTATTATTCTTGCCAACTGTTGCCTTCGACACCTTGCTAGTGAGGAGGGGAATTGAGATAAGATTTCTCCTAATAGTAGGGGCAAAGAGGACATCTCTCAGGACCAAGTTCATCCCCTGAGGAAGAGGGATATTATAGGTGCCTGTAGCAGTTACATCACAAAATGTGTTGTTCCCCATGTAGATCTTGTGTAACGTTTGGGAATTTTCTAAATTCCCGAATTCGACTACGTGGAAATTAGGGAGTTGGACCCCTTGACATTCTCGTTGGAATAACTTATTCATTGGTTGTAATTGGTTATGGATGCAAAGTAGACAGACAGAGCTTTGAAACGCCACCAAGAACGTGTAAATCAGAGTCCGAATGAGGGAGATACGACCATTCGAAGTTGAGTATAATGTGCAGGACCCATTTACCCGAATCGGATGTGTAAATTGCCCATTTAAGTCACATACGGGCCCGATTAATTAAGATGACAAAAATTAATTTTTAGGGCCTAATTATGTGACCAAATTGAGGAGATTTATGCCCAATTAGGGATCCTAAGCCCTACACATATAAAAGGTGAATTAGGGCTTCATGGGGGAGAGCTTTGGATGGTGAAGGAAAGGAGAGAATTTTCCGGCAAGACTCCGGTGAAGCGTTGGCAATGGTGGATCGACGGAAAATCGGCAGTTAAGGTAGGATCTTTGTGTTAGACTTTAAATCGAACTTGGTGGTGGTTTAATTTGATTAAATCTTAATGTAAAACGGGACTTCTGCAATTACTATTCTTATAGTTTTAATGAACAATTACCTCGGAGCGACTGTTCTTCATTCCGTTGAACAGTAATTTCGGCCGATTCTTTCACGCCAGTGGCCGTCCAGTCATTGGCTTGACTCAGGGTCAAGATGGTCGGAATTGCCGTAGAATGGCGGGATGACTAGTCTCAACCCTGCGCCCAGCCAAGGCAGCAGTTATGACAGCCGGCAGTTTATAGTTGTAAAACGAATGGGAAGGTCAGATTCTTTTGGGCATCGGGCAGAGGAGAATTAGCCACCCACTGCCAGCGGGGCCAACGCCATTGGAATCGCCGCTCGCCGGTGATTCACCCCGGGCTGGCTCTGCGGCTGGTGTTACACCGGTGGCGGCCAGCAGATGCGGCCATGAAGAGGGATCTAAATCTGGATCTGGTCGCCGCCGGGCAGAGCGCGGCTTCTGCCTTGGCAGCCCTGGCGTGGGCGACTCCGCCATTGCCGGAAAGCCGGACTGGTGGCGGCGGATGCGCACTCCTGCCGTCGACTGTGGCCCTACGGGCATCTCCATGAGGAAGACGACCTGCAGGTGGGTCAGCGAGTTTGGTCCAATTTCGGGCCAAACCGCTGACCCGGCTCAGGTTGGTTGTTTTAAAAAAAAAAGGAAAGAAGGAAAGGGGGTTTTGAACCGGGTCCGGTTCAGGGGGTAAAAATGGAAAAAATATTCTATAAAAATATTCAAAGACCCCAAGAAGCGTGGGAGTACTCTAACTAAGTTTCAGGCATGGGAAAAATCCCAGAGTCTCTAAAATAACCTTTTTACCCTTGGTAGTTAAATCAATTTGTGAAAACCATTTACCCAACTTCGGAGCTCCGGTTCAGGGGCCTATGAGTTGGTTTAAAAATCAAGCAAATTTTCAGTGAGATTTTAATGAGTAAATTAATTATAGGACAAATCTCATGGTGAGGAAAAATCCCATTAAGCAATTAATTGACCCTTTTGCCCTTAGGGTTTATCGTAAACCGTTAAGACAACCTGGGTCGGTTCAAGGGGTTCACGACCCTGTCACATGCCAAGAAAATCACACAGGGTTTATGAAGTCAAGTAGTACCCTTGAGTTTAATTTTGGACCCATTGGATGTCATTAAGGCTTTAAACTAAATGACAAAAATACCCCTTTGAGTGGATCCGCCCACATTCATGTGAATGGAAGCACGTGTCAGTTTGAGAGTGGAGCCTCCTGAGAGGATTATGACTTAAAATAAATAGAAGGGTAGTGAGATGACCAAATGAACCAAGGGAGGGTAGCATACCCCATGTGGTGGAATTACCATACTGCCCTTAGGGGGCAGTATGTTCTATTTCCGCTGAAACGAATAACCTAGCAACCGAGTGTTAGGGTGCCCTAGAATGACATTAAATGGCTTCAAAAGGAAGGGGTATGACCAGTAAAAGACATGAAGACCTTGATAGGTCATAGTGTCATGGGAAACAAGGGGAAAAACCATAATTCTCAAGGTTTAATGAATCGTATTACATGTGTCTGCAATTGAGTACATCGATTGACTAGGGTGTTATATATGTAACTTGCAGAAAGCATTAGAGTTATCTACACTTTCGGGCTTGAATTCGTTAAACCCTAGCCCTGCAAATGAGTGCAATGGGCCTTCATTTGTTATTTATGGACTTGTATGTCTGCATGTTATTTATGTTGCTTAATCTGCTGCATGATTTTGTTATTGATACGTTAAGTTATATTAGTAACTTAAGGTTAATAAAGACTAATCAAGAGATATTGGTTATTGGTTTGAGGGAAGAACACCTAATTAAGATAAAGACTAAAATACCCTCAATAGGTTTGGGACCGGTTCATTGATTGAACGGGGCCCTGACATAGAATTTTACCTTAGTTAATGAACCGAGGATGGTTACAGGATGTTCTTTGAGTCATAGCTCAGTGGATGAGCTATTTATTTGGGCCGATTCACAAGGTGAAAAGGACCCAAATGGTTGAGCGGTTACTTGACTGGATGGAAATAATATAGTCTAAGTTTTATATGTTTGGGGGAGTCAATGGTCATAAGGACCTGAGGCTTCTATTAATACATTAGTAATGTCTTATAAGAAATTTTCTCCCAGCATTGGGAGGGTGGAGATTGCAATATGCTTCTCCATCGCCACGATAGTTTGGGTATTGACCAGAGAGTCTTTACCGCGGGTCTCCCGCAGGTCTTCCCAGGACTATTTAGTACGTACGAAAAGCGGAGTTACATGAGCATCATGGAAGGCTTATGTTTCTTGCCAATTTGTGTCCATGAGTTGGGATCCTCTTCCCCAGATTCGTGGCAGGCTATTGAGAGCCCTGGGGATTTGGGTCAAGATGTTATTAAGTAGTCTACTCCAAGGTTGGAGTCCTTTGTTTGGAGATTTCTCGAGGGGCAAGTTATCTCTGAGTTACAGATTTGATAGTATTAATTATTGAACAAGAGTTGTGAGATAATTAATAACATTGTTTGATATTGCTTGTTAATTAGATAAGTGGAATGGTTAAAGGACTTACTAAAATGTAGGCTGAAAATATCTAAGCATTGCATGTGTGATGATATGCTTCTTAGGATAGAGTAGTTTCTAGGCAGAACTACGTTTGGATCCAATCTTGTTGGAAACATTGGACATGTTGTCTGATGAGTACGTAGGCAACTAACATCAGGTGATGTTGGCCCGATCTAAAAAATATGAATTAAACCTTTTGTCATTGGAAGATCTTCTCTTGAAGGCGAAGATGCTCCATTGTGGTTGTGGTTGTTGTTTGGTTTTCTTTGTTGCAGGTTTTCCAGGCAACAACGAGTGAGACCAAGATTGACGCGTTTAGGATGAAGTTTCTTTGTGTCTGCAACTTTGGTACGTAAGTGTACCTTTAGCGTGAGAGTCAACTTGTTATTTATTTTCAGATGGATGACGGACTTGTACTTAGATGGATGAGTTGGTCTTTATGACTTTTCATATGTTAAATAATATCATATGATTTGATATTTGTATTTGTTAACCCCAGTTATCATGACCTGGATATTTAATTGAAGGGTTTTTTTTGTATTTAAAGAAAAAAAATATTCTCGCTACTTACCGTTCGTGCTATTTAAAAATCTGGGTCGTGACATCTTGTGCTCCCTTGGAGACAGATCAGTTATCCTGTTACCAGTAGTCATAGCCACATACTTAGTAGCTACAAAATCCAGCTACCAACTCCTCTCATTGGAGTTAACAATCATAAACTCTGAGATCATGCAGGTTTTATCTTTCCATTTTTTATTTGCCTTGCTTCCAACTCCCTAATGCCCATTGGGGCAGTTATTCTTAAAGTGTCCCATCTGGCCACATTTAAAACAAGCCCCTTTGGGTTTGTTGGCATTGTTTCCCTTTCCACCACCTTGGGGTTTCTTGCCCCTTCTCTTGAAGTTCTTCTTCCTTTGACCTTGACCACCACCTCCTCCACCTCTCAGAGCCACCATGCTAGGCAAGGTTGGTAGATGCACACAGAGCACTCACATGGTTCCTCGTCTCCTGCTCCAAGCCAAGCTTGGTAGTGCAATCATCCATTGTGAGTTTCTTATCAGATATGTTCAATGCAACAACCACACTCTTCCAAGACTTAGGGAGGCTATTTAGAACAGTTAAAACTTGGATACCCTCATTTATGGGGTTCTCAAGAATCTCCTAATCACTTACAATGATGGACATGAAGTTAATATGATCAAACACATTATATCTTTCCCTCATGCAACTGTACTGATAACGGGTTTGCAACATCTTGATATGAGCCTCTGCATGCTCTCCATACTGCCTGGCTGCTGCCTCCATCATTTCCTTGGCAGTCTTATACTTTTCAAAAAGTATTTCAATGTTTGGCTCCGCAAATGTATGGATGGTAGGCCTTGCATTGACATCTTCCTCCTTAAACTTTTCATAAGCCCTCTTTTGAGCCTAAGGAGGAGTCTGTATTACACTCGTCCAAAACATTGGCAAAATTATCTAAGAAAAGAATATGTCTGATCTGCCTCTTCCAAGTGAGATAGTTGGGCGAGTTGAGCTTTTCAGTTTTACTCAACTCACTTGCAACTGTGTGGGATGCCATGTGAAAATATGTCTACAATTTACAGAGGTAAACAAGGCAATAAGTAGGTAAGTAAATAATACTGCTCACTATTTCAAATTGACGTAAAAGAAGTAGGACTCTATTTAATCTCTGCAACAAGCAAGTTCACTCACAACAATAATGTTGATGTGTGTGGTTACAACTAGAGTGAATTTAGTATTTTACCCTTATATAGTGTTATCTATAACAATAATTCACTCAATCAATTAAGTAAGCAATATATATATGCTTACTATGCTAAACAAGCAATAAAAAAGAGTTAACTTTATAAATAAAGATAATATACACTTCTGTCGAAAAAATAAAAATGTAAATTGTGTAAAGTTACTGAACTACCTGTGGGCTAGTTAAGCACAAACAATCACATACAACAATTGTTCACTTTATATCATGTATCAATTACTTCACACATGGGATTAGGCATGTAATCACTTCTAAATAGTATATGAATAAGCCTCAACAATTGAATTCAATAGGGTGAATTTACTATAATGCCCTTCAAATCGAGTCTTACAAAACAAGTCTCTTTTAGGGAAAAATCTAATTATAGAATAAATATATAATCCAAAATTCACCAAATCATTGCTAATTTCAGCCAATTAGGATCATAAAGAACCCATGAAAAATACTTAAAAATTTCAATTAGAATTTTGGCGAATTTTTTCCAAATTGACCAAAATACCCCTAATCTTGATTACAGCGTTTGGCATTCTTCCTGAGATCCGAATATGCTCAAATTTGGTACAGGCCTAATTTAGATAGAATCTAAAAAACCTATTTAAATGGAATTTTAATTACTATCTTTATGAGAGAGATATAGTAAACCCTAGCCGTAGCCTTCTCAGGGATGGTAAGGGACAAAAAGGTAATTTCTAGCACTCAATCCATGAACCAGAGCTCCGTTACCAATGTTGGGTGGCATAGAAGAAGCTTTATGGTGAACCTGGATTGTTGATGTGCAAAAATTCCACCTTTATGTCCCTCTCAAACAATTTACATGCATTTACACATAAACATAAATACAAGCAGTAGAACAAATTCAAATAGCTTTAAATTTGCATGAATTAAAGCAAGAATTAAGTACTACTGACCTTTAGGGGCTAAGCCCCAAGGACGTGGCCAATCACCCAGAAGCAAACACAACCTCTTAATTATTTCAAGTATAAATAGGGGAATTAGAATTACCTCTTTAATTGATGAATCCCTTCTCTTCCAACTAAGAGAAACTCCTTTATTCCTTAGCCAAATTGCAGGGACAATTTGGCATGGATGAGGCTAATCACCACTTATCAAAGAGAAGATGAGAGCAATAGCCTTGTCACAATTTCCCACCAATGCATAGTCCTCTTTGTTTGACACTCAATCAAAGAGAAGAGGAAAAGTTTTGCCTTTGCTCTAGTTGGTGTGAGTGTGAAAAGAGGAGAGGACGTTCTCTGGTTTTTTGTCTAGGAAAGAAGAAAGAAGCTGAAACAATTTTCTGTTTTGTGTGCTTTGTAATGAGCAGCCGATTTTGATTTTATAACTACCCCCCAAAATATACACTTTAGATAGGACTTGTTAATCCTATTTTTAATGGGATTAGGGAGCCCACGTAAATATAACTGCCCCCCGAAATATACACTTTAGATAGTACTTGTTAATCCTATTTTTAATGGGATTGCAGAGCCCACCTTATTTACGTTTCTTTCAAAACCCGACTCTCTCTCCTTTTTCGGTTTACACGGGTACATTACCCACTACCCAACAAGCCACACTCCGTCTAATCGTGGACGTGGGGGGCATGATAGGATCCACACCCTTAATTAATAAAAAAATTCCATAAAATCCCTAAAAATAGGATAAATCAAGTTTTATATTAAAAATTATAAAAATACTATTAAACCTTTTTAAAAACATAATTAATAACCATTAACCCAAAAATCAAGTCAAAACAGCAAATTTAAGCAAAACCACATAATAACATATAATTAATTCAAATTTAAACCAAGTTAAAGTTAGAGATCTTACACTAGTCATGAATCAACTGTGTTTTATCTCCCCCTCTATGTTGGGCGCTCCTCATCGGCTGCATCAGTCATCTCAAGATCAATAGATGGATCGTCAGCTCTAGCACGAGTGTGTGATTGCATACGACAAACCACTTTCTCATCAATGTGGCCCATGCCTGTCATGTTTGTCTCAGTACAAACAAGTCTAACTCTGTGAGGCTGAAATCTCCTAGGAAATATGTAAGGGTAAGTCAGCCTCTCATGGGCGTGGCCATGAAGGAATGTGATAATACATTCAAAGATGATAACATGTAGATCAACCTCCATGTCGGGCTCATACAACAATTAAAGGATTTGAGCCACAATCTATTCCACTCTCTCCTTCCTTGTACTCCGGATGTCATACTGAGCAATAATGTGCAGAAGTCTGAAGTCTAGTGTCATGGAATGAGCCTAAATTGTAGTATCCAAAGAACATCCTCACTCCATGTTAGTCAGATGTCGGTGATTACACTCTAATCAGGAAATGTATCTTCAGCGAATAAAGGATAGCAAAGATCCCTGCACTCCACTCCAATAGCCAAGGCTATGATATCAGGCGTGACAATGATAGTTGTCCAATTCACCACTCTTGTGAGGGTTGCTTGCAAAGCTCTCTCGTAGATGTGTACTACTCACAAATAAGTCGTAGGTATACTTGTAACACCCCGACCCGGAAACCAACCCGGACCGAGCGTCTTCAGAACAAGAAATCGGAGTAAATTAAATTTTCATAAAAATTTCAAACAAAACCAACTAGGAGCGACGAACTCTGAGTGCGAGAGTTGTAATGTTCCTCTACACACTACGGAGTTTTTACGCTCCATTGCGCGTAAGCAAAAATAAACCTAATTTTATAACTAATTTGTATCGGGCCAACGTTGTTGTACCATTGGTTGCCTACATACATATTGGATAACATCTACAACGTTATTCCAATACAATTTTATCCGAACGTAGTTGTGCCTAATGGCTATTACATGCATCAAGCATCACAAAATCATATACATTAAAATATGTATATCTTTATATCTAAATAATCATTCGGAGTCAGACAAAAATCTTATAAATCATTGGAGTTGAATAGAAGCCAATAAATCATCGGAATCCCGCAAACCGGGACGTTTCTCTCTTTAAACCGGGACGTTTCTCTCTTTGCGACCCGAAGGTGGCAAGCAGAGTCTCCCCTACCAAGAGACACTACTCTATTTCTACGTGCCAGTAGGTGACGGACAAACCTTCTCCTTACCAAGAGATTCTTTCCACTTTCTGCACCCGTAGCCTATAGACAGAACCCCCCCTTAACCTGGGGATGTTTCTCAAGCCCATAGGCGACAGATAGACCTTCCCCTTACCTAGAGAGTTTTTCCTCTTTCTATGCCTGTAGGCTATGGACAGAACCTCCCCTTAACCCTGGGATGTTTCTCTCTCACTGCGTGGCCCTTTAGTAGAGGACGAGGCCTCCCTTACTCTAGGCCACTTCCCTCGTTGTAGTCCAACAATAAAGTGCGAAGCCTTCTCTTGCTCTAGGCCACTTCTCTTACTAATTAAGATTGAATCATAACATATCATAGTTATGTTGACCCGCTATCCCGACCTAGAATAAGGTTCAAATGGACTAGAGCATAAAAAGATGACTCATCCTGCTTAACGCAATACAAGAGGTTTCAATGATCATGACATTAGAGAGCTCAGAACTAGGGTCCATGAGCCCTAGTGAGCCCTTATTTCATGTCGTGGATGAGGTAGGGTAGGCTTCAGGCAAAGATTAGGGTCTAATTTGTGGTAGTCCAATATGTAGTCGAGTGGGAACTCCTAGATGAGGCTACCATATCTAGAGAACGCTAATGTGAAATTTCATATTGTAAGTATAATTGATACCTAAAGGTATGCGTAAATTTTGATTTCTATGTCATTTGTATTGATTTTAACCACATTCGATATCGGTATGTTTATTAAATTATTTGTTTTCATTTGGATTACAATTCCAATGAGTATACATGTATACGCAACATTCTTTGTGGTTCAGGTTCCCCAACATGAAGACTTTAGAGGTAACAGGAAGGTCGTAGCTATAGAGCAGAGCCTACCTTCAGTTTGATGATTTATTTCACCTATAGGTTTAATATTTTTCATTACTTATCCATATGTAACGGACAAGTACTTAGCTGTGGCTCCTGTGAATATTTTAATACTTTAGATATTTAGATGACTATTTATCATGATATTACAATAAGTGTTTTGTGAAAGGATAGTTCTAATGTCTCTAATTTTTTATGTCAATGTTTTGTGAATGCATAATATGATTTATGTTCGCTTCATAGTATGACGGGGAGTATTTTATAAATTTTCAAATGAATGCAAATATTATATGAAAAAATGGATGTATAAATTGGAGGCATGACATAGACTACAGACCTCTCAAACCGGATAGAACTCTCCATGGTCGGTGCAGGAGAAGAACTACTCGGCTCCTTAGGGTTAGGGGCAGACTTCTTAGTTCTTCCTCTTCGATATCTTCTTATTACCCATCTAAATTTTAAAAGAAATCCTAGGGATAAGCTAAAGATTAGGCAATAAACTAAATATTTAATACTCCTAGAAATTACAAAAATTCGAAATTAAAAAAATTTAGCCTAATTTTTTAGATACCCAAAATATCCCTGACAAAACGTTATCCTGATTGGTCCAAAATGTTAGCACATGATAGTCCTTAGTGAATTGAACAACTTTCATAACTACACATACACTTAATTTGTACTAGAAATCTACAAATTTCAAAATCCCCAATTTTGGGCATTTTTCAAAGAACCTAAAGTGAAAATCCTTGAAAACATGAGTTCTAGCATATGAAATGGCGTGAAATTTAATGGGAATGTTGATCCAGCTATGCTAAACAAGTCTACCTATTCAAATCCATTGAAAACAATTTGAAAACTCTAAAAATGAAAATGTGAGTTTTGGGATGTACCTTGCAAGCGATAAATTTCTTGAAATTGATGTGAAATCCTCATTTAAATCCACACATAAATAGTCAAAATTCCCTTCCTTTGCTTTTGACTTTCTTCTCCAAGTGTTTAGAGTTGGAATAAGGGGAAATAGGCCTGTGACCAATCTTTTAAACTGAATGTTTGCACATAAAACGAGACCAGCGATTGATCATTTGGGCCAATGATTGATTGCTTTTGATTTTTTTTTCAAATTTGTTTCCATTGGAATCACATCATTTTGACTTAGAACTCAAAGTAAAAATAAAAACATCAAAAGGAACACATGTTGAGCTCTCTTGTTAAATTTTATCAATTCGACTCTTAAGCTAAGTGCATCACCGATTATGGTGAGTTATATGTTGCCTTAGATTAGTTCTCTCCATTAGTTTGTGATTTTCGATCTTCACTTCTTCATTTTAACATTTTAACTCTCTTTTATTAATTTTAAAAAAAACCATTAATGTTTAACCCATGTCTTCTTCACTCATGAATCTCTCAAGGTCCTTCTTATTCAAAAGGGACAAATTCATTCACACTCTAGTAAAGACATAATTCTCATTTTTTGACTCTCTTTAGATAGAATCTATGTACTTCATTTTCTAAAGATGAAAAGAGTGAAAATAAAATCATAATCAATTGCCCTTGCCTTTTTTTGAGTTATAAAATTGTTCTTCAATTCATTTTTCTAGGGTGTGGCTCTTTCTGAATCCTCTCAACTTATATTATTCATTTTTTTAATTCTTTTCTACACATACACACACAGGTATATATATATATATATATATAGTGAATGAGAGCTTTTACACTAGCCTAGGCCATCCTAAGTAAGTAGCCTATCCCCATCATCTTTACAAGAATAATTTATTTGTCAAATAAAAGAAGTAAGCAAGTACAAACATTAAGACTCATAACAACGAATTTATGGTCATTGAATCATGGAAGTCTACCTTAAGTTCCTCTAATTTTGATCACTAAGACTTCACTAGAATCTAAACTCCTAAGTTAACTTATGTGAAAGAATTCTCTTTTAATCTCCACTTATGAAATTGACATAACATGATGTGTGCAAATCTATGAAAAATATAGAGTTGCGACATTAAGCAAAAGAAAATCGAATCGATCTTCACTCTCTTTGGTGCATCTCTATCTTAATTAAGGCATGTTTACTACGAATCATGGTGTCTCAGTTTAAGAGATAATTAATGACCTTTAATATCAAGAGCTAAACATATAAAAAACAAGAAACTAAGCATAAAACTCAAAAGCAACAACTAATTTTTTTGTATTTTTGTATTTTTTATTCAAAACCTATGAAGAAAAAACATGAAAACAAAGCAAAAGGAAATAAAAAACTAAAACCTGTGTGTCCAAAAGGTAGGAAGTATAAACTCATGGACAAAGAAAACCAATCTGTAATTTGATATTATTGACAAAGCCTTGCCTAGCCATCATATCCTTATGCACTTGGTGGGGTAGCTCAGGGTTTGCATGTGTCAGGGATCTCTTTACTTTTATCCTTGAATTAGGTTTGGGAGGGTGGTTGTTTAGGTACTCGTACTTAGGATGGGAATCCTTGAGATAAATATATTGTGTCCGGATCAGACACAAACGGTACCTAGCTTCACGAAAGGGAAAGGGGAGAAGTTTGGATGTAGGAAGAAGAGAAATAAATCTAAATTCTGCATAAATGTCCAAGGAGGAAGACAACCCTTTTTAATGGGCGGGGGGCCAGCTGGTCCGTTACAATCAAATCCCCCTGATTACAGACCAGCTAGTCCATTACAATCAAATCCCTCTGATTAAGGACCAACTGGTCCATTACAATCAAATCCCCCTAATTACGGATCACCAACTAATCTGTTACAATCATGAATCAAATCCCCCTTGATTACGGCTTATTACATCACAAAAGGAAATTACCGAAAAGTAAAGTTAACCCTAATATAGTAGGTCCTAAAATGGAAAGTAGTGCATGGTGGGGGAGATGTCCCTCCCCCCTGAGTAGCATACACAACACTCCACTACTCTCCACTTTCGTATTGTCCTCAAGGTGACCAAGTAGGGTAGCGCTCTATGAACTCGTCCTCAAGCATCCAATTGGCATCCTCAAGAGGTTGACCCTACCAATCCACGAGTACCTCGGTGACAATGTGGCCCGAATGATGTACCCGTCGTTTATCAAGCAAAGAGGCGGGTGTGGGTAAGTTAGGTTCAGGAGGCCCCATAAATGGTGGAGGTGAGGTGAGAGACATGGAAGACCGGGTGCACCAACAATCCAGTGGGCAATGGCAAGCAGTAAGCTACAGATTTGATGCGCTCGATAATGGAATAAGCGTCGTGGTAACATGGAGCTAACTTAGCATGGTCAGCCTGGAATAAACTAGCCTGAAACTGAGGAATCACTAAGACATAAACAAGATCGCCCACATGGAACTCCCGATCAGCATGCTTCTTATCATACACCTGCTTCATACGATTCTGAGCAGATGCCAAATTGAGTTTCAGCTGTCAGATAACCTCGTCCCGCATCTGGAGTATATAATCAACCTTAGCCATAGAAGAGTGGTGAGGCACATAGGACAACACGGTAAGAGAAGGGTGCCTATAAACTACCTCAAAGGGAGTGAATCCAGCCCTAGTTGATAGGCCATGTTGTACTACCATTCCGCCCAAGGAAGGAGCTGGAGCCATGGGCGGGGCTGATCCCCGACGAAACATCGCAAGTACTGTTCCAAGCAGCGGTTAACCACCTCTATTTGCCCATTTGTCTGTGGGTGATAGGCGGTACTCATATGAAACTCGGTGCCCTGAAGTGCAAAGAACTCACGCCAAAATTGAGAGCGGTAGATCCGGTCTCTATCGGAAACAATGGTGCAAGGCATTCCATGCAACTTAGCTATCTCACGAACATATATCTCAGCCACTGCTTTGGCGGTGAATGGATGGCCCAAGGTACAGAAATGCGCATACTTGGACAAGCGATCCACAACCACCAAATTCACTGATTTCCCTTCACTACAGGCAAGGCCTCCACGAAATCCATAGACACATCTTCCCAAACTTTGCCGGGAATGGGAAGGGGCTGAAGTAACCCAGCAGGTGATGAAGTGGCAGCCTTCACCCGCTAATAGACGTCGCATACAGCAACATAGTCCTGAACCGCCCTCCAAAGGCTTTGCCACAAGAAGCTCTAACTGACCTACTTATATGATCGGAAGGAACCCTCAAGGACAACCAATGGTGTGTCATGGAAATGAGAGAGAATGTGTTGTCGGAGGTCATATGCATCCGACACCCATAGTCATCCCTTCCAAAAGAGAAGTTCATCTTGCCACACAAAGAAAGGAAGGGCAGCAGGGTCACCTTGTACACGAGTAACCAGCTCATGTGTGGTTGAGTCCTCCAAGTAAGCTCACCGCAGCTCCAGTAGGAAGGGGCAAGAGGGTGTAGACAATGTAAGACAAGATCCCTCGAAGGTCGGCGAGAGAGAGCGTCTACCATTGCTGTTCCGGAGTTGATACCGGATACTCAAGAAAATACTTCAATGGTAGATGGTCTGTGCGGATGAGGAAGCGGCGGCCGAGCAAGTAAGGGTGCCATTTGGTGACTGAATATATTATGGCGAGCATCTCTTTCTCATAGGCTTACTATGATAAAGAGCAGCCAACAAGAGTTTTGTTGAAAAAGGCAATCAACCGCTCATCCTGAAGTAGAATGGCACCAAGACCCTCATCTGAAGCATCTGTCTCCACCACAAAGGAACGGCTGAAATATGGAAGAACCAAGACTGGGCCGTCACCATGGCCCGCTTCAGCCTCTCAAAGGCCTCTTGGGCTGCCTCTATCTTAGTAAAGGCCCCCTTCTTTAGGAGGGCAGTGAGGGGACTAGCAATCGTCACATAGTGGCTGATGAAATGCTGATAATACCTTGTAAGACCCAAAAATCCACGGAGTGCCCGGACACAAGTGGGGGTCGGCCATGAGAGCATAGAGGCCACCTTTGAAGGGTCAGTGGCAACCCCTTCATGAGAGATGATGTGGCCAAGGTAGTCCACCTATTTATTGCCAAAAGAGCACTTTGAGCTCTTAAGGAATAATGAATTAGCTCGGAAAATGGAGAGGACAGACCTGAGATGCTCTAAGTGATCCGCCTATGATGTGCTATTTCATCTCCCCTTAGAATGAAGCTTCTATTCACTTGATCTTCTCAGCAACAATCTTAAGAAAACACCGTGTCACACGTGTTTTTGTGCACTAAACTTACCTCCAGTCACTCATTATGATTTATAGTTGAAATTTTCTCAATCCAAATGATAACTCTCTTAAAAATCCATTAGAGAAACTCCACACAAGTTCTCTAGGTTTTATAAGTCTTCTCTCTTCCTCCATCATGTTCCAATCCCTTTTTATAGACTCCAAAGCCCTAAAAGGAAAAAGACTTCAATTTGGAATCCAACTCAAACCAAAACATCTTAAATTAAGCAACCTGCAGCTCCAGCGATCGATCGTTTCCATAGGGCGATTGATCACTCGCAGTATTTTTCCTCACGATTCTTCAATCGATGAATTGTTTCACTTAGACAATCAATCGCTAACTCTCGACTTCCCTTTCAATAGTGATATTTTAGGTGTTGATCAATCGTTTTATAGAAGCGATCAATCGTTCTGTCACGTTTTTTTATTTTTCACTATTTAAATCTCCAATCCTCACCATTCATTCACCTAAGGTCTCTTTTACCCTAAAATGTGTGATTATAATATGTGTGTGTGGGTGTGTTTTACCTGACGAAAACATACATTTGAGTCTGCCTTTTGTTCCACCTTCATAAATCATTCTTCGGACTCTAAAGTGACTCAAAATACACATTAATGAAATTGTTTTGATTATGATAATAAGATAATACATGACATAACGCTACTTATGTTCTTACAATATCCCTCTTTGGCTATTTCGTAACTAAACACTACAATCTGTCATCTAAAAAAAGTATTACAATACTATAGTGCATAATCAGATTTAGACATATTATGAATTAATGACTCTCCCTCTTAATCTATAACTCTCTAATCCTATTATGATGTGGTCTTCAACATTAACATAACATAATCTCATTAGCCACTTGACTAAAGAATCAGGATTTCAAGTTCCAAGCATCAAAATAAGAGAAGATTGAAAGGTGTTTTACTTCAAGTCCACAACTATACCATAAACATTCAAAACAATCATCAAGATATCTATGGATAATATAGTAAAAAATAACCATTATCCTCCACTACTTTGGCAAATGAGTCTGTTGAGAAACTTGGCTCATGCTTGCATTCCGTTTAATCATGAATTTACATTGAATAAATAAGAGATGCAAGCAATAAAAATTTTTATTTCTGATGTTGTCATTCTCTATGACCTTCGCCTTTTTCAAATTCTAACTTTTTCATTCTTTTCACAAATGGGCTATTAATGGCTTTTTCTTAGTTCTCTTGAGTTTGCACTATATTTTTTTTAATATAAGCCTTTTTTAGTGTCAAGGGGATGATAGCTTTCACATTAACACAAGTTACCTCATGTAGGCATCCCTCTCCATTATCTTTATGAGAACTATTCATGATAATGTTTACATAAAGTATGCAAAAAATAAAACATAAATATATCAAATCTCATCCAGCATGCAAAGGATTCCAAACCGCTCAACTAATTTATACTACCTCATAGCATCAAAGTCAAGCACTAAATCAACCAAATTATTCATTTAACCTGATAAATGATTTCAAATTCCCATAGTGAGTACAAAGTCTTTCAGTAAATCAACAATGCATCAAATATTATTATGAATCTTAAAATTATTTACTTGATAGTTAACTAGTCCTCTTAACTTAGACTTTTATTCATCATGCATTGCATGTGTGACCCACTATTGTGTAATACCTTCATAGTTCAACAGTGCTCCATATGATATACCTGCTATATGTTTGAAAACATATAAACTCATTTTTTTCTATGGTTTTTTGAAAACGAATCAACTAAACTAGAAAACAAGCTAAGTCAAAGTAAGCTATCAAAAACCTAAAAATTGAAAATTAGTTTTTGTTGTTTCTAGTACCCCAAAAGTTTTCAATCAAAACAATGACAAAAGTCTCTTATGAAATTACTTTTGGCAAGCAAGTTGAATGGCTTTTTGAAGGTTAATGAAACTGTTGAAAGTTAATGGCTTTATGAAAATATTAGACAATTGAAATATGTTCAAAGTGTACAATTTGATGATCAACCAAATCTTGAATAAAATAATATCTAATATCAATATGATTTGTACGAGAATGTTAAATACGATTTAAAATTTTTTAATTAAACTTAGATTGTCACAATATAAAGTCATCTTGGCCTGACATATTTCATAATCAAATAATATCATTTTCATCCACAATAATTGTGTGCAACCACTACCAATAGCTATATATTCAGTGATGCACTGAAATAATGTTCAATTAAATATTTTTAAATTTTGAATTGCAATCCTATTTTATGTTAATTCATTGCTAATTTGGGCTTTTTATGTTTTGAATAAGTTAATTGGACCTTAATTGAGTTTACATGTCTAAACAGGCTTTAACAGGATCCAAGTGGAAGAGGAAGTAAAGCCCATCTACCCAAAGCTATTTGAAAGTCAAGAATGGGCCCCTAATGGTCTAAACATGCATGGAATGGTCGAACACAACCTTGTGGACCCGTTTGATTTGAGATTTGTATGAAGAGGACTAAATTAGGAAAGAAGCTGATTCGGACAGATTGACAGAGGCTTAGTATTTTAATCATATCTTTTTGTGTATAA
Source organism: Saururus chinensis (assembly GCA_035235625.1). Taxonomy (NCBI): domain Eukaryota; kingdom Viridiplantae; phylum Streptophyta; class Magnoliopsida; order Piperales; family Saururaceae; genus Saururus; species Saururus chinensis. The sequence goes on from CP141143.1 coordinate 47,250,686, forward strand.
TTCGGATGGATATGATTCTGGTGGCATTGGAAAGAAGACTTCTATAGCTACAAATGATATTTCAGGAAGAAATTCTAAATTCTGAAGATATATGGGTGGAATCTGGCATGCAATTAGACAGCTAGTAAACTAACCCGAGGGCAGCACATGAAGAATATTTTCATTGATTATGATTGATACACATAAGGAAAGATAAGGAGGCTGATTGGTTAACTAAAGGAAGATTCAAAGATACTTATTTGCTAAATAAATCATTGATTTATTTAGTATCTAATCATTGCCAAAGAAGCAACCAATCAGGCAATCAATCAGGATGCAATCTAGAGATATGATTTCACTTTCCTCTTTGAAGCAACCCCTTCTATTCCTATAAATAGAGGGGTGGACGTGATAGATGACTTATCCCCTCCTCTTTAGAGCTCTCTTCTCCTATTTTCTTCTCTACTTTTGTATTTTTATGTTTAGTATTATTGTAATGGCTTTCTAAGCTCTCAAGCTAAGGCTAAAGGTGATTTGTAACAATCTAATGGAGTTCAATTCATGTTTCATCAATGGTTTCAAGTAAGTCTTGTTTATTTGAAGTGAAATTTATTTAATATTGTTCTTCTTCTTGTTTCTTTGTGATTTGGATACATAAGATGCTTGAAGGCTCTCTTTTTTTATCTTTTGTGATTTGGATACATAGAAATCTTTAAGAGACAATTATTTTTATCCTTCATCTATCCAAAGCATTTCTATTTTTTATTTTCAATTTTAATGTTCATATCTTCCGGTTAGATAAAATTTTTATTCGATTCTAACTGAGATAACATGATACATGAAGAACATCATTAGATGTTACAATGATCCTTAATGCCTTAGTGTTTTCTCGTCTTGATTTCTTAACTCTATATTGCCCCAATACTCTTCTACTCTTTCTTTCTTAGTTTTCCTTTCTCTATTTTTTTCGTAATAGTTTTCTTTGTTGCACAAGGCTTTCCTTGTGGATCGACCTTGTCTACTACAATTGGCAAGTAAAATAAATCTGAATTTGACTTCTTCATAGTCTTGTTTCAGACGTAACAACAAATTGGTGCCGTTGCCGGGGATTGCAACGTGTGACAAGAATCCGTTACGAAAAAAAACTCACTCTAACTTTACTAATTTTCTAACTTTTATTTTTGCACACTAACTCTTTAAATTCAGTCATTTACTTTATGTCATTTACTTTAAGTACTTAAATTTTGTATTTTTTTTTTTGAGACCGGAGGCACTATCCACGTTACTATCGAAAATTTTTCGGGATCAAACATGTACCTTGATAGTGCCTTTGGCCTTATTTTACAATTTTAAATTTTCTCTATTAACTTCTAACTCTCTAACTTTTTATATTTTGTCATTTAATTTTTGCACTTTTACTTTTTGTTATTAAAATAAAAATAAAAATTTGTTGTTGCACGTTCACATGGGTACGTGATAATTCTGGACGATTGAGAAGAGTGAACAAATCTTTTGAAAATTCTCTCTATTTTGATACAATGGAGGATCTAAGAACTAACGAGGAACTAAGAAGTGATAATGGAGATAATAATGCACAAAATATTCAAGTTAAAACCTTGCGTGATTATTTGCAACCAACTAGATCAAGTTCTCCTTCTTGCATGATTTTTCCAACTAATGTGGGTGGTTTTGAACTCAAGCCGGGTGTAATTCAATTACTACCCAAATTTCATGGCTTAGATTCGGAAAGCCCATATTTGCATTTAAAAGAGTTTGAAAAGGCTTGTGTAACTTTGCCAAACCAAAATGTTTAAAATGATGTTATTAGATTAAAACTCTTTCCATTTTCTTTAAAGGAAAAAGCAAAAAATTGGTTGAATTCTTTGAAGCCAAGATCTATTGGAACATGGCAAGAAATGCAAAGAGAATTTTTGAAAAAGTTTTTCCCCACCCATAAAACTAATACACTTAGAAAGAACATCATGAATTTTTCACAAAAAGAAAATGAGACTTTCTTTCAATGTTGGGAAAGATTTAAAGAACTTTTGTTATTGTGCCCGCATCATGGATATGAAACATGGCGTACAATTAGTTTATTTTATAATGGTTTAACTTCTCAAATGAGGCAATTTGTTAAAATGATGTGTAATGGAGATTTTTTGAATAAAGAACCTGAGGAAGTTTGGGACTATTTTGATGTGTTGGCTGAAAATGCTCAATCATGGGAAGATTCTAATGAATTTGAAAGTAGTAATAAGACTAAATCTAATGGGACAACTAAGGGGGGCATGTACCTTCTTAAAGAAGAGGATGATGTAAAAGCAAAAATTACAAGTTTAACTAGAAAAGTTGAGGCTATGGAAATTAATAGGGAAAACATGTTTAAAGCTTCTCAAAAAGCACAAGATATTTGTAGTATATGTGAGAGTGATGGACATCAAACACAGGATTGTCCAACAATCCCTGCTTTTCAAGAGGTGTTGCATACTCAAGGAAGTGCTATGAATACTTACAAAAGGCCTTTCTCTTTTCCTTATTCTGAAACTTATACTTCTAATTGGAGAAATCATCCAAACTTTAGTTGGAGAAATGAGTCTAATATGCAGGTACCCCCTTCTTCCTCAAATTATGTTCCACCACATAAGAAGCCTCTTGAAGACACATTGCAAGAATTCATGCAAAGTCAAGCAACAATCAACAACCAAACAATGCAAGCCATCAATGACTTGAAGACTTCTATCACTCAATTGACCATAGCTTTGCACACTCAAGAAAAAGGGAAGTTTCCTTCTCAACCTCAACCAAATCCTAAAGGTCAATTTGTAATTGAAAATTTAAATTCTTCAAGTTCAAAAGAAGAGCATGCTAAGTCCATCACTACTTTGAGAAGTGGAAAAGTTATTAACAAAGACATTCCAATTAAGGTTGTTGAACTTAAGGAGTCTTTGAATTCAAAACATGGTGATGAACTTAACAACTCTGATTGTGTTTCTCCAATTCCTCCTCCTTTTCCTTAAAGATTACAATCTTCTTCTAAATTGGTGCCAAATAGTGACATTCTTGAAATTTTCAAACAAGTGAAGATTAACATTCCTCTCTTAGATGCCATTAAACAAATTCCATCTTATGCTAAATTTTTGAAAGACCTTTGTACAATCAAGCGTAAGCTAAATGTACAAAAGAAGGCAATTTTGACAGAACAAGTTAGTGCAATTTTGCAACAAAACACCCCACCCAAATATAAAGATCCTGGTTGTCCAACCATATCTTGTATAATTGGAAATTATAGAATTGAAAAAGCTTTGCTTGATCTTGGGGCAAGTGTAAATCTTCTACCTTTTTCTGTTTATGAGCAATTAGGTCTAGTAGATTTGAAACCCACCAACATGACACTTCAACTTGCTGACCGCTCAATCAAAAGGCCAAGAGGAATAGTGGAAGATGTCCTTGTTCAAGTGGACAAATTATATTTTTCGGTGGACTTCATTGTTTTAGACACACAACCGGTTTCAAATGCATCTTCTCAAATCCCTGTGATTTAGGGTCGTCCATTCCTTGCTACATCTAATGCTTTAATAAATTGTCGGAATGGAGTGATGATGATTTCTTTTGGGAACTTAACATGTAAGTTAAATGTATTTGATGCCAGTAGACAACCATCAGACTTTGATGAAACTTTTGAGGTTGACATGGTTGAGAGTTTAGCGGAGGATATTTTTCCTTTTATGTATTCTGATGATCCACTAAATATTTGTTTAACTCACTCTGATTTGATTAGAATTGATAAAGAGAAGATCATTGCTTTGAAGACCCTGGATGAGTTTAGATGGAGGTGTGTCTTGCTGAAGACAATAAACTTAGCGCTCCTGGGAGGCAACCCACTTTTGGTTTTGATAATTATTTTTGTTTAATAGTTAGTTTTTTTTTTCTTTAGTTAGTTTTTAGTTTATCATATTTATTGATTGCTTCAATTATTATTAGGGTGTGATTATATGATTCATTATTGATTTACCCTAATGTGATTATGCTTATGCTTTATTGACTATTTTTCTTTTGATAGCTATGTACATGAGCACATCAACCGATATGTTAGCTCTTACTTCCTCTTTTCTTAGATTAGACATTGCATTTGTTTTTTTTTTTATACATTGAGGACAATGTTTAGTTTAGGTTTGGGGGTATAGAAAGAGATTTTTCTTTCATATTTTTTTTTAGTCTAACTTAAAAAATTAAAAAATTAAAAAAATTAATTAGATTTATGTTTTTGCTTATTACATTGATGCTAATTTTAGACATGTGACTATATTTAATGACATCATATTGCTTAGAATATGACTTGACATATTTAATAATTTTGAGTTCTGATTACTTCATATTGGTTTCTTGTGCTTCTATTTTGAAAAACTAAGAAAGACATTTGCCTAAGTGAGAATTCGAGCCTTTGATTATGGTCTTACATCTTGGTGGATATCATTGAATCTAAGTAATTATTTTCTTATGAGAGTAAAACTTTGGCATGATCTAGTAGTATTTATGTTATCATGATAGAGTTTTGAGCTTCACTATTCTTGGTTTCTAGAACAGTCGAGGACTTTTTGTCAACACAATTCAAGTTGATTGTATAATGCGCTCAAGTAAAAAAGAAAAAAAATGTGAAAAGAAAAAGAATGAAAAATTGTAAAGAATTAAAGTCACTCTATTGAGTAGACCGGGACTCGGCGTGCCTCACTAAGCATAGGGTGTTCGAGTCAAAAGGTACAGTTGACTAATTTATGACATGCACAGCCTTGAATCCTATTTGGTTCAAGTTATTAAGCCTGAGGGGTGCTTTAACACCTAGTGCCCTGAGCCAACTGGATTAGGAGTCACTGGCCTAACACTTGTTACATGAATCTTATAGAAAGCTTAAAAAGGCTAAGCCTTACATATGTCATGTGAGATGAGCATAAAATTCTAGTAGGACATTGATCGTTTATAATTAAACCCTTTGCAAGTGTACAAGGTAATTGTACTAGGATGAGTATTTAAGGGTTGTCGAACCTCAGGGACGGATGAATAATTACTAAATATAAAGAAGAATTTGCTGGTTTAAAACTAAAACAACTTAAACTTTAATTAAATAAAGGAAAAGAAATCAACTAGTTTAAAGGTAAGAGATTAATATGATGGAATTTACTTAGGAAATCGAATCTACTATAGAACCGTAACAATTCCTTAACTTTTAATCTAAATCTAGTGTGAATATGAACAAATATTCTCAGCTACAAGCTAGAATTACTTCAGAAAGAATCATTAATTAATTTCCATGGCATGAACTATCTTTGACAATAGCACGAATCATCTACACTAAATAGCTATAGGCATGACCCGTCTAATCTTAGTATAACTCATCCAAGTCCTTAATTATCTGAACATTAAAACTATTGTATGACCATCTCATCTAAATCACAGAAATTAGAATTGATGCAAATATCAAAACCACATCAATCTATCATCTACAAGACAATAAATCAACATAGATTTGAATAAACATTAAAAAGCTCTTCCATTAAAAAGGAAATCCTTATCATACAATTGTCATAATTCATAACTGAGATCTAAATTAAAAAGAAAAGAAACTGAAACTTATCTATAGCTTCATCAACTCCTAAGTAAAAGAAAGGTTTAGCCTTCCATGGTAGAAGAAAGTAATTGAATCTCTATTGAAAGCTTTGGCTTCTTCTCCATCTTCTTCTCTTCAGAAAATCTACTTGTTATCCCTTAATTTCGTGCCAAATAAGTCTTTATATAGGCATTAGATCCGTAAGAAAGAGTTGTATATGAAAAGGACTCAAAATTGGGTGAAATAAGGAATCTGCGCGTTATGCCGATCGATCATAAACATTAAAAATTACTCAATTGCCAAGTTTTCAAAAATATGCTTAGTTAAAGATATCCCACTAAGATTACAAGTAATAAATTATAAAATTGTATTCCTACAAGTTTCAAGTGTGTGAAATGTGATTTAAAAATATAAGCACAATTATCCAAGATAAAGAATATAAAATAGAAATTACTCACTTAATCATTTTCATCACTTAATTAATTACTTGAACTTTCTTCATGAAATTGATCTCTTTAAAAACAGACATATGTTTTTAAAAGAAAATAAGCGATAAAAACCACATAAAAGAAAATAAAAACAAAAGAAAATCGAAAAAAAATACTCTAAAACATCCTAAAAGAAAAATAAGAAAGAAAAATATCTTTCTACACCCCCAAACCTAAACTGAACATTGTCCTCAATGTAAAAGAAAATATATACTATAATGACAAGAATAAGTAAGAGAGGAAAAGAAAGATATCACCTGAAAGCATAACTAATCCACTAATCTGAAAATGAAGTACATAGGATTGAGAAAACATGAGAAACATACATATCAAGAGCAATTTCCCAAACCTTAAATATCAAGCTCCCAGAAAAGAGATAACAAAACAAAAATAAAAATAAAAATAAAAATAAACAAAGATAAGAAAAGATAAGAAAAGAGAAAAGTAGCCCCTGCATAGCTAAATATCATAATCATCTGCATCAGTAGAACTCTAGTCACTATCATCCGCATCTGCCGGAGCTGATTGGCTATGAATCAAATCAGCCAGTCCTTGGATCAGTCCTCTCATCTCAGTCATCTGAGCATCCATATGTGCAGTAAGCCTCGTCTGAAGCTGTGCCTGAGAAGAATCGATATGTGCTCTAAGACGATGCTCCATCTCAAGGAAAGAGGCAGTAACATGTGCTGGAATGTGCTGCTCAGCTGCAACATCTGGTACACCCTCTGTGGTTGGCTCCTCCTCATTCTCCTCGTCGAATGCTGGTGGAGGAGGACAATGTGTAATCATACGGTTTAGGGTCGCCTGGGAAATGACCCCTAAACCTCGGCTCGTGGGTGCATATGAAGGAAAATCCAACTGAAAGTGAACAAAAATCCGCTCCAAAAGGAAAGGAAAAGCTAATCGAGCATCCATTGGTCCAGAGACTATATCTGCCATCCGTGCGAAGACAAAGGAGGGAAAATCGATGTGAATCCGCTCCGCACGACCCAGAACATAAAGAAGGCGAGCTAAAGTGTAGTCAACCTTCTCATGACGGCGGAACCATATGTCATACTCTAATATCAGATGTGCAAAACGATAGTCCCGAGTCATGAGAGAAGCTGGCAATCCATATGTGAGGGATGGGCCTCACTCCTGCCCGATAAGAGTTCCCGTGATAATATACTCATCAGGAAAAGCGAAATCACCAAAAGACGGATAGGTGAAGCTAGAGCGCGTGAGACCCATCACTGAAGCTATGAGATCTGGTGTGATAGTGATCGTAATACCTCCAATGGTGCTAACAATATATCCCATCTCATTAAGAAAAGCGGATGCATAAAAAGATTGGACCTGCTCATGATGTACGCGAGCATCAGGGGCAGCAATCTCTGAGAAAAATAAACACCAATCATCTCGCTCCATAAGCCATGACTGGGCAGCAGTAATGGTGGGGACAAACTCCACTTGTCGCTCATAACAAATAGTACGAAGAGGTCGATCAACAGCGGCGGTCATGGAAGATGAAGCACGCGAAGTAGAGGGGGCGCCCTTCCTCTTCTTCGAAACTTTAGAACGTGAACCGTGCGCCATAGGTCTACAAAAAGCTCAAACAGAAGTGCTAACAGTGATAGTGAAGTGACTAAAAGTAAGTAAAAAAATTCTGCACAGCCCAATAATGTCAAATTATGAAAATACCCCTATATAAAAAAAATGATCAGAAATGTCCCAAATTAAAATATGATATGCACAAGTAAAAATTAAGCATTTTTCGTAAAGCAAGTATATATAAATTGGTTCATTAAAGCATCAAAAATTGAAATTTTCGACAAAAATAGTGCGGACTGAAAAATTCGAAATCCACCATGATTTATGCAGTAATCAGTCAATAAAACTGAACCAAATCATCAACATAAGATAGACAAGAAGTTTCTAACAAATTTCCACAACAAATTGCACCTGATTTGGTCAAAAATCGAAAGAAAATTTCAAAAATGGAATCTGGGACTTACCGGTGAAACAGAGGAACTGCGTGAAATAGAGGGCGATTTGGCTCAAATGGACTCTGGAAATGGATTCTACACGAAAAATCAGAGAAGAGGGATGATTTTTGGACAAAAATCTCGCCTGAAAAGGTACGGAAGACGGCGGAGGAAAAACTCAGCGCGCGGCGGAGGAAACACGGCGGAACCGAACTGGCCGGCGCAAGGTGAAAGTGACGACTCGACCGGATCGAACGGGTAAACACAAATTTATTTATTTATTTATTTATTTTAATAAAAAAAATAAAAATCTAATTAATCAACTAAAACTACTGAATCAAAAAAAAAATATCACTACATGAATTAAATAAAAGAAATTTAACTAAAACTAGAGAAAAAAAGAGAGAAAATAAACATAAAAACAAACCGAATAAAACAAGGGTTGCCTCCCTAAAAGCGCTAAGTTTATCGTCTTCAGCCAGACAGTGTGTACTCCCTTAATGTATTAATGGAGCAATCAAATCAATGGAGTCAATGTCACCCCTCTCAATATCTCTCTCAATGACAGGCTTAAGTCTCTGACCATTAACTTTAAAAACTCGATTATCTCGTGGGTCAGAAATTTCAATTGCTCCATGAGGAAAAACCTGAGTAACAACATAGGGGTCATCCCAGCGAGATCTAAGCTTACCTGGAAAGAGGCGTAATTTAGAATTAAAGAGCCAAACTTTCTGGTTAGGTTCAAAGAATTTTCGATGGATTAAGCGATCATGTAAAGCCTTAGTCCTTTGTTTATATAATTTGGCACTCTCATAAGCTTCATGACGCATCTCTTCCAATTCATTAAGTTGGAGTTTGCGGTGGGTACCAGCTTTGTCCATGTCAAAATTAAATGATTTAATGGCCCAAAAAGCACGGTGCTCCAACTCAACGGGTAAGTAACACGCCTTACCATAAACAAGACGGTAAGGAGACATGCCAATGGGGGCTTTATATGCGGTCCGATATGCCCATAAGGCATCATTAAGATGCATGGACCAATCTTTTCGATCAGGGCGCACAGTTTTCTCAAGGATTCTCTTAATCTCACGATTGGACACCTCTACTTGACCACTAGTCTGAGGATGGTAGGGGGTGGCAACTTTATGTGTGATAGAATATCTTCGAAGAAGAGAGTCAAAAGAACGGTTACAAAAGTGGCTACCCCCATCACTAATAATTGCTCTAGGTGTACCAAATCGACAAAAAATATGTTCCTTGATAAATGCCACCACAACCTTATGGTCATTGGTTTTCGTCGCTATGGCTTCAATCCATTTGGAGACATAATCGACGGCGACCAAAATATAAGTGTAGCCAAAGGAGGGTGGGAATGGTCCCATAAAATCGATTCCCCAAACATCAAAAATCTCTACAATGAGGATAGGTTGGAGAGGCATCATGTCTCTCCGAGAAAGGGCCCCTAGTCATTGACATCTATCACAAGACTTACAAAACTCATGAGCATCCTTAAACAAGGTGGGCCAGTAGAATCCACTTTGAAGAACCTTAGCAGCTGTTTTCTTTCCCCCAAAATGGCCGCCACAGGCGTGAGAGTGACAAAATGTGAGAATACTATGGAATTCACTATCAGGCACACATCGACGAATAATCTGGTCAGAACAAAACTTAAAAAGATCAGGGTCATCCCAATAATAGTGCTTAACATGAGAAAAGAATAAATCCTTGTCTTGTTTAGTCCAATTAGAGGGAATGCGACCCACAGCAAGATAATTAACAATATGAGCAAACCAGGGGGGTGTATGGGTAGAGACAACCAAGAGTTGCTCATCGGGGAAAGAGTCATGAAGTGGTTCAGGGTGGGAAGGTTCCTCAAGTAAGATCCTAGACAAATGATCAGCCACAACATTCTCAACACCTTTCTTGTCTTTAATTTCATAATCAAACTCTTGAAGGAGCAAAATCCATCGGATGAGCCTAGGCTTAGTATCCTTCTTAGAAAGAAGGTAGCGTAAGGCTGCATGGTCAGAAAAGATAATGATTTTGGACCCTAAAAGGTACGATCAGAATTTATCTAAGGCATAGACAACAGCTAGCAATTCCTTTTCTGTGGTGGTATAATTCAATTGGGCATCAGAAAGGGTCTTACTAGCATAATAAATGACATGGGGGACTTTGTTCACTCTTTGGCCAAGGACTGCACCCACAGCATAGTCAGAGGCATCACACATAATCTCAAAGGGTAGGGAGTAGTCAGGGGGCTGAATGATAGGTGTGGTAGAGAGGAGTGTACGAAGCTTTGTAAAAGATTTCATACAAGCATCATCAAAATCAAAAGATACATCATGAGCCAACAAATGACACAATGGCTGAGAAATCTTACTAAAGTCCTTAATGAATTGCCTATAGAAACCAGCATGGCCAAGAAAGGAACGAACCTGTCTCACTGTAGTGGGGGAAGGCAGGTTAGGTATAAGGTCAACTTTGGCCTTGTCTACTTCTATACCACGTTTAGAAACAATATGACCTAAAACAATGCCCTCTTGAACCATAAAATGACTCTTTTCCTAACTCAACACCAAATTAGTCTCCTCACAACGTTTAAGCACAAGAGATAAATTAAGGAGACACTCATCAAACGAAGCACCAAAAACAGAAAAATCATCCATAAAAACTTCTAAAAATTTATCAATCATGTCAGAAAATATGGACATCATACAACGCTGAAATGTAGCAGGTGCATTACACAAACCAAATGGCATACGTCTATAAGCAAATGTACCAAACGGACAAGTGAAGGTGGTCTTCTCCTGATCTCCCGGAAACACAGGTACCTGATTATACCCTAAGTAGCCATCTAGAAAACAATAGAAGTCCTGACCTGCTAGTTTCTCTAAGATCTAGTCAATAAATGGCAAGGGAAAATGGTCCTTTCGGGTCATGGAATTTAGCTTCCAGTAGTCTATACACACTCTCCACCCTGTGGTTTCCCTAATAGGGACTAACTCTCCTAATGAATTTGACTTAACAGTAAATCCAGACTTCTTTGGAACAACCTGGGTAGGACTCACCCACTCACTATCAGAGATAGGGTATATGATACCTGCATCTAAAAGCTTAACCACCTCCTTCATGACTACCTCCTGCATGTTAGGGTTCAACCTTCGTTGTCCTTCTCTCGAGGGTTTAGCATTATCTTCTAAGTGGATCCTATGCATACAAATGGATAGGTCAATCCCCCTAAGGTCAGCTACCGTTCATCCTATGGCTCTCCTATGTGTGACAAGGACGGTAAGCAATCTACTCTCTTGGTCACTAGTCAAACTAGAGGAAATAATGACTGGAAGAGTGTCCTTAGGTCCCAAGAAGGCATACTTAAGAGAACTGGGTAAGTTTTTCAATTCAAGCTGAGGTGGTGACTCTATGGAGGGTTTAAGAGGTGTGGAGGCTGATATAGGTAAGGGCTCTACCTGAAACTCCAAGAGGAAGACTTGGGAACACTAGCAGCCGCTAGTTGGCTATGGGCCTCCTCCAAAGATGGATCAATAATGGACTCCTCTAACCCTAGGTGTAGTAAAGTTAATTCAAGAACATCTCTCATTAGGGTAAGGGGAAGGGCTTCATTGACTAGGTCATCTAAATGGTCAACCATTAAGCACTCAAAGTCACACTCAACAGGTGGTTGGTTAGATGCATGGAACACATTCAGCCTCACATTCATATTCCCAAAGGATATCTCCATCACTCCCGTTCGACAATTGATACAAGCATTAGCAGTGGCAAGGAAGGGGCGACCTAGAATGACGGGAATTTGATGTGTGGTATTACAGACCGGTTCCATATCTAAGACAAGAAAGTCAACAGGGAAGAAGAACCGGTCAACTTTCACTAAGACATCCTCAATGACTCCTCGAGGCTTACGCACAGAACGGTCGGCTAGCTGTAAGGTAACTAATGTAGGCTGCAATTCACCTAACCCTAATTGCTCATACACCAAGTAAGGGAGTAGATTGACACTCGCACCAAGGTCAAGGAGGGCTCTATGAATGGAGTGATCGCCTATGACACAAGAAATAATGGGCACTCCAGGGTCCTTATACTTAGGTGGGGTGTCAAACTTCAAAAGAGAGCTAACTTGCTCGGTGAGAAAGACCTTCTTAGACACATAGGTCTTAGATTTACGCTTTTGAGTACATAGGTCTTTGAGGAACTTAGCATAAGCAGGGACTTGCTTAATGGCATCTAAGAGGGGGAGATTAATTTTGACTTGTTTAAAAGTCTCAAGAATATCATCCATCTTAGATGTGTTCTTCCGAAATGTTGGGGCCATGTCAAGACACTGAGGAAAAGGTGCCCTAGGGATGTAAGATCCCTCTAAAGTGGTCTTAGGCTATGGCTCTGAGGAAGAGGAAGGAGATACAAACTCCTTCTCATGTGGTGCACTAACTTCTACTTGAGGCTCATTAGGGGCTGAATTATCTAACCTTTCATTTGTGGTACCTAAGGACTCCTCTCCAACTTGATTATCAATGTGTCGACCACTCCTAAGGGTAGTTATGGACTGAACTTGTTCATTAGAGGAAAGGACTATCTCTACTCCACATTGACCTTTAGGGTTTTGTTGGGGCTAACTCGGCAATGTTCCTGTCTCTCTCTTATTTATAGCATTGGCTAGTTGTCCAATTTGGGCTTCTAACTTTGCTATAGATTGTGTGTGAGAGTGAAGGAGTTGGGATTGTTATTGAATGCCTTGGAGGGCACTCAAGACCTTTTCTTCAAAGCTTGGACTCCTATTAGGTTGGACATATGGATGTTGGACTTGAGGTTGGTGGATATGGGCTGGTGGGACTTGGAATGGTTGCCTATGAACTTGGTTACCCATAACCCCTTGGTTTTGTGCCTACTAGGAAAAGTTAGGATGATTCCTCCACCCAGGGTTATATGTGTTTGAAAATGGATTATTCTCAGCCCTAGGGAAGGATTGGGTAGCATTTACATGGTCTTGGACAAGCTAAGGAAATTGAGAGGCAGAGGGGCACTCTATAATAGTATGGGCTGGGCTAAGGCATATTGTGCATGCATCTTGAGTGAAGGGAGTGGGCTGATGTGTTGAAGTCATAAGGAGGTCAAGCTTCCTACTTAAAGTATCAACTTTAGAGGAGATGTCTAATGGATTTTTGACTTCATACAAGCCACCCCTAGAGGGGGCATTGTTTAAGGTAGATAGGCCACTCTCATTTCTATTCAACGCAGCATGTTGAAGAGAATTTTCACTCAAGTCCTCAAAAAGTTTCCATGCCTCATTTTCATTTTTTAGTAAAAAGGTACCCCCACAACTTGCATCAACAAGATGACGGTTTTGTTCAGTAAGACCCTCATAAAAACGTTGCACTAATTGCCACTTAGGGACAGCATGATGAGGACACCTCCTAAGAAGGTCCTTAAGTCTATCCCAACTCTCATGGAACTGTTCAGTGGGAAGTTGGGCAAAGGTGGTTATGGCCTTTCTCATTTGGTTGGTCTTACCTATGGGGAAGTACTTTTTAAGGAATTCTTGTTGCATTTGGGCCAAAGTTGTTATGGTGTTTGGCTCTAAAGAGTGAAGCCATTCCTTAGCCTTATCTTTTAATGTGAAAGGAAAAAGGCGAAGTTTAACAGCTTCATCGGTTAAATTTGAGAGCTTAAAAGTTGTGCATATTTCCAAGAAGTCATCTAGGTGCCTATACGGGTTTTCATTATTAAGTCCATAAAAAGATGGAAGCATTTGAATAACATTGGGCTTAATTTCATAATTTTGAGCAGCAACCGCTGGCAACCTAATGCATGAAGGGGAAGTGTACTCATTGGGAGTGTAATACGCCCTTAGAGCTTTGAGTGGTGCATCTAACTGATGTTCAGCCATGATGATGGTAGAGGTAGTATGGGTGGAGGAATTGGTGGGAGAGTTAGGGGGTGTAGGGATGTAGGTCGAGGGCAACTCAACTCTCCTAGATGTCCGCTCAGGCTCAGGGTCAAATGGCACTAATCGGGGGAGTAAGGAGCGACGACCACGCATACACAACAAACACACCACACAATTTAAAGTGTAAAAAGAGAAAGATGAAGAAAAAATAACTAAGGAAAAAGAATAAAAAGTGAAAAAGGATCTTGCAAACCGAAGAGAAGCTTGTCAATGTCCACTTGTGGCCACAAGTGTAGAGAGCACCTTCAACTCAACCTACAAGATAAAATTAAAAGAAGGTAAGAAACTAAAAATTAACCAAAAAAAAATTAAGTAAACTGAATATAAAGTATCTAGAATTATCCTAAAGCTAATTTAGTAACAAATCAACACCGTCCCCGGCAATGGCGCCAAAAACTTGATCGTTTATAATTAAACCCTTTGCAAGTGTACAAGGTAATTGTACTAGGATGAGTATTTAAGGGTTGTCGAACCTCAGGGACAGATGAATAATTACTAAATATAAAGAAGAATTTGCTGGTTTAAAACTAAAACAACTTAAACTTTAATTAAATAAAGGAAAAGAAATCAACTAGTTTAAAGGTAAGAGATTAATATGATGGAATTTACTTAGGAAATCGAATCCACTATAGAACTGTAACAATTCCTTAACTTTTAATCTAAATCTAGTGTGAATATGAACAAATATTCTCAGCTACAAGCTAGAATTACTTCAGAAAGAATCATTAATTAATTTCCATGGCATGAACTATCTTCGACAATTGCACGAATCATCTACACTAAATAGCTATAGGCATGACCCGTCTAATCTTAGTATAACTCATCCAAGTCCTTAATTATCTGAACATTAAAACTATTGTATGACCATCTCATCTAAATCACAGAAATTAGAATTGATGCAAATATCAAAACCACATCAATCTATCATCTACAAGATAATAAATCAACATAGATTTGAATAAACATTAAAAAGCTCTTCCATTAAAAAGGAAATCCTTATCATACAATTGTCATAATTCACAACTGAGATCTAAATTAAAAAGAAAAGAAACTGAAACTTATCTATAGCTTCATCAACTCCTAAGTAAAAGAAAGGTTTAGCCTTCCATGGTAGAAGAAAGTAATTGAATCTCCATTGAAAGCTTTGGCTTCTTCTCCATCTTCTTCTCTTCAGAAAATCTACTTGTTAACCCTTAATTTCGTGCCAAATAAGTCTTTATTTAGGCATTAGATCCGTAAGAAAGAGTTGTATATGAAAAGGACTCAAAATTGGGTGAAATAAGTAATCTGCGCGTTATGCCGATCGATCGCCTTGCATTCCCGTTTGAACGCTTGAACTGAATTTTCTTAAAAATTACGTGTTCCCGATCGATCGGTTAGTGAGACTGTTCGATCTCCAATGAAGAATCTGCAAAATAAGCCAATTTAATTCAAAACACCATGGAAGCTTTTTCTAACCTAATTAAATTTAATATCTAATAATTTAACCTATATTAACACATAAATTAAGGGTAAAATAACACATAAATTATACTTATCAGACATTATGCAATTATATCTTGAATGAGTTGTCAGGTGATCTAGGGTGTTTAACTTTTTAAGGAAGGTTTTGCATGATTCTCTATTATGATCTCTTGAAGATGAATGGATGCCAATGTCCATTTTTTAGTGTTAAAATTGAAATTGCTGAGTGGACATGAGACACATTGAGTTGTTCGATTCATAAGATTGGGATTGTATAATTACTTGGCAATGTCTATTTTTTCTAAAACTATTATGTATGTATGAGTACTTTCCACAAATATGAAGTTGTTAGAATGAATTATTGTTTCAGAAGACAAGTTATATCATGCATGATTGATTTTACTAAATGAAGTCACATGCTTAGGAGGAGTTGATTTGTAAATTTGACGTAGTTTAAATTTTAATTTTCTTTTATCATTTTAGTTTTGAATTTTGTGGGTAGATTCACTACAAACCCTCACGAGACATAACTCGTCCACTAGTGTAAGCTAGGGGTTTAAAGGCTTGTTGCATATGCTAAATGCAATCGAGATTTCCTGCGGAAGTGGAGTAGTTAGTTTGTTTTCTATTGTTTTAATTTTTGTTTTGCTCGAGGACTAGCAAAAAGTAGGTTTGGGGGTATTTGATGTACTAAAATAATGTTTAATTGAATATTTTTAAATTTTGAATTGTAATCCTATTTTATGTTAATTCATTGCTGATTTGGGCTTTTTATGTTTTGAATAAGTTAATTGGACCTTAATTGAGTTTACATGTCTAAACAGGCTTTAATAGGATCCAAGTGGAAGAGGAAGTAAAACCCATCTACCCAAAGCTATTTGAAAGTCAAGAATGGGCCCCTAATGGTCTAAACATTAACGGAATAGTCGAACACAACCTTGTGGACCCGTTTGATTTGAGATTTGTATGAAGAGGACTAAATTAGGAAAGAAGCTGATTCGGACAGATTGAGAGAGGCTTAGTATTTCAATCATATCGTTTTGTGTATAATTCGGATGGATATGATTCTGGTGGCATTGGAAAGAAGACTTCCATAGCTACAAATGATATTTCAGGAAGAAATTCTAAATTCTGAAGATAAATGGGTCAAATCTGGCATGCAATCAGACAACTAGTAAACTAACCCGATGGCAGCACATGAAGAATATTTTCATTGATTATGATTGATACACATAAGGAAAGACAAGGAGGCTGATTGGTTAACTAAAGGAAGATTCAAAGATACTTATTTGCTAAATAAATCATTGATTTATTTAGTATCTAATCATTGCTAAAGAAGCAACCAATCAGGCAATCAATCTAGAGATATGCACTTTCCTCTTTGAAGCAACCCCTTCTATTCCTATAAATAGAGGGGTGGACGTGATAGATGACTTATCCCCTCCTCTTTAGAGCTCTCTTCTCCTATTTTCTTCTCTACTTTTGTATTTTTATGTTTAGTTTTATTGTAATGGCTTTCTAAGCTCTCAAGCTAAGGCTAAAGGTGATTTGTTACAATCTAATGGAGTTCAATTCATGTTTCATCAATGGTTTCAAGTAAGTCTTGTTTATTTGAAGTGAAATTTATTTAATATTATTCTTCTTCTTGTTTCTTTGTGATTTGGATACATAAGATGCTTGAAGGCTCTCCTTTTTTATCTTTTGTGATTTGGATACATAGAAATCTTTAAGAGACAATTATTTTTATCCTTCATCTATCCAAAGCATTTCTATTTTTTATTTTCAATTTTAATGTTCATATCTTCTGGTTAGATAGAATTTTTATTCGATTCTAACTGAGATAACATGATACATGAAGAACATCATTAGATGTTACAATGATCCTTAATGCCTTAGTGTTTTCTCATCTTGATTTCTTAACTCTATATTGCCCCAACACTCTTCTACTCTTTCTTTCTTAGTTTTTCTTTCTCTATTTTTTTCGTAATAGTTTTCTTTGTTGCACAAGGCTTTCCCTGTGGATCGACCTTGTCTACTACAATTGGCAAGTAAAATAAATCTGAATTTGACTTCTTCATAGTCTTGTTTCAGACGTAACAACATTCAGCTTTAGTGATTGATAGTGAAACACAATTTTGTCTTTTACTTTGCCAAGAAACTAAGTAATTTCCTACATAAAAAATCCTCTTGATGTACTTTTTCTATCATTTACATTTCATACCCAATCAACATTTTAGTACTCTACTTATGAGATTCTATATGATCAACTTGATATCTAGCACATGCTCCTATACTTAAGCAAATAGACAAAAGACTACCAATCATGCTTCTATACAAGGTTTGTTCAATAGATTTACCTAAAACATCTTTACTTAACTTGAAAGCAAGAGACATAGGTGTCTTGACATATTTTGCATCTTGAAGTCTAAATTTCTTCCCCAGATCTTTAGCGAACTTGGATTGTGAGATGAAGATTTAAGAATTAGTTTGTTGTACCGTCAAACATAGAAAATAAGTTAGTAAATGTTCCATACTAATTTCAATATCATTACTGATCTTTTTTGCAAAAGCTTTGGCAAACTTATCATTGGTAAAGCCAAAGATGATGTCATCTACATAAATCTCTGCCATCACAACATGTTTTCCATACTTCTTCATAGATAATGTTTTGTCAACATCTCCTCTTGTGTAACCCTTCTTTGTTAGATACTGTGACAATCTATTATACCATGCTCTTCGAACTTGTTTCAATCCATACAAAGCTTTCTTCAATTTATACACATAATCAAGATGACAAGGGTCAATAAAACCCTTAGGATGTTTGACATAGACTTCTTTCAATTTTTCATTTAGAAAAGAACTCTTGATATCCATCTAACATACATTGAATTTTAAAAGACAAGTTGTAGCAAGAAGCAGCCTAATAGATTCAAGTCTAAGCAAAAGTTTTATCTAAATTAATGCCTTCAACCTATGTATAGCCTTAAGCAACCAATATTACTTTGTTTCTTACCTTGTTCATCTGTCTTGTTCTTGTAAATCCATTTTTTACCTATGACATTACATTGCTTAAGTGTAGGAATAAGAAACCATACATCATTCCTAGTAAATTGCCCTCATTCTCCTTGCATTGCATTTATCTAATTTTTATCCTTAAGAGCTTCATCAATCTTCTTTGGTTCAGTCATAGATACATAACATGAAAATTTTATTTGTTCGTCCAACTGATGTCTTATTCTCACTCCTTCATTGATGTCACCAATCACATTGGTTTCAGGATGACTTTTTTTATCCTAATTAGGTACTTGACCAGCTTCAACTTGTGGTTCTTTCTCTTTTTCTTTAACTTCACTTTTATGTATATGATCATCATGAACTTCCACTTGTTCTTGTTCTTTATCATGTGCACCACTAAACACATTAGCTGAATTAGCACAACTTGTTTTCCTTTCCCATGTTGAATGTTTAGATTTTCAAAAACTTGTGCTTCATTCACAACCACATTAAAAGACTCCATGACAATTTGAGTTCCTTTGTTAAAACCCATGTATGCCATACTTGTCAAAAAATATCAAAGAAGAATTTCATCATCACTCTTATTTTCAAATTTTCCTACAGCTTCCCTATCTCTTAAGAAATGACAAGGACTTCCAAAGACTAAAAAGTGTTTGAGATTAGGTTTTTTACCTCTCCACAACTCATAAGGGGTTTGGAATGCGCCAGGTCTTAAATAGACTTTATTGAGGGTGTAAGTTACAATGCTTACAACTTCTACCGAAAAATATTTAGCTAGATTCTTCTCATTTAGCATAATCCTAGCAATTTCCTGAATAGTCTTATTCTTCCTTTCAACTATTCCCATTTTGTTGAGGCGTTTTAAGGGCTAAAAGCTCATGATGAATTTTAAGTTTATCACAAAATTCTTTAAACCTAAAGTTAGTAAATTCATCACCTTTGTTACTTTTAATATTTTAGATTTTTAGACTACTTGTGTTTTGTGTATAGTAAGGGTAATTGTTTTAAATGCTTCAAAAGCATCAAACTTTTTTCTAAGAAAATCTTAACAATTGAATCTTGATAGGTCATCCACCATCACCAAGATATACTTTTTACCACCCAAACTAGTTGTTTGCATTGGTCCCATAAGGTACATGTGTATTTAATTATAATGGACTATAAGTTCTCACATTTGTCAACTTTTTATGATGGGACAATGCCTATTTACTATTTTGACATGCACCACATACAAAGTTTTTAGAAGTTTTCAAAATAGGATCACTTCTAATGATCCCTTCCTTTGTTATTTTTGTCATCAGAAATTTACATGTCCTAATCTTTTATACCACAAGTAAGTATTATCAAGAAAGGACAAGTAGGATCAAATAAATGACAATTATCATGTGATCTTAAGCCTTTTACTCAAGTTACTCTAGCAATAATGTAACAAGCTTTCTTAGTAAATTTGACAACAAAACCAGAATCACAAATTTGACTAATGCTCAAAAGATTAGCTTTCAAACACATATAAAGCATTATAAAAATCAGGCAATCCAGAAACTTTCAAAGTGCCCCGTCTATTTTTATGGTACTTTCATCTTCAAAGGTAACTTTGCCATCATACTTTGCTACCAAAGTAGTAATCATAGATTTGTCATTGGTCATGTGCTTTGAACATCCACTATCTAGATACCACATGTTAGAATGTTGAGTTTTCATGGCGGTGTGCACTACAAGACAATTCACATCCTCTTTCTTTACTAAAATTGTCTTAGTTTTCACAAATTTTTGAATCTCACTCAAATCATTATCATGTTTAGCATTTGCAAGAATTTTTGTATTCACCTTTTGTTCTTTCTTGTGATAACCATTATGAATATACTTATTTGGAAAACTTAGTAAATCATGTGTGAGCCCTATTCCAAGATTTTAAACTCTTAAACTAAGTTTCCTTAAGCTTCTTCCCATCCATATGTTTTGTCTAAGCAAGTCAATTTTAACATTATCTCACACAACTTTTGGTTTCCTTGCTGATTTATTCTTGTATGGCTCAATTTTAGTTACTAGATCCTTCTTAGGGGCTATTTGGGTATGGAATTTCTATAAGATTCTATCGATCCTACCCTAATTTTGGCCCGAATCATTAGAATCATGTTTGTGCGTAGAAGGTGTGTGGAATTAAAAATTCGAGATGGAATCAGCTAGAATCACGGAATCACCTCATGAAGTGATTCTGTCAATTCCGGCTCCCAGACCCTGTTTCAAAATTATGGATTATGTTATTTTTCAATAGTTATCTCTCATATTGATTTGAGCCTCAAGCAACGTACCATATAAGTAGGGCCTACTTTAAAAATACAAAATTACCTACCCTTGAGGGACCTTGTTTGTTAGGGCTCGAATTTATGAATGTAATAGTACCAAGAATGTGCATATCCGAGTTCGGGAGAGAAAGTTATATTAGTTTTAAAGTTTTAAAATTTGGTTTGTCATGACATTAGAATTTATTCTAAAAAATTTCATTACCAACCGTAATTCACATTCGGCAGTAATTTTTTTAAATTAATTCCAAAATTTTTTACTTCCATTTCTAAAAATTCCAACACCCAAACAACCCCTTAATTATGTTTCAACCAAAAGTTTAGAATTTGAAGTACTAGCACCATGATCATTCAAAATTTTAGCCTTAAAAAATTTAGTTTTCCCTAAGGAATTTGTATTCTATTGTCCAAAATACCCTAACCACATTTGTCACATCCAAATTGACCACATGAGAGAATTTAACGAGTATTTCTTTTCCTTTAATGGATTCTTTCCATTTTAAAATTTTATTCAATTCTTCTTCCAACAATTCAATTGTCTTAAGCAACTGAATATTTTTTATCTCACATAAGTATTTGTCAGACACATGTTGAGAATTCTCATGATTCATAGTACAAAATTTTGTTCTAAGCATCTTCAACTCATAAAAAACATGATTATTCCTACAAACAACAAAATTTGTAATATATAGAGACAAGCTAAATATGTTTTTGAATTCCATGGCAACCAAAATCAAAATTAAGCTTCAATCATAGGGGATAAATCTCAAAGTTATTAAAAATATCCTTAGCTACCACTTATTCGTTTATGGACTATGTGTGTGACATAGACAAACCGAGAAAAATAAAGTGCCTCTAACTTAAGTTACAAGATTTATCTTCCCCCTTTAAACAAAATAAACACAAATTTTGTTCAAATTAATGTGCTTAATTCTAATATGTATTTCTTATTTTTCATATTATGAGCACTCATCCTTTGATTAGACTTTGATTTAAAACTACCAAGAAGCTTTTTCGGTTTTGTTATCTGATCATCCTTCCTAGTGTGCATAAGTTCATTGGCCTTTACAAATTTAGTGACACCTTTAGACTTTGAAAATTTTTTTTTATTAAATCCTAGTCCTCTGTTATCACGACATATTTGTCTCACGTTCAACATCTTATCCAATTTCCCTTAACCTAAGGAGAAATTTTAAGTTTTTCTCAAGAAGATTTGAAGTTATTACCTAGATTTTCAATTCTTTGAGACAAGTCTTGTTTGTCTCAATTTTCTCATCCACTTTATTCTATAAGATTCTTATCATCTCTAGAAGACTTGTTTCTCTTATTTGAATGTGTTAATCTTCTCATTGGATGACCTAATTTTGTCTTCTCAAGATCTTGTCACCGACCATTCATTCTCAAGTTCATCTTCCTATTTTCAACCTATTTTTTAATGGTTCTTTCCCTTCAACCAATTGCGAATTTGAATTGGAAATAGTGAATTGTCTCCTCATTTGATTTGACAATTTTCTCAAGTTTCTTAATCATTTTGCCTCATCCAATGGATTTCATAAAATGTTTTTCATGTTCATCAAGAAAATCTTCTTGATTAGATGATTCATGATCAGATTCTACCCTATTTGATGCTTTACACACATATATTTTAGAATCATTCATCTCAACCTTAGCATGCAAAACTAACTCATTAATAGGAAGATGTTCAAAATCAATAGAGTTGATAATAGGCATGATAGAGCAATCAAGCACAAATGAATCAAGAGCAATTTGAGAGACTAAAAGAGAATATCAACCAAATACAAGAAAATAAGGATAATCAATTTGGGATAGAGCAAAAACAAGTAGCAAATCAAGCAAGCATGATATCAATAAAAACTCCTCGGATGCCAATTGAGAGTTTAGTAAACTTCACTTTGTTAAAGTCACCATTGTTCCTCTATTCCTAATACATCAATAGGCACTGAACTACAAGATTGGCCTTGATGTGCAAGATCGAATTCGGTATGTATGCAAAAAAAATAAAGCAAGATAAAGTGCTTATCAGATTTTTTACTTATAAACCCAACCTAGGATAAACCATGCAACCACTCTAGGCCGATTAATCTTTTACAATAAGAAGATATAGAACTTACAAAGACTCAACTGCTACCATGATAATAGAAGCCCTTCTCTACATATCTCTTAGCTATAAAAGTTTTTGATCTTTTGAACTTTTTCTTTAGTCTTCTTCTTCATTGGCACACATGTGCTCTGCTAAAGCTTCAATCAATGTCTTTATTAATAAACCTCTTCTCCTTTAAAGATTCTGATTTTCACAGCAAGTTCTTTAGCTTTAATGATCTTCAATCTTCTTAAGGTTCCAATCTCAAGGCTCATTTTCTTCACCTCTTTTTCCTTCAAGTGTTAGCATGTATGTGAAGTTCCCTCACCGATTATTCATAAGCTTGTAGCGATCGAATGGCTAAATAATATTCTCTTTGAAGCCCAATATCCATGGAAGCTCTCTTGTCTGAAATCATCAGAGAAATTATTCAAGGTGTTATCTACTCTTTCTAGGGCCTCCTCTCTCTTTATCCATTCAAAACACCCCTCATATAAACCATAATGTTGGTTTAGTGTCAAACTTTGAATATGAATCTAATTCCACTCTGCATAGCCTATTTTAAAAATTGCATTATGATTCGATCAATCATTTCATACGGCGATCGATCGTTACCTGAAACATTTGAACACAAACATACAAATATTGTTTGTTATCAACAGTGATCAATTGTGCACTATTTAGGAATTATATGAAACTCATTCCAACTAATGTCATCACCTAGAGATTAATCATTCAATGTTTTGGAGCAGCTTGTGAACTTCATTCATGGCCAATCAATCAGGCATTCATTAGCAATTCATTGCTTACGAACAAAAACATTGTTTTTGACTAGTTGTCTACTATACTCTCGCACTAAAAAATAAAGTTCTCATAACTCTCAACTATGTGAGTGTGATGTATAAGCATGTTTTTACTTGTTGAAACACCTTTTGAATCATTTGACCTTGTGAACTCCAGCATCTACCCCCTAATACTTGGCTCAAATTACACTAAGAAGGAGAAAGTTTACATGGAAAACCAACCAGGAAAAAACCATGTGACTACTCGGGACCAATTAAATCAAAGCATTAACAGTCATAAACTTATAGACTAATGTTTCTGTAACTAGAAACGCCTTCTAGATTCCAATGGTTGTCAAGTTCCTTGATATATTTGAACCTCATATGTTTTGCTTATTTTAGTAGCATGCTTCTCCTCTGGAAGCTTTAATCAATATCCATCTTCATCTTCAACTTCACTTTTATTGTGTGATGATTGTGCTTTATATAGTTAACTCTAACTCACAAAAGCCACAATGTAATTGATAGAATCTCCATGAATCTAGCATTTACCTTTAATTGAAATAAACTCTCAAAACAAAAGGTATAGAACAATTCAACTAAAGAAATCATTAAATTTCTTCTCTCAATAGTCCTTTCTCTAGATCACCTAAACTCTCTAGTTTTCTCCTCTATTCTCTTCAATTTTTTGGCTCCAATAGGTTTATATAGAGTTCTAAGTTGGTTCACAAATTGTATTTAATTAGGAATCAAACTATAATCAGAATGACCAAATTATGTAAAAATGCATTAAGACCAATCGATCACCCAATAGCTCTGATTGATCGACTATTCTACTTTCCTCTAGAAACCCTTGTCGATCATTTACTTGAGTTGTCTGACAAATTTCTAAAACTATTGTCTCACTTCAATCGATTGCTTAGTGTTTTCATTCATCCTGATTTAATCCACCATCTATTAATCAAGACCGATTAGTAGCTTTGGAACGTTGATCGACCACTCAAAAACAATTTGTAATTTCAAGATATTCAATGTCCCAATTTATTCTCTTGCACTCATATATTGTTCATTTTATCTTAGTGAAGTGCGTGCATGATTTCATACTTATATAACCACTGAAACCTTCAATCACTCTTGACTATTTAACTATGAATCTCCAAAGAAACAAACTGTGAGTTTAATACCCTTCACATTGTTGAGGGTCACCACAATGCCTCTAGTCCAAATACCTCACAATGAAAAGAACTACAAGATATGACCTCATTTTATGGGAAATTAATCAATTGTTATGCAAATAACTACCAAATAATCACATAATGATTTTTTACTTGGAAACTCAACGAGAAAAAACACGTGATCACTCTTGGTTGATAGAACCAATGCACTATGAAGATTTCAAATCTTACAATACAGAAGTCAAAAACCTCCCATAACTAGAAGTATAGTCTTTAGATTAGTTGGCCACCAAAGCCTTGCTTGATGCTTTTTCTCAATCTTTAGTCTCCTTCTTCACTAGCACAATTCTTTTAAAGGATTTTATGGGGCAAAGAGGGAGGAGCAATGCTTCTATGAATCAAGATGGCGATGATGGATTGTAGGTTGATCAATCAAGGGCAACTCTAGAGATTTTAACTAACATTGTTCAAACCTAAGTTCATCAACAAGCACTGAATATTCAGCACAAAGAGCTACTGCTGAGCCTCAAGTGAAGTTGTGCCAAGCTGAGGAACAACTAAGGGATGCAGTAGTGCAACCTCTTTTCAATGTGCAACCAGCATAGACTAGCCACAAGAGGTGTTCACCATGGAGAATTTCAAGAACTTGGGACCCCCAGTCTTCAATGGAGACCCAAAACCTTTAGATATAGTCGCTTGGTGTCATCATATTTAGAAGATCTTTAGGTGATGTGTTTCTTGTAAGAACATGTGTCCTTATGTTTTGTATTGGCTTATTTCAATTATCAAAACAATGTCATGAATGTGTGTAATTTTGAGTCTGTTTAAGTTTGAAGATCGAATTCTAAAGATGGAGCAAAAGGAAGACTAAAATCCATATTTTGTTAGGTAAAAACACGTGCACACATCACATTTACACACTTTAGGTTAAAAGAGACCTTAGGTGAAAGAATGGTGAGAGTTGGAGGCTTTTAGAATCAATTTTTTTATTTTTGTTCAATGCAATCAATTTGCCTTGATTGTGTAAGGTTATCCAGGAAAATTATTAACTGATCAATCGATTGGATTAAACGATTGAATGGCAATATGAAAACATATGTTCAAAATTTAACCGAGACAAGAATGATCAATGGCTTGGTTAGTCAATCGACTGATGTGAAGAATCAATAGAAGAAACTAGGAAATTGATTGATCGAATGATGGATTGCATAATTGCCTAAATTAGACTTTTCCAGTTTGATTTAGGGGCTGTTTGGGTGTGGTAATATTCTATCATTATGCTCCAATTCTAGCCGGGATTACAGGAATCCTGGTTGCGTGCAAAAGGTGGGCAGAATATGTAGGAATCACTGAATCACCACACGAGGTGATTTTCTCGATTCTTGCTCCCATCCTCTCGTTTCGGAATGAAAAATTCTATTGTTTTTCAATTATTACCTCTTATATCGATTTTAGCCTGAAAAACATAATAGGTGAGGCCTACTTTAAAAGTTTCAAATTATCTTCCCATGGTGTTTTTTAATTGTTTGATAGGGCTCGAATTTAATAGTGCAACAGTACCAAAAACGTGCATATCAAAGTTTGGGAGAGAGAGTTATATTAATTTAGATTAAAAATAGGTTCCACACGGCCATCAAATTTATTCTAATTTTTTTTATTACCAACCATAATTCTCATTTAGTGGTTAATATTTGGAATTAACTCCAAAAAATTATAGTTCAGTTTCTAAAAAATTCCACACCCAAACATCCCTTTGGATTCCTAGTTGAAGACATATTGCTTTTGACTTAGGGAGTCTATAGAAAGGGCTGAGATCATGAGGAAAGCAAGAGTGAGGGTTTAGAAAACTTAGAGAACTTGTGTAGAGTTCCTCCAATGGTTTCTATTGAGAATTAGCCTTCAAATTGAGAGTTTTGTCTACCTTAATTAGAAGAGAGATTAGTGATGAGATAAGTGCACAAAAATGCATGTACAACATGGTGATTATTGAAGATTGTTGATGAGAAGATCAAGAAGAAAGAATATTCATTCCAAATGACGAGATGAAAAGTCTACATTGATCGAAGAGCACAAAAAGGAGGAGAAGATTGAACTATTACCGGTAAAAAACCAAGGAATGGTTGATTTAGAATTAGAGAGTTGTGAAGAAAAATGAGTCTTTGTTCTTTGTAATCTCTAGTTTAAATAGTGCATAGTTGACCTAGATAGAATGTCTATGGTTTTTTCCTAGTTGATATTTTGCATAAAATTTTTTATGTGTTTTGTTTGGTGATTTGATTATAATTTTTTATTAGAACACATAAGAATTTGGCATGTTGAATTGAAAAAAATTTGAGTTTATTTTGTTTTAAAAGGGGAAGATAAATCTTGTAACTCAATTGTAGCTTAGAGATACTTTATTTTTCTCGGTTTGTGTTTTCCACACACAATGATCACAAACCAACATTGCTAGATGATCTAGAAGACTAAATTCACTACCTTCATGCTGGAGGGAGAAGTTGAGGGGTTGTGGGAGTCTGTGAGGAAGTGACATTTCTCCAATTAAGCAGCTCTTATTTGGGATGATTTCATGGAGGCTTTCATTGAAAAGTATTTCTCGAAGATGGTTCAAGATGAGATGAGGATGGAGTTAATGAAACTCAAGCAAGGAAACATGTCAGTGGCTAAGAAAATTTTCTTGAGGTGGAGAGGCAACCCATTGTGAAGCACCTAAGCGGGATGTGGAGACCAAGCAACCATCAAACCAGATGTAGAAGCCAACTCAGAACAAGAGGAAGAATGCGACTTAGAGTTGAGTGCATACTATAACTCTAGAGGAAGAAGAGAACACTACAATAGTGACCGAAGGTATTCTTGTTGTTGCATTTAATCATGCTAGAGTTTTGTTTGATATGGGTTCATTGCATTCTTTTATAGTGCCGAGATTTGCTACTGAATTGACAACTAGACCCACTAAACTTTCAAACCCTTTGGTTGTTTCTACTCCATTTACTTTGATGAAGGCTGAGGAATTTCTCAGAGATGTGCCGCTAGGGATAGACTATAAAGAGTTGTTGTCTAAGTTCCATGGTAGTGTGGATTGTCGTAAAAAATAGGTTACTTTCCATGTTCAAGGCCATGTGCCTTTTACTTTTCAAGACTTCTTCAGACTAGAACTTCTTATCATTTCATCTTTGAGGCTTGCAAAACTCCTAAAGCAAGGACATACTTTGTTCATGACTTGTGTTGTATTGGAGGAGGAACCCAGTAGTTCAGTAAGAGATAGTATAGTTGTTCAAGATTTTAAATATGTGTCGCTAGAGGATATACATCAGGTACCACCCAAGAGAGAGATCGACATCAACATAAATTTGCAACAGGGCGCAGCACTGATTTCAAAGGCATCATATTAGATGGCATCCACTGAGCTAAAAGAACTAAAGAGCTAGTTGCTGGAGCTTCTTGATCAGCATTTTATTCGACCAAGTATATCGCTTTGAGGAGCGCCAATCTTGCTCATGAGGAAGAAGAATGGGTCATCGCGGATGGGCATTGAATATCGGCTATTAAATCAAGTCACTAATAAGAATAAGTATCATTTGCCAATAATTCATGACTTATTCGTTGAACTTCAGAGTACTAAGGTCTTTTTAAAGATTAATCTTCAATTGGGTTATCACTAGTTGCATATTAAGGACGAGGATGTTGAGAAGACAACTTTCCATACACACTATGGTCACTATGAGTTTTTGGTTATGCCCTTTAGATTGTGCACCAGTGTCATTCATGGATCAAATGAATAGAGTTTTCCATCCTTACCTAGATTAGTTCATGATAGTGTTTGTTGATGACATTCTAGTTTACTCAATAAGAGAAGGAGAGAATGAGGATCATCTTCATATAGTTGTACGATAGATATTAAGGGATCTCTAGCTTTATGCAAAGTTCAACAAGTGCAAATTTTGGTTGGACAAAGTTATATTTGTTGGTTTTTGAGAAGGAAGTGTGGAACACAAACTGAGAAAGATAAATTACCTCTAACTAACAACTTATAAACTAAAATTAAACTTAGTTTTAAATAAGGTATTGCGCCAATTCCCATGTGTTCTAGCGAAATCATGCAAATCAATCACACAAATCAACACACAAGAATTTTTTTCGTAAAATCACAACATGGGAAAAACCATGGGACACTTTATCTAGATCAACTATGCACTACTAATTTTTAGAAAATATGAGGTAGAATTTTAGCATACTGATAAAGCTCTAAGTGACATGCAAAACGAACCCAAGAACATAAAAATCGGGCATCTTATGGGCTACACCTTCAAGAAGTGTGCCATATGGGTGGATCCTTCTTAAAAAACATAAGTTGCCATATGTCAAGTATTGGCTTATTTATATGCTCAAAAGAATGTCATGATGAATGTAATTTTAAGTCATGTTATGTCTAAAGATTGGTTTTTGAAGATGAAGCTTGAAGAAGACTCAAATCTGTGTTTTGAAAAGTTACAATATGCACACACCTCACACTCACACAATTTAGGGTAAAAGAAACATCATATAGGTGTAAAGAAAAGTGATTGAGAAGTTTTGAATGAAGTTTTATAATTTTGTTAAATATTTTTGATCGAGTGTGTGATCGATAGATCGCCTCTTCAATAGATCGATCGATTCAAGTAAATTGAATAGACCGAACTAGAAAATGATTGAGCTCTGGAAAACGATGGATCACTCATGGTACAATTACTTAAATTAGACAATCTTAGTTTGATTTGGTCCTAGTTTGAGGTGTTGCAATTACTTAAATTAGACTATTTCAGTTTGATTTAGATTCATAGTTTGAGTAAAACTCTTTTTCGGATATGGGGGGTCTATAAGAAAAGGTTGAGAATGTAATAGTAGAAGAGAGAAGGCTTTAGAAAAGTTAGATATCAAAGGAGAGGATGTTGTAATAGTGTTTAGGGAGAAATAGTCTTCCAACTCATAAGATTTGTCTACCTTAATAAAAAAAAAGTGATTAGGTGTGAGATTAGAATACAAAAACACTTGAATAGTGAAGTGTTTTTGAAGATTATTGCTAAGCAAATGAAGTGCAAGGAGATTGATGCCAAAGGATCGTTCTGAAGCACAAGGAGGTGTGAAGACCAATTTGATGCCAATAAACAACCATGGAGTGGTTGATTTAGAGGTAGAATGGAGTGAAGAACCAACCAAATTATCTTGTAAATGGTAACTCTGCAATATCTAGTTTACATAGTGCATAGTTGGCCTGAACAGAGTGTCATGTGGTTTTTCCTATTGAGGCTTTCCACATAAAAATTCTGGTATGTTTGATATGTGATTGATTGGTTGATTTTTTATTAGAACACATTGGAATAGTACATGCTAGCTTAAGTAAAATCAAAATATTGATTTTTCTTTGTTCGGAGAATAAGATTAAATACCTTATAACTCGATTATGGGTTAGGAGAACTTTATTCTTTTAAGTTTGTGTTCCCACACTTTGTATTTACAAAGCTACAAAGATAACCTACCCATGTGGAGTCTTGTTTCGAAGGGCTCATTTTTAGGTCCAACGATACTAAGAACATGCGAATCCAAGTTCGGAGACAGAATGATACAACCATTTGAAAAAATAGAAAAAGTGTGGCACTGACACCAACAGACGAGGCATGGCATTGTACAATGACAATCGTCGTTCCATGCGTGGCATGCCCCCGACATTTCCCACACCCATTTCCACATCTTCTAAACTTCTTTTTCACGTTTCAAACTCATTTTGTCCCATTTGGGCCATTCTAAAGGCATTCCTACATAATTCAAGCATGCTCTACACGATGGAATACTCAATTTGAGAAGTCGAGCACTCTAGAAGGGCAAAATTACTAAGGCATAAATTCATACATAGGTTGTCTTTTGAAAGTAAGATATATGACTTTATTATAATAAGTGCTTAAGTTAGTTTCAAATGCATGTTTTTATGATTACCTCATATGTTCATTTTATTGAATGATTATATTTTGAAGTAAGTTATGAATTATGCACTTTGGCATATATGATATATATGGGTGAATTTTGACTTAATTTGTATTTAAAAACCCAGGTCTTGACATATCGTTCCTTGTTTTGTTTAAACACATTGCCGTATCGATCTATTGTTCTCTCAATCTATCGTTTGTGTCTATTGATTGATCCTTCTACCAAAATGATAACTTGATAATGGTGCTGGAGTCTATCGATAGAAGTTACTAGACTCTCTTTTATCAAGGTGTGATCTATCCATTCATCTGATTGATCATTCAACCAACTATGCTCACCCGATCTTCATACCAACCAATCTACCCATCATGTGATCATTCTTTTCAGGCATTGGAGAACCTTGCAAATAGAATTCAAATCTGATTGATCTCTTAGTCACTAGCAATCAATCGTTTATGAACAAAACACAATTTTTGTTCATAATGTCTCCAACACTCTACCACACTAAAACAAAGGTCACTTAACCCCAAAGTGTATTTTTTACCTTCTAAAACATTGATTAAGTCTACTTCTCTGTTTCATATTCAAGATATGAACTTTAGCACTACTTAGACTCAAAAGTTACACACATGACATTGTTTTGAGCATGGAAATAAGTCAATATAATACATATGACACATATATTCTTACAATCTTGATCCCCCTTTGGTACTTTCATGACTAAATACTACAACCCGTCGATCTAAAAACAAAAATTACAATTAGTTAGTGCATAATCAAAGAGAGACAAAATATCCAACTTAACAATGACTCTCCCTCTTAATCTATGACTCACAAATCTAATGTGGTGTGATCTTCAACATGTAATCAATCTGCACATCAAGAAACAAGAACAAACCCGCATAATTATGTCCAAAACAAAAGAATATTCTAGTAAAGTGAGTAAAAATTAAACAAACCAACCAATTACATTTTCTTTTAATCAATAAACACAATTCCTCTTTTTCAAGCTATATGTTAGCTATCTCTTCTCTCAAAGCTGTTATTTTTTCCCTTAAGTTACATAAATCTGTCTTGCCCTTTTTGTCATAAATAGACAAAGGTAGAGTGCAGGAAAGAAGAAGATAAATGTAAGAGAAAACATCAAAGTTTAAAATCACATTAATGATTCAAAATCAAGGAAGTAAAAAAAAATTTAGTAAACCAATTGTGTTAAAATCATATATCAGTATCATAACTAAGGACAATTAATCAAGATCCATTACCATACAATATGTATATCCCACATTATGCATAACATAATCTCATTAGTCATTCGACTAAATAACTTTTTTCATCAACTACTTGGCAGATGGGTTCGTCGAGAAACTTGGCCAATGCGTGCTCACTATTTGATCATTGATTTACAAAGAATCAGATTAAAATAACAAGTATTGATGTGTCAATACAATTTCTCCTTTTGTTTACAATTTTTCCCTTGTGCTTATTTCAAAATATAACTCATTGGCTTTTTCATAATTCTCTGACCTTTCACTCTTCATATTTTTTTCAATTCATTGTCTTTTCTAGTTCCAAGGGGATGGTAGCATTCACACTAACACAAGACAACTTAAGTAGGTAGCCTTCTCCATCATCTTTATGAGAAACAATAATTTTAAAATGTTTGCATAAGATATTCAAAGAAAATAGAAACATCAAATCTCGTATAGTTTGTAAATGAATCTAAAACGCCTAACTACCTTATGATACCGCATAGTATCAGAGTCAAGTAGTAAAATCATAGTATTATACATTTAACCCAATAGTGGTTTTGAATTCTCAAATTAAGTTATAAGACAATTAGCAAATAAACAATGTATGCAGTATTATCATTAATCTAGAAGCTTGAATAAAATGATTTACAGGTAATCCTCTTGGCTTAAGATATTGAGCACTATACATAGCATATATGACCTACAATGTGCAAAAGTTCACAACTCAATTGTGTTGTTCATGATACTCATGCTATTTTTTTCGAAAACACAAAGACTAAAATACTTCAAAAAGAACTAAAATCTATAACAAACAAAAAAATTATTTTTATTGTTGTGTCCCAAAAAGATTTTCAATAAAAAACAAGGGAAAAGGTTTTTGTAGACAAATCAGCAAGTTAAAATGTGTTTCAAGTTCACAATTTTATCATCAACTAAATCTCAAATAAAGTGATTTCTAATATCTATGTGCTTATTACATGAATGTTGAACCAGATTTTGAGAAATTTTAATTTAACTTAAATTGTCACAATATTAAGGCATTATGCCCTTATGTATTTCATAGTCAATTAAAATGTGTTTCATTCGCATAAATTGGTTACAACTATATATTCAGCTTCAGCTGTAGATCAAGAAACACAATTTTATTTTTTATTATGCCAAGACACTAAATAATTTCCTACATAAGAGTATCCTCTGAAGTACTTTTTCTATCATCGACATTATTTGCTCAATCAACATTTAAGTACCAACTAATTTAGGAGTAGTATCAAAGGGTTACGATAAGCCATATCATGTAGAGACGATAACATATTTTATAATCCTTTTAACCACCATCATGTGAGACTCTTTAGGGTTAGCTTGATATCTACTACATACTCCTACGCTGAGAGATATGTATGGGCAACTGGCAGTTAAGTACAAAAGACTTCCTATCATGCCTCTATACATTGTTTGGTGAACAAACTTACCTCAAGTGTCTTTGTTTGGCTTTACTAAAGAAGACATGGGTGTCTTTGCATTTTAGTATCTTTAAGTCCAAATTTCTTCACAAGATGTTTTGCAAACTTTGACTATGATATAAAGATTCTAAAATTAATTTGTTGTGCCTACAAGCATAGAAAATATGTTAGCAAACCTTCCATAGTTATCTCAAATTCCTTATCTCATTTGAAAAAACTTTGGCCAGTTTGTCATTGTTGAAGCCAAAAATAATGTCATCAACATATATTTTGGCCATCACAACATCTTTTTTAAATTTGTTTTATGAAAAGTGTCTTGTCTACATTACATCTTATAAAACCTTGCATTGTAGGTATTGTGTCAATCTGTCATACTAGACTCTTGGAGCTAGATTCAACCCATATAGAGATTTTTTGAACTTGTACACATAGCCAGATGGTGAGGATCAACAAAACCTTTTCATCGTTCCACTTATACTTCTTCTTTGAGATTCTCATTCAAGAAATTAATCTTTGTTCGTTTGTGAGCTATGTGTGTGGCATAGACAAACTAAGAAAAATGAAGTGCCACTAACTCGTAATGAAGTTATGAGATTTATCTTCCCCTCTTTAAACAAAATAAGCACAGATTTTGTTTTAATTGATTTGCCTAATTCTAATGTGTTCTAATGAGAATTTTGCAAGCAAATCAGCAAACAAACACACAAGAATCTTTACATTGGAAACCAATCAGGAAAATACCACAGGACACTGTCCAAATCAACTATGCACTATGTATGCCTGAGATTATAAAATTAACAAATTCAAAGACAAAAGACTCATTTTTATTAAACGGTTGGTTCTCCACACAACTCTTGAATTTTGAATCAATCACTGCTAGGTTGTTTACTGGTCATAACTAGATCTTCTCCTCCTATGTGATCTTTGATCAAAATAGATCTTTCATCCCCTCCTTCGAATAAATCTTATGTTGTCTTGATCTTCTAAGCAACAATCTTCAATAAACACCATGTCTCACATGTGTTCTTGTGCTCTAATCTTACCACTAATCACTCTTTTTTTTATGGTAGATATTTTCTTATTCTAGAAAACAACTCTTTCAAAACTCCATTAGAGTAACTTCACACAAGCTCTCTAAGTTTTCTAGCTCTTCTCTCTTCCTCCATCACGTTCCAATCCCTTTATATAGACTCCCAAGTACTAAAAGAAATAAGACTCTAGCTAGGAATCTAAACTCACTTGGAAAAACTTAATTTAGGCAACTTGCTACTCAATCAATCGATCATTTCCATAGGGCGATCAATCGATTCCTTTATTTTCCCCTCACCACTCTTCAATTGACCGAGTATTTCACCATGTGATCATTCGCTAACTGTCGGCTTCACTTTACACAAAGTGTTATTGAGTGCCGATCAATCGTTCACAAAAGTGATTGATTGCTCATACAATTTTTGGATATTCTGCTATAGTTAACTAGCGATCGATCATTCCTTTTTGGCAATCAATCATTTTGACCGGATTATCAATATTTAAATATTCAAATCTCCAATCCTCGCCATTATTTAAACTAAGGTCTATTTTACCATGAAGTGTGTGAATGTGATGTGTGTTTGTGTGTGTGTGTTTACTAGCTAAAAACACAGATTTGAGTCTTCCTTTCATTCCACCTTTAGAAATCATTCTTCAAACTATAAACTGACTTAAAATACACATTAATAAAATTATTTTGATCATGAAAATATGTCAATACATGAAATAAGGACACTTATGTTCTTGCATTCTCCCCCATTAGCTATTTTGTGACAAAACACTATAACCCATCATTCAAAATATAAAAATTATAACTCTATAGTGCATAATCAGATTTAGACAGATTATCCAATAATGACTCTCTTCCTTAATCTATAACTCTTTAATCCTATAGTGGTATAGTCTTCAGCCTGTTATCAACCTGCACGTCACAAACTATAACATACTCGCATAATACTTTTCCAAGAAACAAGCAAATACATAATTTAAATGTTCAAGTAAGAAAAAAATTAATCGTCATAACCAAATCAAGAATTTTCTTTTTTTACCAATTCAGCCTAGATCTTTTTTGCCAAGCTCTCTGTTAACTTTCTACCCTCAAGATTTAATGTTTTCTCCAACCTAAATTTCTTCCCCCTTTTGTCATAAATAGACAAAAACTTTAAGGAAAAAAAGAAAATAATAAAGAAGAAAAAACTTGTAAACCAATTTGAAACCACATTTAGAATAAACTTTTAGGAGAATCAAGTGAATAACTTAATTGAAATCAAATTGTGTTATTAGGCATATAGCATTATTAATTGTGAACACACTATCCAAGTATCAAAATAACACATTATGTGTATCCCATATTAGCATAACGTTATCTCATTAGCCACTCGGCTAAAGAATCAAAATTTCAAGTTCCAATTTTTACTTCAAATCAATGACTATACTATAATTACTCAAAACAATCATCAAGATATCAATGGATAATATAGTAAAAAACAATCTTCCTCCTCCACTACTTTTGCAAATGAGTCCATCTAGAAACTTGACCCATGCTCGCATGCCATTTGATCATTGATTTACATCGAATAAGTAAGACATGCAAGCAATAAAAAACCCTATTTATGTTGTTGTCATTCTCCCCTTAGTCATCTTCAATTTTTTTGGCTTTTTCATTCTTTTCATTATGGGGTTTTCAAGTACTTTTTATTAGTTCTTTTGCCTTTCACTATATATTTTTTCAATCTAAGCTTTTTCAATGCCATGGGGATGATAGCTTTTACACTAACACAAGATATCTCATGTAAGCAACCCTCTCCATCATCTTTATGAGAACTA
This sequence comes from Saururus chinensis, assembly GCA_035235625.1. NCBI lineage: Eukaryota > Viridiplantae > Streptophyta > Magnoliopsida > Piperales > Saururaceae > Saururus > Saururus chinensis. The sequence goes on from CP141143.1 coordinate 47,287,051, forward strand.
TGTATGATAATGTTTACATTAATTATTAAAAAGAAAACATAAACATATCAAATCTCATTCAGTATGCAAAGGAATCCAAATAACACAACTACCTTATACTACCTCATAGCATCAGAGATAAAAAGTAAATAAACTATATTATACATTTAACCTGATAGATGATCTTCAATTCCCATAGTGAATACTAATCATTTCAGTAAATCAACAATGTATAAAGTATTATTATAATTCTTAAACTTTTACTCAATTAATATTCAACTATTCCTCTTGACTTAATATTGTATTCATCATGTATTACATGCGTGACATACTATTGTACAATATATCTACCATTCAAATGTGTTTCATATGACATGCCTGCTATATGATAGAAAAACACACAAACTATTTTTTTTTTTGAACTTTATCTGAAAACAAATTAACTACACTCTAAACAAACTAAATCAAATTAAACTATCAACAACTTCACTGATGAAAAATAGCTTTTGTCTTGTTTGACTTCCCAAAAGATTATTATTCAAAATAAGGGACAAAAACTCTTATGAAAATACTTTGGGCAAGCAAGACCAATGAGTTTTCTAAGGTTAATGAACCTAGTGAAATCCAAAGGTTTTTTAAAAATATCAACAAATGAAACTCTGTTGAAATAGGTTTTAGGTTAACAATTTGATCCTCAACCAAATCTCGAATAAAATGATGTCTAATATTAATATGTTTTGTACGATAATGTTGAACAGTATTTTGAGAAAATTTAATTGAACTTAGATTGTCACAATATAAAGTCATTTCTCTCTAACATATTCCATAATTAAATAACATTTTTCTTCATTCCACATCAATCATATACATCCACTACTAGCAGCTATATATTCAATTTTTGCAGGTGATAAAGACACACAATTTTGCTTTTTACTATGATAAAAAACTAAAAAACTTTCTACATAAAAATATCCACCCGAAGTACTCAATCAGGGAAAAACTTTCTACACAATTTTGCTTTTTATTATGTGTTCTAATGAGAATTTTGCAAACAAATAAAAAAACAAACACAGAAGAATTTTTATGTGGAAACCCAATCAGGGAAAAACCATAGAACACTCTTTTTAGATCAACTATGCTCTATATGAACCTGATATTATAGAATTACTGATTACAAAGACAAAAAACTCATTTTTATTCAACCAACTAGTTCTCCACACCACTCTTGAATTCTGAATCAACCACTCCTAGGTTGTTTATCAGCCATAGCATGACCTTCTTCTCCTTTGTGCTCTAAAATCAAAGTAGATCTTTCATCTCCTCCTTTGAATGAATCTTCTGTTATCTTGATCTTCTCATCAACAATCTTCAATAAACACCATGTCTTACATGTGTTTTTGTGCTTAAATATCACTTCTAATCACTCTTTTTTATTTATGGGGCAGATTTTCTCATTCAAGAAGACAACTCTATCACAACTCCATTATAGTAACTCCACACAACCTCTCTTGGTTTTTAGGTCTTCTCTCTTTCTCCATCTTGTTCCAATCCCTTTAATACACTCCCAAGTCCTAAAAGAAATAAGACTCCAACTATAAATCCAAGCCAAATTGGAAAAACCTAATTGAGGCAACCTTCCACTCAATTGATCGATCATTTCCACAAGGCGATCAATCGATCTATCTCGGCATTTTTCTTTCACGGCTCTTCCATCAATCGATTATTTCACCATGCGATCAATCGCTAACTCTCAACTTTGTTTTGCACAGTGCTATTGAGTGTCGATCGATCATTCACAAAAGTGATCAATAGCTCATACAAATTTTGGAAATTCTGCTACAGTTTACAAGTGATAGATCGTTCCCAGATTATCAATATTTCAATATTAAAACTCCAATCGCCTCCCTGACTAGCTGGTGGCTGCCTTGGTGGGCACATTTAAGCGAGGCCTCAAGCCTGAGATTTATGACGAAATGCGCCACTTTCCCTGTGCCAGCATGCGGGATGTCGTGCGCCATGCTCGCATCGAGGAGGAGAAGCTGGCTAGGCAGTGCAGAGGAGGGCGGCTTGGGCCTTTGCCTCAGCCTGCTCCTAGCGCCAGCCCCCTTGCCGCGCCAACCAACAGCCTGGTAGCAAGCTGCTCTAGCCAGCAGCCCGCTCAGGCAGGCCAGATTGTTTGCCAGCTCACACCTGCCCAGATGGAGGAATGCCAGTCTAAGGGGCTACGTTTTCACTGTGATGAGAAGTTCGTTCTGGGGCACTGTTGTTCTGTCAAGGGCAGCCTTCTCGTGGAGGAGATTGATGAATAAGGAGAGGAGGCTGACGGGGTTGACACGCTTCCCCCTGATGACGTGCTGCCAGAAATTTCTTTCCATGCTTTCTCGGGGGCTTTCACTCCATGCACGATGCGAGTCCAGGGCTACCTCAAGTGACAACAAGTGGCTATTCTGATCAACAGTGGGTCTACCCATAATTTCATTAACGACAAGGTAGCCCATTGGCTAGGTTATTTTGTCTCCGATTCGAAGCCGTTTGACGTACTGATTGGCTATGGAAAGCACCTCAGGAGCACCAGGGTGTGTGCTCATGTTATGCTCTCTGTCCAGGGCCACACATTTATCACCGACCTCTTCTTGCTGCCTACGAGGGCAGGCATGGTGTTAGGAGTGCAGTGGCTTCAAGCTCAGGGATATGGTCTGGAGATTCAGAGACATGGTGATGGACTTCGAGCTTCAGGGGCAGCAAATTCAGATTGAAGGCTCCAGGCCAGGCACCCTCATCTCCACCCAATCTTCGAGTTCTTTCTTCCGGTTTGTCCCACAAGGGCTCCTCTTGCAGCAGCGAGCCACCATCGAGGTGACTCGGGACGAGATGCCCTTGGATCTCCAGGAGTTATTGGCAGCACATCAGGACTTGTTCATTGAGCTGCAAGGTCTGCCTACCATCCAGCCTCATGACCACCAGATTCCCATCATCCCTAGAGCGGCCCCGGCCAATGTCCACCCTTATTGTTACCCTCATATACAAAAATTAGAGATTGAGCGTCTCATGGCCAACATGCTCTAGTCCGGAATCATTCGCCCTAGCACGAGTTCCTGCTCGTCTCCGGTGCTGCTAGTTCGAAAGAAGGACGGTACATGATGGTTCCTACTTGTCAAAGACAAATATCCCATACCGGTGATTGAGGAATTGTTGGACGAGCTGACTAGTGCCACGGTCTTCAGTAAACTTGACCTTTGTTCGGGTTACCATCAGATTCGGGTGCAGCCATCTGATGTGCACAAGACCGCCTTCCAGAGTCATGACAGCCATTTTGAGTTCCTCATCATTCCGTTTGGGCTGACCAATACCCCCTCCACATTCCAATGCCTCATGAACGATCTCTTCCGGTCGTTCCTCAATCGCTATATCCTGGTTTTCTTTGACAACATTCTGGTGTACAACAAGTCATGGGCAGAGCACTTGTCGCATCTCAAGTCAGTCTTCTCTATTTTGCGAGATAATTCCTTTTTCCTTAAGCGTTCAAAATGCTCTTTTGGTAGCCCGCAGGTTGATTACTTGGGCCATATTATTTCACGGAACGGCGTCGCCATGGACCCTACAAAGGTGACCGCCATGCTATTTTGGCTGTCATCCACATGCGTTAGGGCACTTCGGGGTTTTCTGGGTCTCACTGGTTATTATCGGCAGTTCATCAGTCAGTATGGAGAGCTGGCTCGGCCTCTTACAAAGCTGCTCAAGAAGCGGGCTTTTTCTTGGAACGCAACTGCCCAAGAGGCATTTGAAGGGCTGCAGCAGGCTATGGCCAAGGCCCCAGTCTTGATCTTGCCTGATTTCAGCCGACGTTTCGTGGTGGAGACGGATGCTTCAGAGATAGGGCTTGGGGCAGTTCTACTACAGGTCGAACACCCGATTGCTTACTTTGGCTGGCCACTCTTTGTCCCTATCTGTGTATGAGAAAGAAATGTTGGCAATCGTCCTCGTTGTCTATAAGTGGCGGCCTTACTTACTTGGCCACCGGTTCCTGATTCGCACAGACCACCAGCCCCTGAAGTATTTCTTGGAATAGCGAGTGTCCACACTGTCCCATCACCAATGGGTCAGCAAGTTACTTGACTATGATTATGAGATCGTGTACAAGAAAGGGTCCGAGAACACCATGGTTGAAGCTCTCTCTTGCAGCTCTTCCCCAGGCTCTTGCTTTGCTTTCTCTACTCTATCCTGTCCATTCATTGAAGAGTTGAAGCAGGCATACCTTGTTGATTTGTCGACGCAGGTTGTGATTGCAGCCCTCCAGGCCGACCCTGCTGCCTAGCCCTTCTTTGTGTGGAGGGATGACCTTCTCTTTTGGAAGGACCGCCTATGGATACCCGATGTAGCTAACCTTCACCGCCGCATTCTCTCCCACTTCCATGACTCTTCTGTTGCCGGTCATGAAGGCGCTTTCCATACCTATAAGCGGGTCAACTAGAGCTTCCTGTGGCAGGGTATTCACTGGGTTGTCCAAGAGTATGTGGCCACTTGTGATGTTTGTCAGAGAGCTAAGGCTGCCACAACTTCTCCCTCCGGTTTGTTGCAGCCCTTGCCTATTCCAGATAAGGTATGGGAGGATGTTTCGATGGACTTTGTGGAGGCCTTGCCCGTGGTGCAAGGTAAGTCAGTGATTATGGTGGTGGTGGACTAGCTGTCCAAGTATGCTCATTTTTGTGCGCTGGGGCATCCCTTCACCGCCAAGACATTGGCTGAGCTGTATGTTCGGGAGGTGGCCAAACTCCACGGTATGCCCCACACTATTGTTTTTGGTCGTGACCGGATATTCATTTCTCAGTTTTGGCAGGAGTTCTTTACTTTATAGGGTACTTCTCTCCATATGAGTACTGCTTATCACCCTCAGACGGATGGTCAAACTGAGGTAGTTAATCGTTGTTTGGAGCAATACCTTCAATGCTTCACTGTGACGCAACCCCGCAGATGGCTTCAGCTTCTTCCATGGGCAGATCGATCTTATAATACCATCTATCATACTCATGTCGGCTTTACTCCTTTTGAGGTGTTGTATGGCCACTTGCCACCGACCGTGTTATCATATGTACCTCACCATTCCTCTGTGGCTGAGGTGGACTATATGCTCCAAACACGAGTCGAGGTCCTGCGTTAGCTCAAGGAGAATTTATCTTCCGCCCAGAACCGGATGAAGCAGATTTATGATGGACGTCACATTTTCTGGGAGTTCACGGTGGGTGACTTGGTTTATGTTTCAGTTCTGCCTCAGCACCAAACATCTTTGTTTCAGCCCGAGCACTCTAAGCTCGCCCCCCATTTCCATGGTCCATATGTTGTCGAGGCGTGTATTGGTCCGGTAGCTTACCGCCTTGCTTTGCCGCCTAACTCCTTAGTTCACCCTGTCTTTCATGTATCCTGGTTGCACTGCTTTGTGGGTGACACATCCCTGGCTACTGTTGCTCCACTACCCCCCTTGTTGGGCCCGGTTCCGCCGTCCGACCCTATTCCTGCCTTGCTGCTTGATAAGTGTTGGGTCCGTCACTCTTGATGCATCATTATAGAGGTTCTGATTTCTTGGCAGGGGCAATCACTTGAGGATTCCACATGGATGCCTGAGGAGGAGTTTATGGCTTGATATCCGACTTGGTCGCCTTGAGGACAAGGCGAATAGTGGAAGCGTGGTGGAGTGTTGTGCATGATCACCCAGACTCTTAGACTTTACTTTACTTCTTTGCATTGGACTATTTCCTTTTTTAATAGCTTAGTATTTGCTTTGGTATTCTTATGTAAGTTGTTATTGGTTCAGTTAGTGGCCCTGGACTAGCCCGGCCAACTAACTGTCGTGTCTGCCTAGGGGACTGAGCCGGCCGGGAAGGCTTTGCATGACTTCCTAGGGGACTGGCCATCCCCTATATGGGGCGATCTCTTTCCTTGTTTTCTAGTTTATACAATTGAGACTACTCTGAACTTCTCCCATTTCTTCCTTGTTTCTCCCCTTTCCCTGCATGAATCTCCTTGATATCGATTGTGCCTACACCGGGCACATCACACTCATGACATCCATCTAATAGACCGTGAACTTTAGATGATAAATCATAGCAAGCAATCTAATTGACTAAACCCTTACTCAAGAGCAAATGTCATTTCGAAATTAATGCCTTCTATTTGTACGTATTCCTGTGCAACCAATCTGGCTTTGTTTCTGACAATATTTCCTTATTCATCAATTTTGTTCTTGTACATCCACTTTGTGTCAATTACATTACCCTCTTTATGAGTTGAAACAAGAATCTAAACTTCCTTTCTTCTCAATTCACCCTATTCTTCCTAAATTGCATTGATCCATTTCTCATCCCAAAATGTTTCATCAATCTTCTTTGACTCTGTGACACATGACAAGGTAAATTGACTTATTCTTCAAGTTGGTATCTAGTCCTTATGCCATCATTTATGTCATTACATTAGATTCAATATGGTCTTTCTGAACCCAATTAGGTACTTGACTTTGTTCACCCTATAGTTTCTCTTGTTCTTCCTCATATTGTTATTCATCTACATGCTCTTCATAATCTGAATATGTTCATCATTATTTTCTTCAATATTAACTTGTCCCCCAATATCTTCATCACTGAAAATATAAGGTAAATCATCATCATCACACTCAATTTTCTATTTACCTTATTCATCGTTGTGTTATGGATTCTCAAACATCTGCTCATCATTAGCAATTACGTTAGAATATTTCATCATAGTTTGAGTTCTTTTGTTGTACACCCCGTATTCCTTACTTGTCAAAAAGTATTGTTGTTACGTTTGAACCAAAACTATGAAGAAGTCAAATTCAGATTTATTTTACTTGCCAATTGTAGTAGACAAGGTCGATCCACAGGGAAAGCCTTCTGTAATAAAGAAAATGATTACGAAAAAAAATAGAGGAAAGAAAAATTAAGAAAGAAAAAGTAGAAGATTATTGAGACAATAAAGAGTTAAGAAATCAAGATGAGAAAACACTAAGGCATTAAGGATCATTGTAACATCTAAGGATGTTCTTCATGTATCATGTTATCTCAGTTAGAATCGAATTAAGATTCTATCTAAACGGAAGATATGAACATTAAAATTCAAACTAAAGATAGAAAATTCTTTGGATAGATGTAGGATAAAAACAATTGTCTCTTAAAGATTTCTACGTATCCAAATCACAAAAGATTAAAAAGGAGAGCCTTCAAGCATCTTATGTATCCAAATCACAAAGAAACAAGAAGAAGAACAATATTAAATAAACATCACTTCAAATAAACAATACTTAAAACCATTGATGAAACATGAATTGAACACTATTAGATTGTTACAAATCACCTCTAGCCTTAGCTTGAGAGCTAAGAAAGCCATTACAATAAAACAAAAATACAAAAGAAGAGAAGAAAAATAGGAGAACAGGGCTCTAAAGAGAAGGGAATGATGCCTCTATCACATCCACTCCTCTATTTATAGAAGTAGAAGGGGTTGCTTCAAAGGGGAAAGTCCAATCATATGTATAGATTGCATCTTGATTGATTGCCTGATTGGTTATTTTTTTGGCAATGATTAGATTCTAAATTAATCAAATAAATCAATGATTTATTTAGCAAATAAGTTTCTTTGAATCTTCTTGTAGTTATCCAATCAGCCTTATTGTCTTTCCTTATATGTATTAATCACAATCAATGAAAATATTCTCTATGTGTTATCCTTAGGTTAGTTTACTAGCTGTCCATTTGCATGTCAAATTCGACCTATAAATCTTCTGAATTATGAATTTATTCCTCAAATAATAATTGTAGCCAAAGCAATCTTCTTTCCAATACCACTAGAATTGTATCAATCTAAATTATACATAGAAAGATATGGTTGAAATATTAAGGTTGTGTCAATCTGTCCGAATCAGCTTCTTTCCTAATTTAATTCTCTTGATGCAAATCTCAAATCTAACGTGTCCAAAAGGTTGTGTTCAACCATTCAATGCATGTTTAGACCATTAGGAGCCTATTATTAACTTTCAAATAGCTTTGGGTAGATGGGCTTTACTTCCTCTTCTACTTGGATCCTATTGATGTCTGTTTAGACGTAAACTCAATTAAGGTCCAACTAACCTATTGAAAATATAAATATCCTAAATAAGCAATGAATTAACACAAAATATGATTGCAATTCAAAATATGAGAATATTTAATTAAACATTATTTCAGTGCATCAAGTATGCAAGGAAAATCCCATCATCACTCTTGCTATCAAATTTGTCTCATGCTTCATTATCTCACAAGATGTGACAAGGACTCCCACAAAATCTAAAATGTTTTGACATTGGGTTTCTTTTTATCCTCTCCACAGCTCATAAGAATTTTAAATTATTCTAGGTCTCAAGTAGACTCTATTGAGGGTGATGTGAAAATACTCACACCTTTTTTCCCAAAAGTATTCAGCCAAGTTCTTCTTATGGAGCATCACGTCAATCATTTTCCATATGGTCCTAATTTTTCTCTTAACCACTATATTTTTTGTGGGGTTTTAGGAGCAGAGAACTCATGGTGAATTTTATACTTATTACAAAATTCCTTAAATCGATAGTCAAAAAATTTACCTCCCCTATCACTTCTAATGGGCTTGATTGTGAACCCACTTAGGTTTTTAATGGTTAGGGAAATAGTCTTGAATGCTTCAAAAGCATTAGATTTCCCTCTAAAAAAATATACCTTTGTAAATCTTATTTGGTCATCAACCATCACAAATATATACTTTTCCCATCTAGCTTGCAGTTTTCATAGGTCACAGAAGGTTCATGTCAATCACTCTTTAAGGGATTTTCACTTCTTACATGTATCAACTTTTTGTAAGAGGATTTGGATTGTTTACCCCTTTGACAATCACCACATACCAATTTTTCAAGGGTTTTCAACACAATGGCACCTCTAATGACTATTTTTGGTTATCTTAGTCAAATCTCTAAAATTCACATGTATTAATCTTTGATGCCACAAAAATGTATTATCAAGTAAGGACAAATTTCTAAAATAGATTAGATCAAGAGACTAACAATTATCATGTGTTCTAATGCCTTTCACACATGTCATTCTTGAATTATCCATGATATGCAAAACATTATAGTGAATTTAACAATAAATCTAGAATCAAAAAATTTGATTATTTCTCAATAAATTAGTTTTCAAACTACTCACATACAAAACATTATCAAAGTCAGACAAACCAAAGACACGAAGAATGTCAATCCTATTAACTTTAATTGTGCTACCATCACCAAAACTAATTCTCCCATCATGTTTTTCTACAAAGTGTGTGAATTTAGTCTTATCATTAGTCATGTGCTTTGAACACCCACTATCTAAGTACCACATGTTAGACTATTGGGTTAGTAACATAGTGTGCACAACATTATACTTGGTACCTTCTTTCTTAACCCAAACAATCTTAGCTTTCATAAATTCATATGAGCCTTTAATTCTTTGACATTGCGATCCCTTTTAAGAGGTTTTGCACTCAAAATTTGTTCATTATTTTTATGAACATTATAAGTAATCAACCTAATAGGTGATTATAGGGCCTTTTTAGTGTGTGACCAATGTCCTAGGGTTTGAATCTTCCCACTAAATTCTCTTAGGTTTCTACTCATTCAAGTTATTTATTTCAACATATCAGTTTGAATATTATATCTCACATAGGATGCCTTCTTCACTAATTTATGTGTGATAGGTTCAAATTTAGCCATTAGTTCTTTTTAAAAGAACATATGAAGCATATGTGTTGTAAATTGACTAAGTTCGATAAACAAATCAATGTTAAAACATGTTGTATGTTGTTAGTCTTAGAGTCTGATTTGATTAAGTGTTGTAATTAACTCAGATTTGGAATTGACTTGAAAAATAGGTGCAGACCCATTTTAAAGGTTCAAGCTAAAGACTACTTATAGTGTTAGAATTCTAAGGTATATTTTCATACACTCACATACACAAATCACGTAGTTTTGATAGAAATATTCATTAGGAGTGATTTTTGGAGCTTTGGGAAAAAGAGGTAAAAATTCTTAAAAATTGTTCTTTAGAGATCGATCAATTAAGAACACATTGTTTAAAGGATAAATCAGTTAATGGCTCAATTTTTTTTATTTTCAACCCAAGGGATTGAATGATCAATCTCTTGGGTAAATGGTCGATGGCTTTGGTATTTCGTTCATAATTAAAAATCACAACTTTATGTAATTATCTCTATACAATCACATGAACAAAGGCATTCATAAGCAATAATCATATGCATGAGGTAATTGATCAATTCGAATTGAATATGGGATCAATACTCACTGACCTTTGAGGCTGATCAGCCCCAGGACACCTTGATCCTTCACTCCAACACTCGAATAAACAATTGAATACTGATTCAATTGAGATAGAAGAGGATTACCTTTGTATATGTGTAGAACCCTCTAAATCCTTGCTTTGGATTGTAGAATTCCCTTCATGGAGTGCCCTAGCCCTTGCCTTGAAGCCTCACAATTCCCAAAAAGTGTTTCCTCTTTTGTGCAACATGCAAGAGGGAGACGGAGGGAGAGAGAGAGAGAGAGGGGTGGCCAGCCCCTCTTTTCCTCTTCCTTTGTGCAACACGCCAAGAGGGAGAGAGGGGACAGGGGGGAATGATTGGGAGAGAGAGGAGAAGAGAGGGGGCTGCCTTGGTTAGAGCTTCTCTCCTCTCTTTACAAGTATTTATACTCACTCATTAATATTTCCCTACATGGGCTTTTTGAGCGGGCCTCCAATTTGAAATCCATCGGATTAACCTAGAGGGTCTGACACAATGGGAGTGGACTCTATTTCTCATAGCCCAAGGAGGCCTTGACCCCCTACACATGGCCAAGCCCAAGACAGGGTCAACTCTTCGCTAACCATAGGTCCAACCAAAGACACTAATTCAGTAGTTGGATCCCACAAAGTGAATATATGCACCCTAGTCACATGCCTAGTATGCCTGTGTAACAGATGTGAGTCCCAATAAAATATGTGTCATGATGGTTCATGTGAAGTTGGCACAACCACCCCCCCTAGCCCGTACCGGCTCACCTAAACCACGAACTGTGGTAAATCATATGGGCCTAAGCCCGTACCATGGTTCAACACTTCAAATAAAATTAATAAATTCTAGAGTTTTTTTCCATATTGCCTGACCAAAGAATGAAATATTCCATATTCCCTGGATTTTAAACGGAAATGCCATATGACCTGGAATAACACGATATAAGCTAAAATTTGGACTAAAATACCCCTAACTGGAGGTAGGGTTTTATATCGTGTTAAACCCTCACAAAGTCTCATTCATTGGCATACGACTTCAGACGCCGGCGATTCCTCCGCGTGAAAAACTCCGTTCCAATTAAAAACTCACTTCCGATTAGAAAATCCTCTGTTTGAGCAATGTGTAAGCGGCGTGTGAGAAGTGTTTATGACCTATCCGACCAAAACATCAAAGATTAGGGATTTTTTGTTCTGGAAGGAGTTTGAGTTTGTGAAGAACGAGTTATGGAACGAGGGTTTCTCCTAAGCTGAGTTTTGAAAATGTACGCCCCAAAGCTGGTTCTTGTTTGTAGCGCAGTTTCGGGTTTACGGCGATCCCTGAAAAGCAGCAGCCAAATGAGTGTTTAATCTGGCTCAGAGAACAACAGTTTCGTGGTAAGGCATTTTGGATATTTAAATGCACGATTTTTTATTTAGCGTGTACTCGAACACAAGACATAGACCGTCGAATCAGACTATTGTTGCATCAGAAAGATGATACGGCATATATCGTGTTCTCAATAAGATGGTGGAAACACGATGTTGAACCATAATGATGTCGTGTATGCGAAGGCCTCTTAACGTATGTTTGATTACACGATACATATACTTATCGTCTCTATAGAAGTTAGTTAGAAAGTTTGAACCGATGCGGCTATTGATTATGAACACGACCTATTGTTGATTGACATATATATTTCCAATTTTTCAGACGTAAACTTAGAGTATTACATCAAATGGCGGAGTCAGTGAAGGTTGCAGAAGAGAAGAAGAAGAGAATCTACGAGAGAAGACCGGGTCTGGGAATGAATAGTTTCCCCGCTCGACTGCGTCTATCAAAAGACCTTGTAGATTCACGTCCGGATGCAAGGCAATTTTAGTGGAGTCTGGGTTCTACCCAGTATATGATTGCGAGCCCATCATCATCTCCAGGCCGCTATTAGATGTACTCATTGGTGATTGTTGGGACGACTCACTGGAGGTCTTCAATATAAGGCGCAAAAGACTACCCCTTACAGTGGCTGAAATGGCTATGATCACGAGGTTGAGTGTAAAAGGGAACCCGTGTAAATTGGAAAGCAGCGAGGGGAAGGCTGCCCAAGGCAAGGGGGAATTCTACAAGAAGTTTTTCCAAGGGAAGCGGCCAGAGAAGATAGGACTGGAAGAATTGTTCAAAGAAGTGGATGCGGAAAGAAGGAATGTTTCAGACGAGGACTTAGCATGGTTGGCAATCGTGCACATGGGTGTCCTCGTGTTATTCACGCAGAGCAACAGAGTTGTATCCCCAGCTCTGTGTGATTACTTATATGACATGTCGGTCGTGAGGAGCTACAATTGGGTAGGTGCCGTACATGATTTGCTTATGAGAGGCATTTCGGCAACCCACCAAAACATCATGAGCAGAGAGGACGAGCGTTCCGCCACGGCTGGAATTCTTGTAGGGGCTTCATTAGTACTACAGGTAACACTCGTATGTGTTATAATACGTGAATTCTAATATCGTATTTATAATGACACGATATGTTTTAATGAGATGAATATCGCCTTATCGGTCACACGATATGAACTCTCAATCGTGTTATCGGACATACGCCAAGTAACATGCACATAGACAAATCGTGTTCTCAAAAACACGATGATGTATTATATCATGGACGTCTCATTAGAAGATCATAATTTATTGTGTTATCGGAAACACGACGTGTCTTGTCGCGTGTTATCCGTAACATGACTAACTTGTTATAGTTAAGATACTGAACATTTTAGACTAATGTTTATATTCTTTTGTATTATCCGCCAGGTATGGTTTTATGAGCATACGTCCATATGGGCTCCAAGTGGTCCTCCATGCAGCCCGAGGTGCAAGAGGTGGCCCGGATTTACCCAACTTTTGAGCGACATGGAGAAGGCCGATCAACTTGACCCAGCCGACGAAAAGGGGAAGAAGAAGATTCTAGCTCATCACCGGATGCGGAAGTGGTACGAGGATGTCTTCATGAGGCTTAAGCCAGACTTGCAAATTGTTATGTGCATCACACCAATTTCCGAAGAGGCACATTTGATGGATGGACAAAGGGCGGCCCCGAAAGCTAAGAAGGCGGGTATGCAGCCTTTCCGAACAATGAGACCCGGCCATGCCACCCATGGCGAGACATTGGGTCATGTACATTCCGGCCATGACATCATTGAATCATTCGTCATGCCAGTTGATGTCATGACGGGAATTTGTGAAGTTGTTTTGGAGAAAGTTGTTCTATACGGTGAGTAGGAATGGAACACGGATCGAGTTGCAGCTGCACTCCAGCGTGTTAAGGACGATCTAGAGGTGGCAACTAGCCTCATCAAACAAATGCAACCCCCCAAGGAACGAGCGACAGGAGCCTGAACCCAGTCAGCTGGTGGTCGCCCAAGCATCAACCCCTCCTCCGATAACCAAAGGGTCACCTTCGGTTCGTTCAAAGGCAAGAGCTTCAAAATCAAGAGCAGATCGCCAACCATTTGCCTCCGAACATCAACCAATACAAGTCCCTCAGCCAGTGGAAGAGGGATTTATTTTGAGTAAGTACGACAGTTTGGTTAGGGGCTATTCGTGTAGTTGAGTACACGATAAGAGATATATCGTTAAGTAAGATAGACGATGGTTGGATTGTCATGTCATCGATCACATGATCATTGAAGCAAGAGTTGTGAGAACCATCTCTGCGTGGTCGTGTGATCGTGAGCACGATTAGGCCTCCGTCGTGTTTCTACGAATACGATATGAACATGTATCGTGTGTGTAAATGACGATTTGTGTGGATAACGTGTAGTTCCTAACACGATCACTTACTTCTTATATACAGAGAAATGGCAACCGCATGCTGCCACCAAATCGAAGAAAAAGATTGGTCCGAAGTTGCAAAGGACTGTAATAACTAGATTTTTGACGAAAATAAATGTGAAATTCATGGAACAACAATAAATGGTCGTGCATCAACCACGGGGTGTCGTGGATCCACCCCATGAGGTGGAAGAACAACCCTGGGATGTCGAAGAACAACCGCTTGAGTTAGATGAACCGGACCTTCTGTAACGCCCGAGATTTTCATACATTTTCCTTAAAATTCATTGAAACTTTTTTCAACTATAAATCGGAGGAAAAATGATGAAATCAAAACTTGTATAAACAGTTTATATTTTAAAACATCATACGGTTAAACATCGTACCGCCAAATGAAATATCCTCAGGCGTCACTTGAAAACAAACGTACGACTAAATTACCATGATCATGGATTTTTATATAAAAATAACTCCCAGGCGTCCCCAAGTACAAGTCCCATAACAGTCTACATTCTGATCCAAACTAAAAGTCCAGAAGATATAAACATTTAAATCTCGTCTCACCCAATACATTAGATCGTGGCACAAAATATACTCACATTGAGTCAATTATACCTGAATCAAAGGGGAAAAATCCTCCGCAGAAATGAGCATCCATCTCCAGGAGCTCTCCAACACAACCTGCAAAAGCCTCCCAAACCATGGGGCTAAAAATATAGGGTAATGAGTATTTTCATACTCAGTAGGAAAATACCCAGTAGGGGAATCTAAATAGTGAACTCAATAAGTTCATAAATACATGCGTTCATACAACTCAAACATGAACCATACAACATATAACAATCGTATACATATGCATATAAGCACGCAAACACACCATCAAACCAAACTTACACAAACACCCTTAATCAGGGTCTTACAAACTTACTCGTACTATCATACGCTAACTCATACAACTTACACGTACTTGTACAACCTTACTCGTACAATCTTATACTTACTCGTACGACCTTACTCGTACAGTCTTACACTTACTCGTACGACTTTACTCGTATAGTCTTACACTTACTCGTACTCATATTCAAATTCTTACAGTCGTGCTCATACTCACTCTTACAGTCGTGCTCATACTCACTCTTATAGTCATGCTCATACTCACTCTTACAGTCGCATACATACTATCGACCACTGAAGCTTACTACAACTAATAATCTCCAGCGTCGAAAAGGAAAAGAATGTCACTGGGGCATCACCTTAACCTCCGGGGAGTAACTACACCTATGCTCATGGGGCATAGGATCAAACAGGTAAGAGTAGATCCATGATACTACTTACCTGAGTGTGCAAACATACACCCACATAAGGGGTCATACAATTGCCCACACATAAGGGGTCTTATAGTGCCATACAATTCCCCACCATAATGGGTCTTATCGTGCTAGTGCCACTCTTGGGCAGAAACATACAGTGCCTCTTGGGCGCAATCATACAATGCCACTATTGGGCATGAACATACAGTGCCACTCTTGGGAAGAATCATACAACGCTCTCAATAGAGCATCAAACGTCTGGGCTTAATACATCATGCAGACCAAATCGAAAACATACATGCAGTTGCTCTCAATAGAGCATCAGATGTCTGGTGCTCAATATAGCATACAGACAACATCTCATAGGATAGACACCATGGCAAGACATAAGAAATGCTTAGCCGACTCATTATCGGCTAGCTCAAACACGGAACTTAATCTGTCGAACCCTCAAGTCTCAAACTCACAACACTATCACTAGCTTTCTTATAATTCAAATTTGAATTATGTAAATTATGCGGTACAATTATGCCACACAAACTCATAATCCTCGACTGATCAAACTGAAGCTAAGCCCGTTCGAAACCCTAGTTCGTCGGGGTAGCAAACTTCACTTACCTGTCCAAGTCACAACATAGCTCACCATACACAAATCCTTACATAATCATACAGCCTCTGACATCCACCTTACTGTCAAAACATCTTACTTACATCATCAAACTGAGCTCCTCATAGCATATCCCCGTTATCATCCTCTTACTTAATACCTCACTTATTATACTTACTTTTCACTTCATAATTTGTACGTTATGCTTGTACAATTATGCACACTCTTACTGTCTAATAAACCCTCATAAGGCTCCAAGCCTAAGTCCTCTTACTTACCGAATCCTTGATGTACGCTCCAAACCAAACCGATCCATTCCAAATCCTCGCTCATCAAACTTACCTTCTTTGTCTTCCGTCATACGCTTACACATCCAAATCCACATCCAACTTCGTACCAAACCCTTGCCACTTCTTACAGTCCATCGCCCATACCTCTACTCACACACATAGTCCACATACTTAACTTACATAATCGCTAGCCATCACTAGCACGTCCATAACACACATACGTAGCACACTAACATATTCGCTAGCCATCACTAGCGCATATATCATACACATACATAAACATGCTTACAACTCATATACATTACATATGTATCTCAACGTAGCATAATTCATTCTCTTACATCATGCAAATAGGCCATGATTTAATATCCAACATATGGAATTATATAATCCTAGCATGCTGCTATTCAAAGCTCCCCTACCTCGTAATCATGACATTTGATGGCGAGCATATGACGGTGGCGGCATTGGTGGTGGACTTGGTGGCCAAAAGCTTTTCCCAGCCGAGAGAGCAGCTATCCCGAGGTTTTAGGAAGCGCCGGAACTACTCACAGCCAAACAGGGGTGACACATGTCAATACAGAAAATCCACGATCCACGACAGCACACTAGGGGCGGCCGGGAGAAAGATCGTGCCAACGAGTGGTAGGTGCGACTGGAAGGCAGGGTGTACTCACTAAAATTCGACCGGCGGTTGAACAATACCCAACCAGTCACAAGACGTAGAAATCGGCCATGGACAGCACCCAACGGCGTCAATTTCACGTTTACAAGGGCCCACATATGGGCGGAGGGCGTGGGGTGACATTCAAGGATGGAGGGGAGGTGGGGGACTACGATGTCAACTCCAAATGCTGGCGGAGCCATCTGATGGTTAGGTGGTGCCCAAGCGGCACCTAAACCCTAAACTACATGCGCGGCTACTTGCACGCGCTGCCAAAGGGAGGGGGAGAGGGCTAGACGGTGTCGGCCCAAAGCTTGGAAAGGCGGTAGGGCCATGCCCAAGGGTGGTGACCAACAAAGACAACCTTTGTCGTTGCCGTGCTGAGGTAGGCCGACTAGAGGCCCATCGGCGTTCGGCGAGGATAAGACGGTGGCACTCTGAATGGCGCGGTCAAACACATATAAGCGGCAGAGGGGGAACCTCCACTTGAGGTCATGGCCTTGACCCGTAGACCAGCTAAAGATTCCAGAATAATCCTTGAAGGGACCGGAAGCACCCCAGTAAGCGAATAAAGGAGTAGTACCCAAACAAGCAATAAAAAGCTGAGTGAAGCATAAAGCTGCTCCTGGCCCTCCCATTGTACCTCATGAGCAACGGAAGATGAGGTCCACCACTGTTGAACCACCTGCTCAAGGTCAGGAGCCTGTGAAGAAAGTTGTAGCTCAACTCTCGAAGAAGCCAAAGCATTTCAGCAACTACATTGATGATCAGCTAGCAAAGTTTTGACACAATACATAGCCTGGAAAGCCTAGTGATGAAGTACCTCTGTCATCGGCCCCTGGCCCAAGCATTATCCGTCGGCACATCCAAAGTCTCCCCCCCCCCTTCCCCCAGAACCAGTAGCCCCAATCGCAGTTTCCAATGAAGGCACTATATCGGATACTCCTCCAGTAGATGCGAACGTATTGGAGAGTATCCACAATGTTGAAGATGTCGAAGAAGATACTGCAACTAAGGCGAACAAGGAGGAGACAAGTCTGCGGCCAAAGGACTATCTTGACACAGATTTGGTGTTCCAACTGGAGGTTCAGGAGAAGGCAGTCAAGGAAATTATCACGGAATTTCTGTCGAACCCATACAAGTCGTGGCCCATAGAGACCCTCCTATACACCAACTACCTATCTTTGTTAAAGCAGGATTGCATAATGAATGAGGTAATATCTATTCATTGCTCATACATTTTAAGCTCTATCGTGTTATCAATCAAACGACTTAAAATCTTACTCAGATTACAATGAATTATAGTCTTATCGATTACACGACATAGGATCATATTTTTGGGTTTCATATACGCTAACTATCGTCTTGTAATTGCTGAAGTAAAACTAGAGTGTTAATGAGCACACGACTTGTAACTTCGTCGTGTGATCGTAAACATGGTATAGTAACTTATCATGTAAAGTCATATGACGATCAGTAGCCTATCATGTCATTACTAACACGTATGGTATTGTGTAGCTTATCGACGTCTTCTTCCAACTCCTAGATGAACGAAATATGAGAAATCCATGCAGGTACCCCAACTATTTTTTCGGAAAGCTCGCCATTCAACACTACTTTAACGTTGGCTCGGCGGAAAGGCCGGCTGAGAAGGAGGGAAAATTCTCTGTCATATTGTGAGAGGCCTGAATGTTTAACACGGAAAGCGGCTTCATTCCTGTATACGTCAAAGGCCACTTTCTCTTGCTTATTGTCCGCTACAGGGAGAAGTGATTTAGGTGGTACAATCCTCTAAAGGGTGATCACAGTCACCACTTCGCCGAGGTGGACAATGTCAGGAAACATGTTGCCAATGGAATGGAGAAGGCACTTAAGATAAAGGGCGCTCGGACATGGCCACTGACTAAGATCAACAAATGCCCGTACCAGGAAACAAATGAAGATTGTGGCATCTACGTCATGTACTACATAGCAAAATTGGCAGGGAGCATCATTTAGCCAGATTTTAGACAGCTCGAGATAACAGGCATGGTTAGGCCGATGATATGCACTGCTATACTTCGGGCCCGAATCGAAGAGGAATTTGATTCGGATACATATGAATTGTAAAAAGACCACTTATTTTGTATTTAATTACTGTGACCAATTATTTTTGTACTTAATGACTGTACCAATTATTTTTGTACTTAATTGTTGTACGAATGTAATTGGAAATTGGAAATGACTCCTCACGAATTGGTGATCCTAATTTAATTGAAATCCCGGAAATTGTGGTGACGCTTCGGGAATTGGGTGGTAAAATTAATGCAATTGTCGTGTGCTCGATGGCACGTAATGGTTCCTATTGTGTAATGGATTACACGATATGAACAATAATTACTATCGCAGTCGTCAACTCATCGCGTAAATGTGAACATGATATTCTGGTAACTCATCGTGTAAATGTTAACACGATATACACAAAAGTCATTTGAAAAGAAGATACAAATTTGATCAAATGTCATGTGGTCGACAACACGATATACAAACATATTGTGTTAAGCCATACACACTTCAACAAGTATCATCCAAAAAGCTAATCTTTACAGAGGAGTGGAAATATACAAAGATAATAACAATACTTCTCGGTGCGAGCAATCAGTTGGCGTGTGATCAGACCCATCAGTTCAAGAATAGGGCGTCGCCTAGCGAATAAGTATCGAAGGATCATTTGAGTCATTGATATATTGCCATCTAGCGAGTCATGCCCACCTTCGGATATAGGTGAGGACCATATCCAAGGGAGGGCTAACTCACCAGCCGGCGCTATATCAATCTCCAGAATAATCCGTCTCGTCGAAGAACAGTTGGCATGTGATCTCCTTGCAGAATCTCCTTGTAATTTCCATGGATCATTCGAGTCATTGATATATGTGAGGACCCTATCAGAGGGAGGGTCGATTCACTAGCCACCGATACAACAATCTCCTGAATGACCCGTCTCCGTGACGAACCAGCGAGTGAGCATTCTGCAAACCCTAACCCTAATATATATATAGGAAGGATGAGACGGTTACGAACCGCCAGGTAAATGAAGGTATTGGTGCTTCAGGCATAACACTTCGGGAATTGGATCATTACGATCATGGAATTATCGTGGGTTCGAACACACGTTATTACCAATATCATGTAAGCAACAGACAATAGACTGTAAAATTAATAATTGATTGATATTATCGTGTAATTAGCAACATATACCCCATTTGGGTCGTGTTGTCGATTACACGATATACATATATAGTATACCCTATTTACATCATCTCGTGTTTTCTACTACACGTTAATTACATATTATGTGTTGTTCATAACATGATGTATATACAAAAAATTTCAGTTGAAGAACGGGGGTAGAAAAGGTAAGCCTGATCGATGTTCTCCTTCCTTACACCATTTGCGTACGCTATTATTTGACCTCCTTCGGCTTGTCATTAATACATCTGGAACATTGGGGGACCCTCCATGTGCGCTGGTACATCGTTTGCGGTTGTGACCCAATTGGCCGCATGTTCCACATTTTCGTGGGGCTTTGAGAGGCAGTTGTGACTCTATCCGATTTTTTCGTGGACGTCCCCGCTATTTTTGAGTGATAGGTGGGTTAAATGTAGGCATAACTCCAGCCGGTGCCCACTGGTGCCGATCCTTCGTTGGGTGTAAGGGCTCATGATAGGTCACTTTATACATTTTAATAGAGTATCATCTTTCACAGTACTCAGACACATAGAAATGTCTATATCGATTGCTGCAATTGCATGCTTACATGGTAGACCTAGATGTTGAAAGCATCCACATGTGTAGGTACGATCAACCAAGTTTACCACATCCTGTGAAGAAAATATCGCGAGTAAGAGAGCACGATAAATAAATTTATCGTGGTCTCGCGTACACGACGCATCTTACAATCATTACGTAAGACGTATCGACTTACACGTTCAAGGACAATACCGTGTGTAACCTAACATGATATGAAGCCCTAACATATAAACAAGCACAAGCTATGTACATCGCCGTATGAATGCAATGTACCTAGTGATTTAGCGAGTTAACCTAGAATTCATCCAGTGATACAAGCAATACAATCACATTTCTAGCTTCTTCTCGCTTGTTTTCGATGTGTTTTCGGCCAAATGGGGTTAACTCTTCCATCATATTCTATCCGTCCGTCCGACGTTTTCCAAATAATGTCATTGTGTGCTCCCTCGTGTGCTCAATTAAACGTGTTATAGGCATTGATCTGGCCTTTTTGAACATTGCATCTGCACTTTCGGATCTATTTGAGCTTAGTGTCCCATATCTTTTCCTTAGAAATGATACATTGGCCCAATGATCCGAACCTATCTTATTTAGCCAAGCATATGCTTCCGGATTATGTTCTTTAATGCTATTCATTGTGTCATCGTACACATTATGTCTAAACGTTCGGCTGCAACATGGAGCTGATTCTTTAGGTAGTTGTCCTTGAATCTGTCTAGCATATTTGCTGCCATGTGACGGATGCAATACCTGTGGTGTGTAGATGGGAAAAACTTCATCACAGCATTTGTCCATCCCTTCTATCTATCTATCTGAAATGATTGTATCCAACTCGATTGGAGGATCAGAGAATAGATGATTTCTAAGAAACTCAAGAAACCAGCACCAAGTTTTCTCACATTCGTTCTCAACCACTGCAAATGCAATGCACAACGTATTATTGTTCCCGTCCAGTGCAGTTGCTATCAATAGCTGTCTAGGATACTTTCCTTTCAAGAATGTTGCATCAACCATTAGCAATGGCCTCAGGGTTGTTCTGAAAGCTCTCGCAGTGGGGCCAAACATGCAGAATAGTCTTTTGAAATCGTACCCACCCATAGGTCCGGGAATGTCACATGATCTCACTAGCACAACTACACTTCTTAGATTTATATATTCTATCTGCCTACCGTAAAAAGGAAGTAAGTGGTAAGATTCGTCTGGATCACCATCTATTAAATCAGTCAGAGCTTTACATGCACGAACAAAGACAATTTAGTAAATGTTATATGATATCGGCTTACATCGTATTCCCGATCGCACGAGAATTTATGTTTTCGTGTGATTAGAATCCTACATGATGCCTGGTCGTGTTTTTTGTAACACGATATTGAAGTATGTCATGTGAGTGCATATTCCGACTATAGTTTAAGCGTGTAAATGATAACACGCTAGCCTAACATATTGTGACACTAAATCAACACTTCGTTTCTTCTCATGCATTACCTGCTCGCCTTAGGGTAAGTGTGTGCTCCGCATGTGTTCGTGAAGGCACGGTCAGGTATGTAGGGGAAGGAGAGGACTTTCTTCCTTTCGGGGAAGGAAGGGATTTACCTTTCCGCTTTTCCCCTTTCTTCTACACTTGTTATTATGTTGCAAGGTTGTTAGATTACTTGCTTGGTTTTACCTGTCGTGATAAGGCTGGGGTTTCTTCTTTTACTCGAGTTTGAAGTAATATGGTGTTTACGTTATCTCTTATGTTTTCCGGAAATGAATAGAGCCAAGGCGTTATCCCGTTTATCTGATGTTGTCCAAGGGAGTTAGCCATTTTGCCTCATTTGTTCATGGAAGGAAAATGTATGAGATGATGTTGTGCCTGTTTTATCATGGAGGATAAAAGTAGGAGATGAAGTGCTGGCCACTTTTATCATAATAGGTAGAACTAGGTGTTTTTTACCTCTTTGCTTTATAATTATGAATGTTTCTTTATTTTCCTTTTGGTTGGAATCTCTTCTTCTGAAAGAAGTATTCTGATCTCCATTCTTATTCTCTCTACAGACCTGATCATGTTTTTTGAATACTTGTGAGCACTTTTAGCTTATCAATCATGGCATCAAATTTATATCAAGAACCAGAAGACTTTTATGAGAATTTTGAAATTGATGAATCTTTCAATCTAGGAGATAATGAAATTGAAGAAATTTCTAATAATGAAATCGAAGAAATTTCTGATAATGAAATTGAAGAATATTCTGATATAGAAAATTATGAAGTTGATGAATTTTCAAACAAAGATAATTGTCCTAGATATGGGGATCTACCCGAGGAAGACTCTGAGGATGATCCTGATGATCTTATTGAAGGTTATCCTGAAAGGATATATGTTACAAGATCTTTAGATCTTAATTCCTTAATAAACAGGAAAATTAGATCTTCTAATCATAGAAGTAAAAAATCTAATATCACAAATTATTCGGATAAAGAAAGTATTTCTTTAAAAGATATTTCTTTTTCAGTTGATGAGTTACCATCTTATCAGGATGAACAGGTTATAAATTCTAATATGAATATTCCTTATGGAGTTTAGGACAAGAATTATATTCATACAAAGATATCTAAAGAATTCTATGTTGATAGAAACATAATCAATCAAGAATTTTACTTGCCCAAAAATAAAACTTTTAGAGATTGGTATTTTAAGACCTTTACGAAAACTCAAATTATGGAGTATAAAGACTTGTATTACAAGTTCTTACATACCCATAGGGTTATTATCCCTTTTAAACAATGGTTTGAGACTTATAGTCTTTATAATAATAATAAGATGATGGAAATTACTCCTTCTTATACTCAAGAAACTTCTTATAAAAAAGACATTCAGATAAATAAATCTCTTAATACTAATTCTCCTTCACCAATCAAAGATGATTCAAATACTGGAGAAATTAAGGAGAAAATTAATAGAGTACTTAATGATGTCTTAAAAGACAATAATTTAATAGAAAAAATTTATAAAATTATAAAAGAAGATGAGATTAATCTAAAGAATGAATCTTCAAATAAAAATAAGAAGCAAACCAGTGATATATCTCTTTCTAATAGAGAAAATGATATTATGGCTTCTAATATAGAAGAAAAGGAAAATGAGATTATACCTTCTAATACAGAAGAAAACAATATCAACAATAGTCCTTCATTATCTTATGAAGATAACTCCTTAGACGAATTAAGTCTGGAAAAAACTATTGAAATAAAAACAAATATATCTAATACTTTAAGTACAAATGTTTTGACTAATAGTCAATTGACTCCCATCCAAGATTTAAAATCTATAAAAGAAAGAGAGAATAAATCTCTAGAAAAAGATAATGGATCAAAAACAAATAAACAATCTAATAACTCTTCTAAAGGCCTAAATCTCAAAAAGAAAAATAAATCTAAAAGAGCATATCAGAAGAGAAAAAATATAGAGAAACTTAAGGCAATTATTTGTCATAAATGTAGACACAATGGTCATTTTGCTAATTGATGCAAAATTCCTAAACCTATAATGAATATAGGAAACAATGATCTTAACGAATACAGTAATAATTAATTACATGTTATTAATAATTTCACCATTCATAAGGGAGTTGTAAAATTAAAAGATCCTCATTAGGATAAAGAAAATTTAGAGACACCTGCTTTGGCTAAAAGTCAACCCATTCAAACTATAAATGATTCTCAAAATCTTATTTATAGAAAGACTATTAAAGATGATCTAAACTATGAAATTCATAGGTTAAAGAAAGAAATCAAAATTTTAAACCATGAAATTTCAATAAACAATTCCAAGGAATCTGTTCCTAATGTAAAGAATGACTCTTTACAAATAATAAATAATCTCACTTATCAAAAGTGGTTCATCAAAGTTAAATTAGTTATCAACAATGAATTCAATCTTGAAACTACTGCTTTAGTAGATTCAGGAGCTAACATGAATTGTGTAAGAGAAGGGTTAATTCCAACCCAATATTTTGAAAAAACAACTCAAAATTTGAGTACGGCAAATGGGGGAAAATTGAATATACATTATAAACTTTCTGATGCTTATATATGCAATCAAGGAGTATGTATTCATACAATTTTCATACTAGTTAAGGATCTGACTCAACATATGATTTTAGGAACACCTTTCCTAAGTATGATTCAACCAATCAATAAAATCAATCATAAAGGAATAAATACTACTTTAAATGGAAAGAAAATAGTATTTGAATTCATAAAACAACCTCAAACCAAACTAATCAATCAGATTAAAGAAACTTTGATATTCAAAGAAAAACAAATTAATTCTTTAAAAGAAGAATTAAAACAAGAAAAAATTTCAAAACAATTAAAGTCTTCAAGAATCAAAAAGATAATTCAAAATTTTGAAGAAACTATAAAAAAAGAAATCTGTAGTAATTTACCTACTGCTTTCTGGAATAGAAAGAAACATATAGTTGCTTTACCATATATTGATGGTTATGATGAAGAGTCTATCCCAACCAAGGCTAGACCAATACAAATGAACAAAGAATATTTAGATCTTTGTAAAATTGAAATCCAATCTCTTATAGAGAAAAATTTAATCAGAAAATCCTACTCCCCTTGGAGTTGTGCTGCTTTCTATGTAAACAAATACTCTGAAAAAGAGAGAGGAGTTCCTAGACTAGTTATTAACTATAAACCTTTAAATAAGGTATTAAAATGGATCAGATATCCAATTCCTAATAAAAAAGATTTATTATCCAGATTAAATGAAGCAAATATATTTTCAAAGTTTGACTTAAAGTCAGGATATTGGCAAATACAAATTGCTGATTTCGACAGATATAAAATAGCTTTTACTGTTCCTTTTGGCCATTATGAATGGAATGTTATGCCTTTTGGACTAAAAAATGCTCCTTCAGAATTTCAAAATATTATTAATGAGATATTTCTCCCCTATAGTGACTTCTCTATCGTTTATATAGACGACATTTTAATTTTTTCAAAATCAATTGATCAACATATCAAGCATATGAATATTTTCATAAAAATTATTAAAAATAATGGTTTGGTAATTTTTGCCCCAAAAATGAAAATATTTCAAGAAAAAATTAGATTTCTTGGTCATGATATCTATATTGGAAAAATTTTGCCTATTAGTAGAAGTATTGAATTTGCTTCTAAATTTCCGGATGAAATTAAGGACAAAAAACAATTACAAAGGTTTTTAGGAAGCTTAAACTATATTTCAGATTATTATAAAGACTTAGCTAAAGATTCAGTTATTCTGAACAATAGACTAAGAAAAAATGCTCCTGATTGGACTGAAGAACATACTAATGCAGTTAAACAGATAAAACTAAAAGCAAAGAATTTACCTTGCTTATCCCTAGCAAATCCTAATTGGTACAAAGTGGTAGAAATAGATGCCTCAGATACTGGTTATGGAGGAATTTTAAAACAACAAAATCCTACCACTCAAAAGGAAGAATTATTAAGATACACTTCTGGTGTTTGGAAAAATGCTCAAAAGAATTATTCTACTGTCAAAAAAGAAATGTTATCTATTGTTAATTGTATTAACAAATTTCAAGATGATTTATTAAATCAAGAATTCTTATTAAGAATTGATTGCTCTGCTGCTAAGGATATAATAGAAAAAGATGTAAAAAATTTAGCTTCAAAGCAAATATTTGCCAAATGGCAAGCAATATTATCTGTTTTTGACTTCAGAATAGAACATATAAAGGGAGAATCTAACTCTCTGCCTGATTTCCTAACCCGTGAATTTCTACAGGGATGATGCAAGCTTGGCTCAACCCCAAGGCTAATAGTCCTAGAAGGGGGAGAGGTAGAGGGAGAGGCCAATCTGTGTCTCATATCCCTACGGCTCACAAATTCATGAATAACCGTGAAGCTGAAAGCTCTAAATCAGCTAAAGAGGTTCTTATGTCAGAACCCGTAAATCCCTTCTTAAAGAAGACCCTCAATAAAGAGGATATGAAATGGATCAATGATCCCAATCATATAGCACAAAAATATATTGATAGTGCTCATAACTTCCCCATCAGAGGAGGAAAAGCTAGATAGTTTTATGAATCCATACTCATTAAGACTTATTCAGTCACAATTACTCATACAAGGAGAATAAAGGATAATCCTAAATCTCCAATTGCTTATAGCAAAGTTTATATTCAAAATGTTCTGAAAATTTCAGACTGGGGCCTAGACCCTAACAAATGCAGAAGCCTCCAATCTGCGGGGCACACTGAATTTAATTACTGGGATTATATTGATGCATGGAAAAATTCTTTTTTCTATCAAAACCCAGTCAAAAAACATACTTGGTTTCTATCTATGACCAACAATATAGTCTTATTAGACTTGCCAAATTGGTTCTATCATTGGTGGGCAAATTTTGGCCCAAATGAAAATTACCTTCCTGAATTATACAGGACACAATATTGTGCTTATCAGCAAATAAATAAAATTTCAGAGAATTTTCCTGGACAAATGATGATATCTTTCATCATAACTTTCAGTCTCCCATGGATCTGGGCATGGTCTTATGAATGTGACAGAGATGATTTGAATTTACCATGCTTAGTCAGAAAATTTTATTACAGATGGTGGCATAATATGCTAGATCAAGATAAAAAATTAGAAGAAATTAAGTCTTCTATTGAAAAATCAAAAGGGGAAATAAGGTCCCAAGAAGGAACCATTTCTGATCAGAAATTGAATCCAATGGATATTTTAAAAAGAAAGTTGAAGGAAAAATATCCAGACTTATCAGCCAAAGAATTAAAGAAAAAGGCAAGGGAAATTATGCAACAACAATTATTGGCCACATTCTCAGATGAGGAGGAGAATACTACGAATGATACAGAAATAGAGGACTATGCTCAAAGCAATGAAGATATGGACGAATATATTGGAGAATTGATCCATCTTTATGAAGATGACATAAAGCACTGATATAAGATGACAACAATAGATGACACATTTATAAAGTATATATACTTTATAATTGAAGATTCCCTCAAGACCCTAAAGCAATCTACTTTATGACACAATACGTATGAAGAAATATTGAAGACAAGGACACAAGACATAAAGTAATCCAACTTTATGCTCATGGAGCAATATTTATTGAAGACAAAGACTAAAGACATAAAGTAATCTAACTTTATGCATTATTCACATGGACCATTATTGAAGACCACCTAGATGCATCTATCTTAATGCATCATTGCCGACAACTCTTAAAGAGGATCCCTTTGGATAGATATTCCTATCCTCCTTTTCTTTTCTTTATCTTTTCTTTTGTTTGTACATTACTTTTTCTTTATCTCTTTTGTTTGTACATTACTTTTTCTTTATCTCTTTTGTTTTTACATTACTTTTCTTTCTTTTGTTTGTATACTACCCAAGTCTCTATATAAGAAGACCACATTGTAATGGGAAGGCAAGCCTTTCTCCGGCAAACTCTTCCTTAAGCTCTCTCTCTCACTCGTAAATCTTTCTTTCTTTCTTTCTTTCTTTCGTTTGTAATCTTTTCTTCCACCTCTTGTACAAATTTTCCTTTGTTAATAAAGTCCTTTTGATCATCCTCTTCCTCCGTCCTCCTACTTCCACCCTTTTCCCTTATTCTCTACGATATGGTATCAGAGCCATGAAGCTCCTCTTGGGGTAAGTGTGTGCTCCGCATGTGTTCATGAAGGCGCAGTCAGGTATGTAGGGGAAGGAGAGGACTTTCTTCCTTTCGGGGAAGGAAGGGATTCACCTTTCCGCTTTTCCCCTTTCTTCTACACTTGTTATTATGTTGCAAGGTTGTTAGATTACTTTGCTTGGTTTTACCTGTCATGATAAGGCTGGGGTTTCTTCTTTTACTCGAGTTTGAAGTGATATGGTGTTTACATTATCTCTTATGTTTTCCGGAAATGAATAGAGCCAAGGCGTTATCCCGTTTATCTGATGTTGTCCAAGGGAGTTAGCCATTTTGCCTCATTTGTTCATGGAAGGAAAATGTATGAGATGATGTTGTGCCTATTTTATCATTGAGGATAAAAGTAGGAGATGAAGTGCTGGCCACTTTTATCATAATAGGTAGAACTAGGTGTTTTTTACCTCTTTGCTTTATAATTACGAATGTTTCTTTATTTTCCTTTTGGTTGGAATATCTTCTTGTAAAAGAAGTATTCTGATCTCCTTTCTTATTCTCTCTACAGACCTGATCATGTTTTTTGAATACTTGAGAGCGCTTTTAGCTTATCAATCATGGCATCAATTTTATATCAAGAACCAGAAGAATTTTCTGAGAATTTTGAAATTGATGAATCTTTCAATCTAGGAGATAATGAAATTGAAGAATTTTCTAATAATGAAATCGAAGAAATTTCTGATAATGAAATTGAAGAATATTCTGATATAGAAAATTATGAAGTTAATGAATTTTCAAACAAAGATAATTGTCCTAGATATGGGGATCTACCCGAGGAAGACTCTGAGGATGATCCTGATGACCTTGTTGAGGGTTATCCTGAAAGGATATATGTTACAAGATCTTTAGATCTTAATTCCTTAATAAATAGGAAAATTAGATCTTCTAATCATAGAAGTAAAAAATCTAATATCACAAATTATTCTGATAAAGAAAGTATTTCTTTAAAAGATATTTCTTTTTCAGTTGATGAGTTATCATCTTATCACGATGAACAGGTTATAAATTCTAATATGAATATTCCTTATGGAATTTACAACAAGAATTATATTCATACAAAGATATCTGAAGAATTCTATGTTGATAGAAACATAATCAATGAAGAATTTTACTTGCCCAAAAATAAAACTTTTAGAGATTGGTATTTTAAGACCTTTACGAAAACTCAAATTATGGAGTATAAAGACTTGTATTACAAGTTCTTACATACCCATAGGGTTATTATCCCTTTTAAACAATGGTTTGAGACTTATAGTCTTTATAATAATAATAAGATGATGGAAATTACTCCTTCTTATACTCAAGAAACTTCTTATAAGAAAGACATTCTGATAAACAAATCTCTTAATACTAATTCTCCTTTACCAATCAAAGACAATTCAAATACTGGAGAAATTAAGGAGAAAATTAATAAAGTACTAAATGATGTCTTAAAAGACAATAATTTAATAGAAAAAATCTATAAAATTATAAAAGAAGATGAGATTAATCTAAAGAATGAATCTTCAAATAAAAATAAGAAGCAAACCAGTGATATATCTCTTTTTAATAGAGAAAATGATATTATGCCTTCTAATATAGAAGAAAAGGAAAATGAGATTATACCTTCTAATACAAAAGAAAACAATATCAACAATAGTCCTTCATTATCTTATGAAGATAACTCTTTAGATAATTTTCATCATAATAAATCGAAAGAATTAAGCCTGGAAAAAATTATTGGAATAAAATCAAATATATCTAATACTTTAAGTATAAATGTTTTGACTAATAGTCCATTGTCTCCTATCCAAGATTTAAAATCTATAAAAGAAAAAGAGAATAAATCTCTAGAAAAAGATAATGGATCAAACACAAATAAACAATCTAATATCTCTTCTAAAGATCTAAATCTCAAAAATAAAAATAAATCTAAAAGAGCATATCAGAAGAGAAAAAAGGTAGAAAAACTTAAAGAAATTATTTGTCATAAATGTAGACACAATGGCCATTATGCTAATAGATGCAAAATTCCTAAACCTATAATAAATATAGGAAACAATGATCTTAACAAAGACAATAATAGTCAATTACATGTTATTAATAAATTCACCTATCATAAGGGAGTTGTAAAATCAAAAGAGCCTCTTCAGGATAAAGAAAATTTACATATACCTACTTTGGCTAAAGGTCAACCCATTCAAATTATAAACAATTCTCAAAACTCTAATTATAGAAAGACTATTAAAGAGAATCTAAACTATGAAATTCATAGGTTAAAGAAAGGAATAAATATTACCTTAAATGGAAAGAAAGTATTATTTGAATTCTCACAAACCAAACTAATAAATAAGATTAAAGAAACTTTGATATTCAAAGAAAAACAAATAAATTCTTTAAAAGAAGAATTAAGATAAGAAAAAATTTTAGAACAATTAAAGTCTTCAAAAATCAAAAAGATAATTCAAAATTTTGAAGAAATTATGAAAATAGAAATTTGTAGTAATTTACCTACTACTTTCTGGAATAGAAAGAAACATATAGTTACTTTGCCATATATTGATGACTATAATGAAGAGACTATCCTAACCAAGGCTAGACCAATACAAATGAACAAAGAATATTTAGATCTTTGAAAAACTAAAATCCAATCTCTTATAGAGAAAACCTTAATCAGAAAATCTGACTCTCCTTGGAGTTGTGTTGTTTTCTACGTAAATAAACACTCTGAAAAAGCAAGAGGAGTTCCTAGATTAGTTATTGACTATAAACCTTTAAATAAGGTATTAAAATGGATTAGATACCCAATTCCTAATAAAAAGGATTTATTATCCAGATTAAATGAAGCAAATATATTTTCAAAGTTTGACTTAAAGTTAGGATATTGGCAAATACAAATTGCTGAATTTGACAAATATAAAATAGCTTTTACTGTTCCTTTTGACCATTATGAATGGAATGTTATGCCTTTTGGACCAAAAACTGCTCCTTCAGAATTACAAAATACTATGAATGAGATATTTCTCCCCTATAGTGACTATTCTATCGTTTATATAGACGACATGTTAAAATTTTCAAAATCAACTGATCAACATATCAAGCATATGAATATTTTCATAAAAATTATTAAAAATAATGGTTTGGTAATCCCTGCCCCAAAAATGAAAAGATTTCGAGAAAAAATTAAATTTATTGGTCATGATATTTATATGGGAAAAATTTTGCCTATTAGTAGAAGTATTGAATTTGCTTCTAAATTTCCAGAAGAAATTAAGGACAAAATTAATAGGAGAATAGACGACAATAGTTCTATTTCTTCGAAAGAAAATACTCTTCAACTTGATGATATTTCATTTACTTCAGATTCTTATACAGAAGAAAATAATGGAGAGTGTTCTTGTACAGGAACACATGACTATTACTCTGCCATTCTAAATATGAATGGTCTATGTCTAAATGTATTAACTGCTAATCAGTCTTTCATATTAGATCTTATAGATCAAATCCAAGATCCTCAATCTAGGAGGATGGCTATTGAAAAGTATATAGAAAATTCCTCTAATGAGTCAAATAAATCTCAACTAAATTATGAACCTATAATTCCCTATACCTTATCAAAGGTTTATAATAGGATGAAAGAACCCAGAAAAGAAAAGGAAATCTATCAAGGGGACTCAAGAGAAGAAATTTTTAAGCTTCAAGAAGAAATAAAAATTCTAAAGCTTAGAGTCACAAATCTAGAAAACTCTACAAATATTATTTCTAATATAGAAGACCGTGATGAAATTCATCAAGCAGATAATCAGGAAGCAAATGATTACTTACAAATCATTGGTAATCTTACCTATCAAAAATGGGTTATAAATATTAAATTAATAATAAATAAAAAATTTAATATTGAAACTATTGCTCTGATAGATTCAGGGGCTGATATAAATTGTATCAAGAATGGATTCATTCCTACTCAATATTTTGAAAAAACCGATCAATCCGATAGTAATATAATATTAAACTCTTATGAAATATGTATTCCAGAAAACTTGGTTTTAATAAAAAAACCTGACACAATATATGATATTAGGAACTCCTTTCCTAAACATGATTCAACCAATTAAAATTGGTCATGAAGGCATCAAAACCATAACACATGGTAAAGAAATAATGTTCTCCTCTCAACCCTTGATAAGTCTTATAGGCCAAGTCAATGAAAGTTTGGTGAAAAGAGGTAAATCTCCTCAATTTACTTATGATTCTAATAATGTGGCTGACTCTTTATTTGACCTTCTTATCAGAAATCTGGACAAAGAAATGGATCAGAAACTCGCCGAAGTTTCATCCTCATCTAAAGGAAAAAATCCAATGGTTACTCCAGAAATTGAAATCTATCATGATTTCAAAAATAATAATCTTTCTTCAAGAAAGACAACAACGCAATCATGCGGAGTCGTCAATAATGACGCAAATAGTGCAGGAAAACACTATAAAAACCACAAGGACTTGGACCCTCAAGAATTCCAAGCTAGACCCGAGTGTCCGGCTACGGGTAAAGACACATCAAATCCGGTGATGGCTGTGGCTTTGCCAAAAAGCCATGTTGTTTGGAAAAACAACAAATTTGGGATCCTTAGTGATCCAAACAATTATTTCAAAACAAATAATAAGTTATCTCTTTTCCAAAAAATCTTATTAGATAACTTATTAAATGATTTTAAAAATCAATCATATCATTCCTTTTTGGAACATTTGCAAATGGTTTCAAATGTTTTTTCAACTGTTCCAAAGGAAAAGCAAAATTTTATTGCTTCAAAGATTAAGGATATTGTTACTTCATGTAAAATGTCCTCTAAGATTTCACAAACTATTTATACTGAATGGATTTGGGAAGCTAAATTACCTCCTGATCTTATTGAGAGAATTCAGAATATGGAACCCACAGCTCAACAAGAGTGGAAACAGACACACTTTGATATTTGAAATGGTTATTACCTTGATAAACAAGACTATAAAATAGTCAAAGGAATAACTTCATCAGTTCCTCAACCGATCATTACAAAGCCCGAAGAGAAAGATCAAGAAAAACTTATTAAACTCTTTGAATGGGGCTTTATTAAAAAATTATATATCCAGGATGTTTGGAAATTGGGAAATTTTTCTCCCATTATTTTGCAAGAGACAAAAAGATTTGTCAGATACATTGAAGAACCCGATATTGTTATCAACATTACGACGGCTTCACCAGAATGGAAGAAGGATGGAGAATGCTGCCCACCGTTACATCTACTACAACTATCTAAAGCTTATATGGACCAAGCACTCATGGATAGCTATTGGGGCTATGATGAGGAATTGACAATCTTAAATCTTAAGGAACAGAAAAAAGAAGGACTTATCACCAATGCAACAATAAATAAAGCCAGAGCTTTTGGTTTATTAAAAATCAAGAGAAAGCTGCAACACAACAGAAGAGTCCAAAGTTTTATCACAACAGTCCAAACTCAGAGGACAATAATTCAGTGCAGTAATTACGACAGCACTCTTATCAGTGGCATTGGAGCAAGAATAAACAAAGGAAGAATTCCCATGACAAAGAATACTAGGAATCTTTTCCTAGATGCCTTGGAATATCAAGGAGACTAATGGTCTAACAGATGGCATGAAATTACTCATCCACCAGAATTCTTTGATGAAGACTATGAAAGTGACAATAGCCTTGACTCCATCGAAGAACACAATTTAGATAATGCTATGGAGCCATGAAAAGATTCTCCAAAAGATAAGAAGTCCATAAAGTTATCTACTTTATGAATAAGGACACATGAAGACAAGCATAAAGTTATCTATCTTTATGCATTATTGCCGACAACTCTTAAAAGAGGATTCCTTTAGATAGATATCCCTATCCTCCTTTTCTTTTCTTTTGTACATTACTTTCCCTTTATCTCTTTTGTTTGTACATTACTTTTTCTTTATCTCTTTGTTTGTACATTACTTTTGTTTGTACACTACCCAAGTCTCTATGTAAGGAGAGCACATTGTAATGAAAGATCAAGCCTTTCTCCGGCAAGCTCTTCCTTAAGCTCTCTCTCTCACTTGTAAATCTTTCTTTCTTTCTTTCTTTCTTTCTTTTGTAATCTTTTCTTCCACCTCTTGTACAAATTTTCCTTTGTTAATAAAGTCCTTTTGATCATCCTCTTCCTCCGTCCTCCTACTTCCACCCTTTTCCCTTATTCTCTACGATATGGTATCGGAGCCATGAAGCTCCTCTTGGGGTAAGTGTGTGCTCCGCATGTGTTCGTGAAGGCGCGATCAGGTATGTAGGGGAAGGAGAGGACTTTCTTCCTTTCGGGGAAGGAAGGGATTTACCTTTCCGCTTTTCCCCTTTCTTCTACACTTGTTATTATGTTGCAAGGTTGTTAGATTACTTGCTTGGTTTTACCTGTCATGATAAGGCTGGGGTTTCTTCTTTTACTCGAGTTTGAAGTGATAGGGTGTTTACGTTATCTCTTATGTTTTCCGGAAATGAATAGAGCCAAGGCGTTATCCCGTTTATCTGATGTTGTCTAAGGGAGTTAGCCATTTTGCCTCATTTGTTCATGGAAGGAAAATGTATGAGATGATGTTGTGCCTGTTTTATCATGGAGGATAAAAGTAGGAGATGAAGTGCTGGCCACTTTTATCATAATAGGTAGAACTAGGTGTTTTTTACCTCTTTGCTTTATAATTACGAATGTTTCTTTATTTTCATTTTGGTTGGAATCTCTTCTTGAAAAGAAGTATTCTAATCTCCTTTCTTATTCTCCCTACAAACTTGATCATGTTTTCTGAATACTTGCGAGCACTTTTAACTTATCAATAATGTTTTATAAATTATTCTATAAACCGAAAAAATTTATTAAGAATTCTGAAGTTGAAGAATTTTACAACATAGAGAATCATCTCCGAAATTGGCATCTACCTGAGGTAGTGCCTAAAAAGGTTTATAATATTGGAACCTTTGATTTAAAAACCAGTGTTTCAGTAAAAACTACTGAACAAACAATTCCCATTGATGATAGTAATAAGACTATACAACTCCCAAGAGAACAAGATCTTTCCCATCATATGGATAAATATAAATATTTACATATTGGCCTTATTCACGTTGCTTTAAAACCATTAACCTTAGAAGGTTTAAATACATGCTTTATATTATGCCTTCGTGATGTTAGATGCTTGAATTTTCAGCAATCTCTTATGGGTGTTATTGAATCCACCTTATCCAATGGACCTGTCTATTTTGACTGCTTTCCTAATTTATGCTTATCATTATCTGATAATAATCTTCTAGATGCTGTAACCTTAGATCTAGAATCTATGGGTTATGATTTTTAAACAAGGATCAGAGCATATAAATGTTGCTTACCGTATTTATTATAAGGTTATGAATACCTTAACCCCTAATATAAGACTTATAAGTACTAAACGTAAAACTACCTTAATTGAAACAAATCTTAAAAGATCTAATGTTGCAGTTAGAAAACTAATCAATTGGAATGAAATTCAATTCCCAGAAAGATGGAGTTTGCAAAGTGCAATTCCTCAACAACCCTTAATAAATAGGGATCTAGATCAAATTGTTCAAACTCAAGATGGAGATGTTGAAATAAGATTTTCAGGAAGTAGAAGTACAAAGCTTAATATTACAAATTATTCTGATAGAGGAAGTACTTCTTCTAGAAAATCTGTTTCTGAAAGAATTTCAATTGACAAATTATCACCTTATGAGGTTGAAGAAGTTCGTACTTCTAATCTGAATATTCCACATGGAATCTATAAGAAGAATTCTTCTCCTACTCCAACAGAAATGGAGTTTCAAATCTCAACAGTTCAATCTGAATTTCATGTTGATAAAAACATGATTAATCAATAATTTTATCTACCTAAAAACAAAAATTTTAAAGATTGGTATTTTAAGACCTTTACGAAAACTCAAATCATGGAGTATAAAGAAATGTATTACAAATTCTTATATGATAATAGAATTATTATCTATTTTAAACAATGGTTCGAGACTTATAGTCATTATAATAACAAAAATATGATTGTTATAACTGATCATTATAAAAATTGGACTACTAAAGAAGGGAAGAATTTAAGATCCATACATCCTCCTTCTAGTCCTTTACAAATAAATAACAATAACCAAATTTTGGAAACCACTCCTTTTTCCCAAATCACGGGAGACAATACAAACCCTTTACAACAGATAGTTATAAAACAAAATAATCATACAAATCTAAATTTACAGACCATTAACAATCAATTAATTAGAATTGAAGACCAAATAGGAAAATTGTCCTACAATTCAATATCTCAACCAGGTTTTTCCAGTTTGACCCCAATGATAAAACCTCCCATAACAGTTCCTGATTTCAAACTTAGAAAAGCTCAACCTTGTGATAAGGAGTTACTGGAACAACTCTCTGACAGATTGATAAATCTTAGTACTCATAAACCTAATAGGAATATTGCGATGTTATCTCATCAAAATCCATTAATAAAAACTGAAAAAGAATCAATTAATGATCTTAATTTTAAAGGGAAGACAAAATTAAGTACTCCAACAGCCCCAACTAGGACTTATTACCCTCGTCCTACACCTATGGATATCCTTTATGAAGAAGACAGAAATGTTACTTATGCAGTTTTTGATCCCAGTAGCATTTATGAATGGAATATAGATGGAATATCTGATTACTTGATTTCTATTATCCTTCATACAATGTTAATGTATGCAACTGTTTGTAAAACAGCCAAAAATTCAGATAATCAAATAACTTTGATTATAATCGCTGGATTTACAGGCCAAAGATTTGTCAGATACATTGAAGAACCCGATATTGTTATCAACATTACGACGGCTTCACCAGAATGGAAGAAGGATGGAGAATGCTGCCCACCGTTACATCTACTACAACTATCTAAAGCTTATATGGACCAAGCACTCATGGATAGCTATTGGGGCTATGATGAGGAATTGACAATCTTAAATCTTAAGGAACAGAAAAAAGAAGGACTTATCACCAATGCAACAATAAATAAAGCCAGAGCTTTTGGTTTATTAAAAATCAAGAGAAAGCTGCAACACAACAGAAGAGTCCAAAGTTTTATCACAACAGTCCAAACTCAGAGGACAATAATTCAGTGCAGTAATTACGACAGCACTCTTATCAGTGGAATTGGAGCAAGAATAAACAAAGGAAGAATTCCCATGACAAAGAACACTAGGAATCTTTTCTTAGATGCCTTGGAATATCAAGAAGATCAATGGTCTAACAGATGGCATGAAATTACTCATCCACCAAAATTCTTTAATGAAGACTATGAAAGTGACAACAGCCTTGACTCCATCGAAGAAAACAATTTAGATAATGCTATAGAGCCATGAAAAGATTCTCCAAAAGATAAGAAGATCATAAAGTTATCTACTTTATGAATAATGGCACATGAAGACAAGTATAAAGTTATGCATTATAGCTGACAACTCTTAAAGAGGATTCTTTTGGATAAATATTCCTATCCTCTTTTTCTTTTGTACATTACTTTTCTTTATCACTTTTGTTTGTACATTACTTTTCTTTACCTCTTTTGTTTGTACATTACTTTTCTTTCTTTTGTTTGTACACTACCCAAGTCTCTATATAAGGAGACTACATTGTAATGAAAGATCAAGCCTTTCTCCGGCAAGCTCTTCCTTAATCACTCTCTCTCTCACTTGTAAATCTTTTCTTTCTTTCTTTCTTTTGTAATCTTTTCTTCCACCTCTTGTACAAATTTTCCTTTGTTAATAAAGTCCTTTTACTCATCCTCTTCCTCCGTCCTCCTACTTCCTCCATGATAAAACAGGCACAACATCATCTCATACATTTTCCTTCCATGAACAAATGAGGCAAAATGGCTAACTCCCTTGGACAACATCAGATAAACGGGATAACGCCTTGGCTCTATTCATTTCCGGAAAACATAAGAGATAACGTAAACACCCTATCACTTCAAACTCGAGTAAAAGAAGAAACCCCAGCCTTATCATGACAGGTAAAACCAAGCAAGTAATCTAACAACCTTGCAACATAATAACAAGTGTAGAAGAAAGGGGAAAAGTGGAAAGGTAAATCCCTTCCTTCCCCGAAAGGAAGAAAGTCCTCTCCTTCCCCTACATACCTGACCACGCCTTCACGAACACATGCGGAGCACACACTTACCCCAAGAGGATACCATATCGTAGAGAATAAGGGAAAAGGGTGGAAGTAGGAGGACGGAGGAAGAGGATGATCAAAAGGACTTTATTAACAAAGGAAAATTTGTACAAGAGGTGGAAGAAAAGATTACAAAAGAAAGAAAGAAAGAAAGAAAAGATTTACAAGTGAGAGAGAGAGTGATTAAGGAAGAGCTTGCCGGAGAAAGGCTTGATCTTTCATTACAATGTAGTCTCGTTATATAGACACTTGGGTAGTGTACAAACAAAAGAAAGAAAAGTAATGTACAAACAAAAGAGGTAAAGAAAAGTAATGTACAAACAAAAGAGATAAAGAAAAGTAATGTACAAAAGAAAAAGAGGATAGGAATATCTATCCAAAGGAATCCTCTTAAAGAGTTGTCGACAATAATGCATAACTTTATGCTTGTCTTCATGTGCCATTATTCATAAAGTAGATAACTTTATGATCTTCTTATCTTTTGGAGAATCTTTTCATGGCTCCATAGCATTATCTAAATTGTTTTCTTCGATGGAGTCAAGGCTGTTGTCACTTTCATAGTCTTCATCAAAGAATTTTGGTGGATGAGTAATTTCATGCCATCTGTTAGACCATTGATCTTCTTGATATTCCAAGGCATCTAGGAAAAGATTCCTAGTGTTCTTTGTCATGGGAATTCTTCCTTTGTTTATTCTTGCTCCAATTCCACTGATAAGAGTGCTGTCATAATTACTGCACTGAATTATTGTCCTCTGAGTCTGGACTGTTGTGATAAAACTTTGGACTCTTCTTTTGTGTTGTAGCTTTCTTTTGATTTCTAATACACCAAAAGCTCTGGCTTCATTTATTGTCTCATTGGTGATAAGTCCTCCTTTTTTCTGTTCCTCAAGATCTAGGATTGTCAATTCCTCATCATAGCCCCAATAGCTATCCATGAGTGCTTAGTCCATATTACTTATTCTAGCTTTAGATAGCTATAGTAAATGTAACGGAGGGTAACATTCTCCATCCTTCTCCCATTCTGGTGAGGCAGTTGTAATATTGATAACAATATTGGGTTCATCAATATATCTGACGAATCTTTTTGTCTCTTGCAAAATAATGGGAGAAAAATTTCTCAATTTCCAAACATCCTGGATATATAATTTTTTAATAAAGCCCCATTCAAAGAGTTTAATAAGCTTTTCTTGATCTTTTTCTTTGGGCTTTTTTATGATCAGTTGAGGAACTGATGAAGTAATTCCTTTAACTATTTTATAGTCTTGTTTACTAAGGTAATAACCATTCCAAATATCAAAGAGTGTTTGTTTCCACTCTTGTTGAGCCGTGGGCTCCATATTCTGAATTTTCTCAATAAGTTCAGGAGGTAATTTAGCTGCCCAAATCCATTCAGCATAAATAGTTCGTGAAATCTGAAAGGACATTTTACATGAAGTAACAATATCCTTCATTTTTGAAGCCATAAAATTTTGCTTTTCCTTTGGAACAGTTGAAAAAACATTTGAAACCATTTGCAAATGTTCCAAAAAGGAATTATATGATTGATTTTTAAAATCATTTAATAAGTTATCTAATAAGACTTTTTGGAAAAGAGATAACTTATTATTTGTTTTGAAACAATTGTTTTGATCACGAATGATCCCAATTTTGTTGTTTTTCCAAACAACATGGCTTTTTGGCAAAGCCATAGCCATCACCGGATTTGATGTGCCTTTACCCGTAGCCGAACACTCGGGACTAGCTTGGAATTCTTGAGGGTCTAAGTCCTTGTGGTTTTTATAGTGTTTTCCCACACTATTTGCGCCATTATTGACGACTCCGCAAGATTGCGTTGTTGTCTTTCTTGAAGAAAGAATATTATTTTTGAAATCATGATAGATTTCAATTTCTATAGTCACCATTGGATTTTTTCCTTTAGATGAGGATGAAACTTCGGCGAGTTTCTGATCCATTTCTTTGTCCAGATTTCTGATAAGAAAGTCAAATAAAGAGTCAGCCACATTATTGGAATTGTAATTAAATTGAGAAGATTTACCTTTTCTCATCAAATATCAAACTTTCTTTGACTTGGTCTATAAGACTTATCAAAGGTTGTGAAACAAAAGAGAACATTATTTCTTTACCATTTATTATGGTTTTGATGCCTTCATAATCAATTTTAATGGGCTGAATCATGTTTAGGAAGGGAGTTCCTAATATCATATATTGTGTCAGGTTTTTTATTAAAACCAAGTTTACTGGAATACAT
This sequence comes from Saururus chinensis, assembly GCA_035235625.1. Classification (NCBI taxonomy): domain Eukaryota; kingdom Viridiplantae; phylum Streptophyta; class Magnoliopsida; order Piperales; family Saururaceae; genus Saururus; species Saururus chinensis. The sequence continues at coordinate 47,328,005 of CP141143.1, forward strand.
ATTCCATTATTACTAATATAAGAGTTTGATAATTTATGCTCTATAAAAATTATACTACCATTGGCAGTATTCAAGGATTGATCAGTTTTTTCAAGATATTGGATAGGAATTAATCCTTCCTTGATACAATTCATATCAGCCCCTGAATCTATCAGAGCAATAGTTTCAAAATTAAAGTTTTTATTTATTACTAATTTAATATTTATAACCCATTTTTGATAGGTAAGATTACCAATGATTTGTAAGTAATTGTTTGCTTCTTGATTATCTTCTTGATGAATTTCATCACGGTCTTCTATATTAGAAATAATATTTGTAGAGTTTCCTAGATTTGTGACTCTAAGCTTTAGAATTTTTATTTCTTCTTGAAGCTTAAAAATTTCTTCTTTTGAGTCCCCTTTATAGGTTTCCTTTTCTTTTCTAGGTTCTTTCATCCTATTATAAACCTCTGATAAGGTATATGGAACTATAGGTTCATAATTTAGTTGAGATTTATTTGACTCATTAGAGGAATTTTCTATATACTTTTCAATAGCCCTCCTCCTAGATTGAGGATCTTGGATTTGATCTATAAGATCTAGAATGAAAGACTGATTAGTAGTTAAAACATTTAGACTTAGACCATTCATATTTAGAATGGCAACGTGATAGTCATGTGTTCCTGTACAAGAACACTCTCCATTATTTTCTTCTGTATCAAAATCTGAAGTAGATGAAATATCATCAATTTGAAGAGTATCTTCTTCTGAAGAAATAGAACTAGCTTCTTCATTGTCTTCTATTAGAAGATTATAAAGTTTTTCGGCCATATCCTCGTCTTCTATGATCCTATTGATTTTGTCCTTAATTTCTTCGGATTTTGGATTCTTGCATTTATTAGCATAATGTCCTTTCTTATTACATCTAAAGCAAGTGATTTCTTTAGAGTTTTTTCTTTTCATATCTTTTTTCAATTTTCTTCCTAGACTTAGGCTTATATCGAGGTTTAGGATTTTTAGAAGATGATTTCTTCTGCTTTCTTTGTGGATAAGAAAGGCCAAGATTATAACCAAATTGTTCACAAAATTGTCCTATTTCTTGTTTTCCTGTAATGTTTTGCTTTTTAAGCTGGTTTTTTAGATTAATATCATTACACAGAGATAATCCTTCTGCGATGCATTCACTAATAAGTTCTCCATAAGTATAATCATTATACATGATAGATTGAGATCCTGATTTATCTCTAAGTCTAGTTCTGACTTTTTCAGCAAACATAAGGGGAAGTCTAGAAATAAACTTCCCTTTCCATAAAGGACTATTGCCATCTTCAAGATGCATGACTTTCGAAAGAAAGACATCTTTATACCACCTAAAGTGGGTTAAAGTAGGACATTTAAGATTCATAAGTAATTCTATGTTCCTGTCATGATTGACTAAAGTATTACCCACAAAGTGTTTTAATATACTTTGAATTAAAGTATATATGGAATCATCATGTTCGGTTTGGTAATAAAGGATTTGTCCCTGATCATCAGTGGTGGTATTGGTAATAATTTTTTTAGCATGAAGAATTTCTTCTTTTTGTGAGTGGGTTAAGATATGATCCCACCAGCCTTTTAATTGGCCTGTAAATCCAGCGATTATAATCAAAGTTATTTGATTATCTGAATTTTTGGCTGTTTTACAAACAGTTGCATACATTAACATTGTATGAAGGATAATAGAAATCAAGTAATCAGATATTCCATCTATATTCCATTCATAAATGCTACTGGGATCAAAAACTCCATAACATTTCTGTCTTCTTCATAAAGGATATCCATAGGTGTAGGATGAGGGTAATAAGTCCTAGTTGGGGCTGTTGGAGTACTTAATTTTGTCTTCCCTTTAAAATTAAGATCATTAATTGATTCTTTTTCAGTTTTTATTAATGGATTTTGATGAGATAACATCGCAATATTCCTATTAGGTTTATGAGTACTAAGATTTATCAATCTGTCAGAGAGTTGTTCCAATAACTCCTTATCACAAGGTTGAGCTTTTCTAAGTTTGAAATCAGGAACTGTTATGGGAGGTTTTATCATTGGGGTCAAACTGGAAGAACTTGGTTGAGATATTGAATTGTAGGACAATTTTCCTATTTGGTCTTCAATTCTAATTAATTGATTGTTAATGGTCTGTAAATTTAGATTTGTATGATTATTTTGTTTTATAATTATCTGTTGTAAAGGGTTTGTATTGTCTCCCGTAATTTGGGAAAAAGGAGTGGTTTCCAAAATTTGGTTATTGTTATTTATTTGTAAAGGACTAGAAGGAGGATGTATGGATCTTAAATTCTTTCCTTCTTTAGTAGTCCAATTTTTATAATGATCAGTTATAACCATCATATTTTTGTTATTATAATGACTATAAGTCTTGAACCATTGTTTAAAATAGATAATAATTCTATTATCATATAAGAATTTGTAATACATTTCTTTATACTCCATGATTTGAGTTTTCGTAAAGGTCTTAAAATACCAATCTCTAAAATTTTTGTTTTTAGGTAGATAAAATTCTTGATTAATCATGTTTTTATCAACATGAAATTCAGATTGAACTGTTGAGATTTGAAACTCCATTTCTGTTGGAGTAGGAGAAGAATTCTTCTTATAGATTCCATGTGGAATATTCAGATTAGAAGTACGAACTTCTTCAACCTCATAAGGTGATAATTTGTCAATTGAAATTCTTTCAAAAACAGATTTTCTAGAAGAAGTACTTCCTCTATCAGAATAATTTGTAATATTAAGCTTTGTACTTCTACTTCCTGAAAATCTTATTTCAACATCTCCATCTTGAGTTTGAACAATTTGATCTAGATCCCTATTTATTAAGGGTTGTTGAGGAATTGCACTTTGCAAACTCCATCTTTCTGGGAATTGAATCTCATTCCAATTGATTAGTTTTCTAACTGCAACATTAGATCTTTTAAGATTTGTTTCAATTAAGGTAGTTTTACCTTTAGTACTTATAAGTCTTATATTAGGGGTTAAGGTATTCATAACCTTATAATAAATACGGTAAGCAACATTTATATGCTCAGATCCTTGTTTAAAATCATAACCCATAGATTCTAGATCTAAGGTTATGGCATCTAGAAGATTATTATCAGATAATGATAAGCATAAATTAGGAAATCAGTCAAAATAGACAGGTCCATTGGATAAGGTGGATTCAATAACACCCATAAGAGATTGCTGAAAATTCAAGCATCTAGCATCACAAAGGCATAATATAAAGCATGTATTTAAACCTTCTAAGGTTAAAGGTTTTAAAGCAACCTAAATAAGGCCAATATGTAAATATTTATATTTATCCATATGATGGGAAAGATCTTGTTCTCTTAAGAGCTGTATAGTCTTATTACTATCATCAATGGGAATTGTTTGTTCAGTAGTTTTTACTGAAACACTAGTTTTTAAATCAAAGGTTCCAATATTATAAACCTTTTTAGGCTCTACCTCAGGTAGATGCCAATTTCGGAGATGATTCTCTATGTTGGAAAATTCTTCAACTTCAGAATTCTTAATAAATTTTTCCGGTTTATAGAATAATTTGGAAAACATTATTGATAAGTTAAAAGTGCTCGCAAGTATTCAGAAAACATGATCAAGTTTGTAGGGAGAATAAGAAAGGAGATCAAAATACTTCTTTTCAAGAAGAGATTCCAACTAAAATGAAAATAAAGAAGCATTCGTAATTATAAAGCAAAGAGGTAAAAAACACCTAGTTCTACCTATTATGATAAAAGTGGCCAGCACTTCATCTCCTACTTTTATCCTCCATGATAAAACAGGCACAACATCATCTCATACATTTTCCTTCCATGAACAAATGAAGCAAAATGGCTAACTCCCTTGGACAACATCAAATAAACGGGATAACGCCTTGGCTCTATTCATTTCCGAAAAACATAAGAGATAACGTAAACACCCTATCACTTCAAACTCGAGTAAAAGAAGAAACCCCAGCCTTATCACGACAGGTAAAACCAAGCAAGTAATCTAACAACCTTGCAGCATAATAACAAGTGTAGAAGAAAGGGGAAAAGCGGAAAGGTAAATCCACCTCTTGGAATCTCCAATGATGGAATCTCCAATGACTGTACCAATTATTTTTGTACTTAATTGTTGTACGAATGTAATTGGAAATTGGAAATGACTCCTCACGAATTGGTGATCCTAATTTAATTGAAATCCCGGAAATTGTGGTGACGCTTCGGGAATTGGGTGGTAAAATTAATGCAATTGTCGTGTGCTCGATGGCACGTAATGGTTCCTATTGTGTAATGGATTACACGATATGAACAATAATTGCTATCGCAGTCGTCAACTCATCGTGTAAATGTGAACATGATATTCTGGTAACTCATCATGTAAATGTTAACACGATATACACAAAAGTCATTTGAAAAGAAGATACAAATTTGATCAAATGTCATGTGGTCGACAACACGATATACAAACATATTGTGTTAAGCCATACACATTTCAACAAGTATCATCCAAAAAGCTAATCTTTACAGAGGAGTGGAAATATACAAAGATAATAACAATACTTCTCGGTGCGAGCAATCAGTTGGCGTGTGATCGGACCCATCAGTTCAAGAATAGGGCGTCGCCTAGCGAATAAGTATCGAAGGATCATTTGAGTCATTGATATATTGCCATCTAGCGAGCCATGCCCACCTTTAGATATAGGTGAGGACCATATCCGAGGGAGGGCACTCACCAGCCGGCGCTATATCAATCTCCAGAATAATCCGTCTCGTCGAAGAACAGTTGGCATGTGATCTCCTTGCAGAATCTCCTTGCAATTTCCATGGATCATTCGAGTCATTGATATATGTGAGGACCCTATCAGAGGGAGGGTCGATTCACCGGCCACCGATACAACAATCTCCTGAATGACCCGTCTCCGTGACGAACCAGCGAGTGAGCATTCTGCAAACCCTAACCCTAATATATATATAGGAAGGATGAGACGGTTACGAACCGCCAGGTAAATGAAGGTATTGGTGCTTCAGGCATAACACTTCAGGAATTGGATCATTATGATCATGGAATTATCGTGGGTTCGAACACACGTTATTACCAATATCATGTAAGCAACAGACAATAGACTGCAAAATTAATAATTGATTGATATTATCGTGTAATTAGCAACATATACCCCATTTGGGTCGTGTTGTCGAGTACACGATATACGTATATAGTATACCCTATTTACATCATGTCGTGTTTTCTACTACACGTTAATTACATATTATGTGTTGTTCATAACATGATGTATATACAAAAAATTTCAGTTGAAGAACGGGGGTAGAAAAGGTAAGCCTGATCGATGTTCTCCTTCCTTACACCATTTGTGTGCACTATTATTTGACCTCTTTCGGCTTGTCATTAGTACATCTGGAACATTGGGGGACCCTCCATGTGCGCTGGTACATCGTTTGCGGTTGTGACCCAATTGGCCGCATGTTCCACATTTTCGTGGGGCTTTGAGAGGCATTTGTGACTCTATCCGATTTTTTCGTGGACGTCCCCGCTATTTTTGAGTGATAGGTGGGTTGAATGTAGGCATAACTCCAGCCGGTGCCCACTGGTGCCGATCCTTCATTGGGTGTAAGGGCTCATGATAGGTCACTTTATACATTTCAGTAGAGTATCATCTTTCACAGTACTCAGACACATAGAAATGTCTATTATCGATTGCTGCAATTGCATGCTTACATGGCAGACCTAGATGTTGAAAGCATCCACATGTGCAGGTACGATCAACCAAGTTTACCACATCCTGTGAAGAAAATATCGTGAGTAAGAGAGCACGATAAATAAATTTATCGTGGTCTCGTGTACACGATGCATTTTACAATTGTTACGTAAGACGTATCGACTTACACGTTCAAGGACAATACCGTGTGTAACCTAACACGATATGAAGCCCTAACGTATAAACAAGCACAAGCTATGTACATCGCCGTATGAATGCAATGTACCTGGTGATATAGCGAGTTAACCTAGAATTCATCCAGTGACATAAGCAATACAATCACATTCCTAGCTTCTTCTCGCTTGTTTTCGATGTGTTTTCGGCCAAATGGGGTTAACTCTTCCATCATATTCTATCCGTCCGTCCGACGTTTTCCAAATAATGTCGTTGTGTGCTCCCTCGTGTGCTCAATTAAACGTGTTATAGGCATTGATCTGGCCTTTTTGAACATTGCATCTGCACTTTTGGATCTATTTGAGCTTAGTGTCCCATATCTTTTCCTTGGAAATGATACATTGGCCCAATGATCTGAACCTATCTTATTTAGCCAAGCATATGCTTCCGGATTATGTTCTTTAATGCTATTCATTATGTCATCGTACACATTATGTCTAAACGTTTCAGCTGCAACATGGAGCTGATTCTTTAGGTAGTTGTCCTTGAATCTGTCTAGCATATTTGCTGCCATGTGACGGATGCAATACCTGTGGTGTGTAGATGGGAAAAACTTAATCACAGCATTTGTCCATCCCTTCTATCTATCTGAAATGATTGTATCCAACTCGATTGGAGGATCAGAGAATAGATGATTTCTAAGCAATTCAAGAAACCAGCACCAAGTTTTCTCACATTCGTTCTCAACCACTGCAAATGCAACACACAACATATTATTGTTCCCGTCCAGTGCAGTTGCTATCAATAGCTATCTAGGATACTTTCCTTTCAAGAATATTGCATCAACCATTAGCAATGGCCTCAGGGTTGTTCTGAAAGCTCTCGCAGTGGGGCCAAACATGCAGAATAGTCTTTTGAAATCGTACCCACCCATAGGTCCGGGAATGTCACATGATCTCACTAGCACAACTACACTTCTTAGATTTATATATTCTATCTGCCTACCATAAAAAGGAAGTAAGTGGTAAGATTCGTCTAGGTCACCATCTATTAAATCAGTCAAAGCTTTACCTGCACGAACAAAGACAATTTAGTAAATGTTATACGATATCGGCTTACATCGTATTCCCGATCGCACGAGAATTTATGTTTTCGTGTGATCAGAATCCTACACGATGCCTGGTCGTGTTTTTTGTAACACGATATTGAAGTATGTCATGTGAGTGCATATTCCGACTATAGTTTAAGCGTGTAAATGATAACATGCTAGCCTAACATATCGTGACACTAAATCAACACTTCGTTTCTTCTCATGCATTACCTGCTCGCCAGCATTTCTTGTAGTTCACAGTTATGCCCCAATGCTTCAAAGTATAACTTGTTATGCTCTTAGGTGTAATGTCCACCGAGTCTTTAAAGAGGCCATAATATTTTCTCGCTATCCAAAGGTGTGATGCCAGGGGATGGTCAGTTGACTTCCTTTGGGTTCCACATGAATGAGTCGGCATTAACCTCGTGACAGTCACATGATCTCCTATATTTGAAGCCCTTATGTACCAGTTACAAGATTCATTGGAGCACTTTGCGGCATACATATTCTGGTTTTCATCCACAAGACGATATGTGAAATTCGCCTTTATTGCTAGGTCGATCAAGACCCTCTTGAAATGCAATAGTCTTAGAAAATGTGCACCCAATTCGAGGAGCTTCTGGTAATCCTTAGCTTGCAAGCTACCTGTCATTAGCTGGCCTTCATCAATATTCAGTTCTAACATGTTTAAATCATCGACGATATCCCAATTTGCCTTCGCCTCAACATCGACGTTACTGGAAACCTCTCTATTTACAAATTCTTCATAGTCAGACATACTTTCCATGTCAACTATATCATTATCGCACCACAGATCCTCACCCCACATATTCTCAACTTCTTCGCCTTTTCCGCTGTCGTAATTACAAGGGCTGTATGGAGGTTCATAGTTATCAAATGAAGTGCTTGTCCAACCCATCATTGGCGACAATTCCTCTAGTCTATTCTGATTGACTTCTATTTCAGGTTCTGTACTCGCTGGATTGGTGAAAGATGATTGGCATGGATTTGTTGAGGGCAAATTTCCCGGTTCTCCCAATCTGCACTGCACATTATCGTGTTAAAAAAATGCAACATCAGTCAACATCGTGTATTCTGTTAACACGCAAACATTTCAAGACATGTTTTCGAAACCACAACATGAATGCATGTCATGTTATTATAGCTATGATGCAACACATAATTGCTCTATCGCATGTGTATATCGTGTAATTACTAATACAATATATTACCATTCGTGTTTATAACTTTGCACGATATGATTTACCCTTAACATGATAAGTTCAATATCGTGGTATCGAGTACATGAAATATACCAATTGCGTATAATCTAAAGATTCAATATTGTTACCTAACAGTTTCAAAGTGAACTAAGTTTCATTAAATTTGGTATGAAATCCGACATTAGAGCTGGGATGAGCCATTACGACGGGTGATTCAGCTCTATTGACTGTCTGGTTCCTTTCAACGGAAGGTGATGGTGATTTATCATCGTTATCGGGCTGTTTCATCTCGGCATACAACGATAACACCTCCTTATTCGCCTTCTTACGAATGGAGAACACTGATTGGAGATCCTCATCATCATGTAATTCATCTATCATCGATGATTGGGATGATAGAATTAAATACTTCAAACTGACATTACCATTGATGGAAAGTCGTGCTTTGACTTTCCCCAGCAGCTCGCTGAAGCTCACCGACGGATGAATGTTCATCAACCGTGTCATTCCACCGATATACATCGTCATTGCCTACCTCTCCATTATAATGGATGCAAATACCGATCATATCCATGATCAGTGTGAATGAATGATCGTTTCTATGAAATGCAGCTTTTGGAGCACTTAAACAGCGTTTGCGGTCTAAAAAATCACTTTTTTCTTGTTCATCGACTCTTGCCGGTGAGTCACCACCGGTCAGCTCTCGCCAGCAAGTTCCGTTCACCGCCGATGACTCCCAGCACACCGGAACGGCACAACTGTTCTGGTGTGCATTTATTACAAGCTGAATATTTAAAATATGATATAATAAAACTTAATGGTATTTTGGTCCACAACCAAGTCATATGGCATTTCCGTTTAAAATCGATAGAATATAGAATATTTCATTCTTTGGCTAGGCAATATGAAAAAAACTCTAAATTCTATTACTACTTGAAACAATTAGTACGAGACGTTATCAATTTTCTTTTGTCTTTTGAGCGTGCTATGTCTCACCTTCGTGTGTACAAGCTTTCGTGGTACGCATGTATAGAGGATTAACCCCTGACGGGTTAGGGTAGTGACAATAGAATTATAAGTTTAATTACTTACATCAACAGTTGCCTTATATTTTAGTAACTCAAGTAACAGCTTTAGAATCATTCATAAGATAATGCCACCACTACAAGTATAAATAGTTATCCACGTTTCCTACAGCCTCAGAGGCATTGGAATTTTTATTTGATATTATATTTTTTCAATTTGCAGATATTATGCAAGAGTAGTTTAAGATTACAAATTCCTCAGCTAATATATAAGAATAACTTAATCAGCTCATGAAATAACTAAAACCTATGATACAATAAGCTTTTTACATTATATATATATATATATATATATATATATATATATATATATATATATATATATATATATATATATATGAACGAAAAGTGATGGCTTCGCCACTAGTCACAACTTTATCCAGATCTGTCTAAGGCTCCTGTCTTGCTTTTCTGGACCCTCCTTTTTTCTTGGGGACGATCTTATCTTGATTCACTAACAAAAGAGCAGTGGGCTTTTCTGCCCTCTTTTCCCTTTCCTCCGGTCTTTTTGTCCTCTATGGTCTTCTTTTGCAAGAAATTTTTTTGTACAAAGCTAACCACACTGAAGAAGCTTGTTTGAGCAAGTACAACTTGCTCTACCATCGGAGAGGGTCTACAACGTGAAAATTTTCATGTTATAAAGTATGTGGCATCCCGGAATATGCTTTGAAAAGTATGATTGAATATAGTTGCAGAGATGAAATTTTCTCCAAATGGCAACTGATTACCTTGACTTGTTTCTGGAGATCCTTTATGTAATCCACGGCCAAATCCAACATGTCTGCGGTGTTGGTTTGCTGAGAATGATTGAGCCAGTAATTTATGATTGAAGTTAATAAGCCGTTGACAAATTGGTCAAGTCAATCATGAATAATTGTGTAGACCCACTTGATAATTGATTACCTTATCCATGTTGGGAACAAGTTCTTGTAGTTTTCTCATCCGTTCACTGATCTTTGTTCTTCTCACCTGAAACAAGTTGACCTCAAAATATTAAGATTGTGGTAAAAGATCCTTCCAAAGGGATACTGAATGTAAATAATATTTTTATCAGCGAAAATCTCTTTCTCCAGATGTACTATGACTTTGCAAGATCAAGCTTGGAGTTAGATGATCATTTTACCCTTTCTGCAATACTCCTGGGGTGGGTGGCACAACCCCGCTTGGCTCTTATCTTGCAAGGGATAGAATCATTAAGTTGTAGAAATTTCTCCACGGCAGCCATTTCGGATGGAGTCTTTGGAAGGCTGAACTGGTGTCTCAATCCAGCTGGGTGATGACTGCTCATGTCTTCACTCTGATAAATCAGTTGATATGGAAACACATCAGTTCACAGCTTGAGACCCCAAAAATTATATAGATACAGGCAATGGATATGGAATGTTACCAGAATCTCCAGTGAATTCTGAGGGGAAATTAGCTTTCCATCAATCTCTCTACCTCTCTTCACGCCAGAGAAGTTGTTCGGAATGACTGGGGTGTCGTCCCAAGAAGATAAGAAGCCAGGAATACAAGACCGGTCAATGCCAATGCCATTTCCCAGTCTCCCTACGTTACAGGAGCTGCTCAAGCCAAGGCCTTCCCCTTCCGACTCCACTTCAGAGATTCCGGACAAGCTCATCTGGCTCTTCAGCCTGCTGCTACTTGAAATGGGTCCCTCCCCACCAAAACCAGCACTCCCAACTTTGAAATTGCTCATTCCCCTCAGAACACCATAGCCTGAAAATCAGAACCTTTGCTCAGTAAAGAAAAGATTCTATCACAATGACCAATGTCAACCAAGTAACTTCCAAATTAAAAGGGTCAGTAGGAAAGTTTTTCTTGTTTTTGGCATCCATCTCCAAACAGCGAAACAAATTATCTTGCAAAGGACAACATACAACATTATTAAATTAAAAATACTTTGGAAGTTTTCACAATGGGTTACAATCTGGTACCAAGATGAGAGCAAATGAGTTCATGACATAATAGGATGGGTTTGACCGCAAGAATACGTATATCTACATCATAAACAGAAAGAGGGAAAAAAAAACCAATAGCCCAACTTGCCAAATGTTAACTTCTTGAACCACTTTGTAAGTTTGTCATAAAAAAAATACGTAAGTTGCAGGATTAGTTCATTTTGGTAGATATGAGAATAAATAAGGTCTTTTTCTCTTTTGGGAAAAGAAGAGTAAATGAGTTTTATTTTTGATAAAGAAGAATAAATGAAGTTCAGTGCTAAATATGACGGTTTGATTACAGAGACCATAAAACCTCTACAACAGGGGTATAAGCATAAAGAGGGGAAACCCATCTCGCCCAAGTAGCCGATAATAGAAAGAAAAAAAACAGAAACAAGAATAAAAGGATCAAAGTTCTGCTGTAGATTGGTTTCCCAATTTTTTCTCAATACCGTCCATAAGATTTGAGAAGAGGCCGGCGGGTGAGCTGCTGTGACGGATCAAGTTGGCCTTGGACTCAGTTGAATCACCGTTGGAGGCCATGGAATTCACCGCCGTCGGAAACGAGTTTCGACCTACCCCGGAGCCGCTGCTGCCGGACACAACTGCAGGTGGCGGAGGATACACCATCCGGTTCTGAAACCGGTTCTTCTCATCCATAGCCTCCTCCTCCTCCAGCGGCATCTGGTGCTGGGGGTTGTGATCGGGGGAGGCCGAATTTGAGATGAACCTTTCCAAGATCGCCTCCGCCTCCGGGGTGGAGGGCCGGAATTCAGCCAGGAGCGAGCTCGGCGCCGACCGCAGCCTCATCAGCTGGTGCTGCCGGTCGAGATCCGACGAGTTATACATCTCCAGATCTTTCGAACCCTCGAAGCGTAGCGAAACCGAAATTCAAACCCACTATATTGCAGCCTTCTCTTTGCCCCTCGGAACGGATCTCAGCTGGACTGCAACAGCTGAAGAAAGTCAACTGGAGAGAAATTCACTTGCACTAAAACCTCCATCTCTCCAGCTCTTCGCCATTGACTTGAAACCCAAAAGCTTCAGCTGCCAAATTCGAACCCGATTCGACTGAGCACCCGAAAGCTAGCTAGAGCCTCCCCGATCTGAAGCAGCTGAAGCTGAGCTGATCCCTCCCCTCCAACAGCAGCGAATATGTTCCAAAGTCTCGATTTGTACAACGGAACGGAGAAGAAGCTGAAGCTGAAGCCGAAGCAGCTGCAGAAGCAAGGATCCAAAAGAGGCAACCCAAAACAAGGCACTTTTTCCTCCTTTCTCTTCTTGAATGATGAGGCACTAAAAATTACGAACCAACCAACGAAACGGAGACGAGGATCAAGACGGTCTTACTGCGGTATTTATTCGCTGCTTGCGATAGTGTTATGAAATGCCCTTGAGATGGAAGATAACGACGGTAGTGGGATCAGAATAAAATTTCAGAACTGTCGATTTACGTGAATACCCCCGAAAGGATAATGGATGATGATGCTTGGCTTTGCAGTGAAGCGATGAATCGGGTCAATCGACCGACCTCCTTCGTAGAACACCGGAAGCTCTACAAGAAAATCTGCTGTCCGGAAACTTGTGTGCTTTGGTAATTGGATCTCTACGGAAAATGAAGGTGGTAGAAGGGGAGGGATCAATGTACCTGTTTGTTTTTGGCTACCATCTAAGTCCAAAACAACAAGCGAAGCAAAAAAAGGTTTGTTGGGGAAATGAAAGGTTGTAATGTGGGTATTAGAAATGTCGGCTGGGCTATGTATGTGTGGAGAGAACAGCTCCGGACCCTGGTCCCCAGTGGAGGTGGTGGGGGGCTTACGCGTGTGGGCACGGGCGTTGTTGGTGGGAAGGCGTGTGATGCATTGCACCTTCGCTGTGTATTGGAAATAAAATTCTATATCGTCTAAATATCATTAATAGTAAGGCTCACTTTTCTACACTCACAATGGTGTTTTGTGTGATGATAATGTTATTATTTAAATAGATAAATATCTCTCGAGCGAAGCAGCAACATGTTTGATTTGGGCCCGTGGGACCTTTGTGGAGAGAGGTTGGAATTTAGAAAAATAGGAAATAATTAAAAAATATCATTTTGATAGATGAAAGGAAAAATTACAAAGAAAGCTACAAATTTGGCATAGAGAGGTTCTTTTCATAGATTGTTGGCCACAAAGTTGTTTAAAATACATAATTGGTCAGCACCAAGGTCGGTCAAACAAGTCAAGTACTATATATTCCTCTTGTTACACAATCCCTACTTGATCCCACTCCTTCTAGATTGATTCAATTAGTAGGATATTTTTGACTGGGCTCATACTAATTGTCACACCTTAGATTTTTCTCAATTTATTTTTAAATTACAAATTAAAGGTCACAAGTTTTTTATATATATGTGTGTGTGTATATATATATATATATATATATATATATATATATATAAGATATAATAAAACCATAACAAAATCCCACATGGTCTTGCCCTAGTATATATCAATTTATATAATACACACAACTATAAATAATTATCATTCTCATGCCTATGTCTTAATATTACACACTAATCTAAAGTTTAATATATAGATTAGGAAATCCTATATATAACTAAGAGCTTTACGCCCTTTCTTTGCACAAGAGTCCCCCACTCGGTTATTCCTTTGAAGAAACTACGTCAAAATGGATGTTGAATATATGAATATACCTAGTAGGATAGATAAACTAGAAATATAATACTTTCAAGAATTATTTCACAACAACATTCCAGAAGAATGAATATAGTAACTAACATGAATCCATTTCAAGGAAGATTATACGTCAATTCATCTAAAGCATAACAACTAAGCATGCATTAACATTTTTATTATTATCATGCGATTCTCCCTCAAAAGTCTCCAACTTCATAAGTGCAAGTCAAATGGTCTCTACAATACGGTAGCCATGTGTAGGAGTACAACCTTACCTCATTAAACCATGAACTACCTACATTCGGGCTTCAGGTGTTCTGAAGTCTACCCGCCCTATCTACATCATGAAGCTAAGACCTACAGGGTCTCATTGACCCAAGTGGTTGAAGTTCTAACTTTCATGATTATCGAAACCTCATGTATTACGCTGCACGAGACCAGTCATCTTTTAACACTCTAGTCCATTTAAATAGGACTCCCAGGCGAGGGAAGCGGTTTTTCATAACTCTCATTCTTTGAGAGCTAGAATACCTTAGTCATATTTCATACCAAACTATTTCCGTCTACATAGCTAAAGACTCACTTGAAGAACCAAGGCACTGAGAGTTCCTCTAACCTTAGATACCGAAAGACGTCAGTCTTGGGGAGCGATCTAATACAAGGATATTTATATACAAAGGTACATACACTCAATCATAGTTCATCACATCATCATATATAATTGCAATTGATGCATCAAATAACATGTTATTACTTCCTATAATAATAGTCTAACACTTATAGCAGTTCTTACTAAAAAGACTCAAAATTGTCTTACTGTTAGTAGATTCATCGACGTGTAGACCACGTCATTGATGACCATTAGAACTCATCAACGTGTCGAACCCCTTACCGACAGTGAGATAAATAGGAAAATCATCCTCATCTATGCCTTCCTTGGCACATCGACATCACTACATGTGATCCATTGGTAAGACACTGATATACCATCAACTCACCGGTATTGTTCAATCTTCTTCTTCCCACATCGGTAGCATCGTCGACACATCGTTGAATGCGCTGATGAACGAGAAAAATGCAAAAATCGTATATCCATATCAAATAACTTTTTGAAATCAAATCTAATCATGTAAATAACTTTGAAGTAATCCTTATCTGTCACATGTAGAGATTAAATTGATTTTCATTAGCATAATAAGAAAGATCTATACACGATTCGCAAATACCACGAACAACAGAGCATATCATTCATCAATGGTAAAAATCCAAATTTAACACATATACTAATCTACCATCATTCATGCACATGAATTTCTTGCTTTATCATCACAGTTTTAGGTTAGCAATCCGACCTCTAATCAAACAATGAAGAGTTTTCCACAAATTTAGTTCCTACTTCTTCTGACTCACCCTAACCCATTGATCTTCCCCAAAGTCGGTCTATAACCTTGGGTCGATTATTCGTCAAAGGATTTATCATAAAGTCTAAAAACTGAATTTTGGTGTGTAACCAACTCCAAAAACCATCTGAAGCTGCTTCAATTGCAGTTTTCCAACTGTTGGTAGATTTGTTCCGATGTCACAGACGCGTCAAACCCTACCGACAAATGAAGTATGACTTCATCGGCAAGTCCGTCAACAAGTCGAACCTCACATGTTGTTAAATTTTAATTGTTTACTCGCAAGCGCATGAATCAAAGGTAGAAAAGCAGCTAATTGTGGTCGATCCCACAGAGACTTGAAGTTGGAAATTCAAATTTTAATCTAATCAAGTTTAATCCTAATCTAGATAACGAATATAAAGAGAATAACAATATTAACTAAGAGGAATTAAGGTAAATAATAAACGAAAACCAACTTAAATTGCTAAAATGAACTAAATCACCACAAGAAAGGAAATTCAAGTAAAAGATAAAGATTGAAATTTATTTAAACTAAGAAAGCAATTAAAAGTGTTGAAACTATTAAATAAAAATTGACTAAGGTTTTAGAATCCCCTCTTATTAGCATGTGAAAATCACATCCATGTTCATCAATTTATTTCTCAAATATAGCACACAATAAACTAGAATTCAATTCTTTTTATTATGGAAAATTTTATCTTCTAAAGCTCTAATCAAAATACTAAAGTATGTTCTTCCTTGCTTTAAAGGAATAAAACCAAGTCATAAGTTGTATCCACGTTAATAAATCACAACTCATACCCAAATCTAATAATCATCAACTCTAAATCAAGCATTCTATTATTGAAAGCTAACTCAAATTATGAGAAGAGCATGACTAGACTCATATCCAAATAATTCCACAAATTAAAATGAGATAAGAACCATTAACATTAACACCCTTTGGAAAATTAACCAAATCATATGAATTAGAACTCTACAAAATTAATAAGAGGTTCTTCTTAACCTTAGTTTAAAAAACTAGTTACTCATTAAACTAAAAACTAAGACTATAATCTCCATTAAATTAAGTGAAAAGAAACTTACAAATTTGGAATAAAATTAAGTAAAACTCCAAAATTTTGAACTACTATAGTAATTGTGAGCCTCAAAAAAAATTTGCTTCTTTTTCGTTGTTCCAGCTTTGGACTTTGATTATTTGGCTTTAAAACTCACTTTTCTGATGGTTTTGGAGGGTGGTATTTGTTCAATTGTCCTATGGTTAGTCCTCTCTTCCCCTCTCTAAAATTTGAAATTTTTGCTATGTTCTTATATAACTTCTGGACAAAAGTTTCTCTTGCCATATTTAAGCCATATTCCATCCATGAATAAGCTTCTTTTTGTTGTTTGACTTGTTCCTTTCTTCCCCTTTCTTTCTTTAAGTCTCACTTCCTTTTCCTGTTCTTCTTTCCTCTTCTTCGCAATTTTTTCATACCCTATTTCTCTGTGTATTTCTGCTGCCATTGTTTCTAGACGTTGCTTGCTCCCTATTTTTGGACTTGCAACAAATAGCTGGACATGGCTATTTGTCTTCACACTTATCCTTCCTCATTTCCGCTTTTTGTTCTCAAAGATAAATCTCCTTTAAGTATCTCAATTATAGTAGTACATAGTCTTAGCCAAGTATTATCATCACTACTAAGTAACACATCTCTGGGAATGCTAGTAATGATGCATCTATTGTCGCGGCCCAGCTCACCTAGATATTTCAAAAACTACAAGAAATAATTTTCTTTAAAGTTCTTACAAATAAAACTATATTTTTGAGGAACTGCAGTAATGAGTTAAAAGCACAAGATCAATGAACAACATAGAGTATTTGCATCCATCTTTTAATGATTCATGGAGTGCATATAGAAATATACACTACGGAAAACCACCCATAAGCCAAAGCTTAGTAGGCATGCCGTTACTATACACTAATTTATTAGGAACATGGAGCTACATGCATCCTAAGATATATCACATGAAACTCTTGTCACGACCCAGATTTTTAAAAGCCTTTTTAAATAGCATGAACGGTAAGTCATGAGAATTTTTTTCTTTCTTAAATACAAAACAAACCATTTGATTAAATATCCAGGTCATGATAATTGGGGTTTACAAATACGAAGATCAAATCATATGATATTATTACACGTCTAAAAATTCAATAAGAATAGCTCATCAGTACAAGTATGTCATCAATCTGCAAAAAATAACTAAGTTGACACTCATGTCAAAGCTCTACTTACGTACCGGAATTGCATAAACGAAGAACCACATCTCGTGCTCATCAATCCTGGTCTCCCTTATCATCGCCTGGAGAACCTGCAACCAACCAAGCCAAACAACCAAACGACAATGGAACCTCTCCACCCTCAGGAGAAGAGTTGCCAAAAGAACAAAAGGTTTTAATAATGTTCTTCAGATCAGGCCAACATCACCCGATGTTAGTTGCCTACGTACTTATCATACAACATCTCCAATGTTTCCAATCAGATCAGGCCAACATCACCCGATGTTAGTTGCATACGTACTCATTAAACAACATTTTCAATGTTTCCAACTAGATTGGATCCAAAAGTAGTTCTGCCTAGACATTACAATATCTCAAGAAGCATAGCATCCAACATGCAATGCTTAAGTATTTTCAATCAACCTACATTTTATGCAAGTCCTTTAATTGTTCCACTTGTGCTAGTTAACAATCAACAACAAACAATGTTATTAATTATCTCACAACCCTTGTTCAATAATTAATACCCCTATCCAATTTCTTGGACAAACAGACACATCATATGCCAACTAAAATGTCATATAACACTAATCACCCTTCATTATTTTAACCCAAATCTAGGTTTAACATAATATAAATATATGTTCACTTAGAGATAACTTGGCTCACGAAGAAATCCCCAGATATAGGACTCCAACGTTAGAGTAAACTGCTTAACAACAGCTTGACCCAAATCCCTAGGGTTTTCAATAGCCTGCCATGAATATGGAGAAGAGGATCCCAATTGTGCTCATGGACACATATTGGCGAGAAGCACAAGCCTTCCATGATGCTCATACAACTTCGTTCTTCTTATGCACTATATGGTCATATGAAGACTTGCAGGAAACCCGCAGTAAAGACCTCGCTGGCCAATACCCAAGCCATTGTGGCAGTGAAGAAAGTATATCACAATCTCCACCATCCCAACTCAAGGAGAAAATGTCTTCTAAGACATTACTAATGTAACCATAGAAGTCTTAGGTCTTTATGACCATTGACTCCCCCAAACATTCAAAACTTAAACTAGATTATTTTCATCCAGTCAAGTATTCACCCAACTATTTGGGTCCTCTTCACATTGTGAATCAGCCCAAAAATAGCTCATCCACTAAACTGACTCCGAGAACATCCCAAGCCCTAATAGTCTCCATGAGACTCGGGTAAACTCTCATAACTACCCCCAGTTCATTAACCAATGTAAAATTCTATGTAAGGGACTCGTTCACCCCATGAATAGGTCCCAAACCCTATTGAGGGTATTTTAGTCTTTATCTTGATTAGATGTTCTCCCCCAATCTAACGGTAACCAATATCTCTTGATTAATATTTATTAAACTTCATTAATCTTGAGTTACCCTTATAAATTAACGCATCAATAACAAAAGCATGCGTCAAAATAAGCAACATAAATAGCATCAAGTCATACAAGTTCTTAATAATAAACCGAGACCCATTGCACTTATTTGTAGGGCTAGGGCTTAGCGAATTCAAACCCGAGAATGTAAATAACTCCAATGCATCACACAAGTTATGTATATACTACCCTAGTAGATTACTATGTTGCATTGCAGACATGTGTAATATGCTACCTTAAACCTTGAGAATTAAGGTTCTTCCCCTTGTTTCCCATGACATTGTGACATGTACAGGTCTTCATGTCACCTACTAGTCATACCCCTTCCATTTGAAGCCATTTAACACCATTATAGGGTACTCTAATTCTCTGTTAGCTAGGTTATCTGTTTCGACAAAAATGGAATATACTACCCCTAAGGGCATTAAGATAATTCTACCACTTGGGGTATGGTACCCCACTCTTCGGTCATTCTGGTCATCTCACTACCCTTCTATTGATTTTAAGTCATTACCCTCTCCCAACCTCATTCTCAATCGACTTGCCCTTCCAATCACACAATTGTGGGTGATTCACTTAAAGGGGTATTTCTTTTATTTTGTTCAGGGATTCCCTAAACCCTAATGGGTCTAAAACAAATCTCATGGTTACTCCTCAATGTTATGGACCCGAGGTAATTTTCTTGCCATTTAATGGGGTCATAAACCCCTTAAACCGTGCCTGGTTCAATTAATAGTTTTACCTTAATCTAAGGGGTAAAATAGTTAATTATCTACTTACTAATATTTTTCCTCACTATGCAGTTTGGTCTATATTTAGGTTACACATTAAACTCTCATGGGGAATTTTATAAATTTTAAAGATCACTCATAGGCCTCTTAACCAGAGCCCCTAAGTCGGGTAAGTGAACTGTGACTTAGCTACAAGGGTAAAATAGTTATTTTACAGTCTGAGATTATTTCCCAAGATGAAACTTGGTCAGGATACTCATACCCCTATCAAAGTAAATTATAAATTTTTCTAATTTTTTTCCATCATTAGGCCCCACTAAACTAGACCCGGTTTAGTGGCACGCACAAATTAGCTTTCTTTCTTCTTTTTTTAAGCCGGGCCATCAGTTCATAAGTCGTCTCCTTCACGGAGACGACGCAAATCTGAGGCTTTGGCAGGTGCTCTACCTTTGGCAAAGCCCTGCCTAGTTCTCCAATGCTAAAACAATGATTGACGGCGGAAGGAAATTCCTCCGGCGGATGCTAGGCAACGGCGGCGGAGGAAGACTCAGTCTTGGGCAAAGCCCATGGAACAAGTAACTTTGCAGTAGAGCATTTACTGGAGATGGGGACCGTGAAGCAAAGGTCCCGTGTGGTGGCACACGGCCAGCCGGCGGCAAGACCTTTCTAGTACATTTAGAAACCAGAGGGGCGGAGGGCTAGGTGCACCCGCCGGCCATCAACAGCCCACCTGTGACACCATCTGCATTTGCACCAGTAGTCAAAACCAGCTCTCTGAAGGAAGCGATGACTTCCAGTGGCTGGTGTGCCATGGGTGCTCCGCCTTACCTTTGATTTGGTTGGCCATTGGGGCTAGGACCATCATGGTAGCACTAACCCACTCGACCCAAAGATGACGGAAGTTTGTCGGCCAAACCATTGCCAACCGGCATACTGGCCAACTCTAGCTGGCAATTCGATCAATTTAATGTTTAATTAAATTATGTATTATAGTATTTGATCATACATCCTATCATATTATGAAGTGATCTTACTTTAAGTGCAGATCTGTCGTAGATCCACTGATTCTGAAGCTTTGAGCTCGCTCCACCCCATTTCGCTGAAACTCCTCCCCTCCAGACCAAAAATTAAGAACCCCCTAAAAGCCCTAATTATCCATTTTTATAGGTATGGGATTAGGGTTCCTAATCCCCTAAGAATTTGGGCCAAAACCTCCTCAATTTAGTAACCTAATTGGCAATTATAACAATATGCAACCCTAAATGTATCATGGGGAAGTTATGTGGTTTGGGACTCTTTAAGGTGGTTGCACCCTATTTAAAGGGAGGAGATCATGGGATTTGGGGTTGTTGGGAAGTCTCAAGGATGTCCAAGTGTGAGTGGGGTGTTTTGAGCGGGACAGTAGGAGGATTCACACCAGGAAAAGGTTTTGAATAGATTCAAGGTCGGAGTGTACTCTCTTTTGTTATTAAATATTTGAATTCTATCTTTTTCGTCCTTCCTAGAGTATTTGACAAGTTTTGGATGTATGCATGAGTGTTTTATCATAGGACTTATACCTTTATTAGTGTGACGATGTAATTTCACATAACATAAATCTTATAGTACATTCCCGTGTTTAATCCATAAGGAACTTGATCTTCTAAAGATTTTTTCTTGTTTTGTTTAAGGAAAATGTTTAGAGAAATAGTGTGGTCTCTATTTGTTTTCTTTCCAAATCATTAACATGACCACCGACACATTGGTGATCGCATAGGCAATAGAAGGAAGATAAACAGTACCAACATCGACATGTTAAGCTGCATCAGTGTTTAATCGGTCACTAGTGGTGTGATTGATGCTTGGGTGTGGCATCAATAAGGTGAGCTGTCATAGCCTATCTACTGTTGGTAAGGTTTGATGCATTGATAGGAAGTGTATGGTCATTGATGCCTTGGCCGACACATTAGTAAAGTTACTGATGGTACATCATCACTTAAAATTTCAAGCACATTTTATGATGATGTATATGCTATTTATATGCAATACAATAACATGGTTTTCCATAGATTTGGAAGCATGAATGGATGGTGTTAAGCACATATTATATTAAGGAAAGTAAGACCAACGAATGTGTGAATCCTTGTAATGGATACACATCCCCTAACACTCAACAACAAAAGGTCCTAGTATATGGTTGGCTTCAAAAGTGAGTCATTGTATATATGTAGATGGAATGATTAGGTATGAAATAGAATCATAGTTTGTAATAACTACAGTTTTTAAAATAAATTTTAGAAAATATGTTGTAAAAGTTCAGCATTTTGATAGAGCTCCAATAGACGAGCATAATGAACGCAAAAACGCAAAAATTGGACATCAAGAGTATAATTTATAGCTTTGAGAAGTGTTCTAAGTGCATTCGATTCCATAAGTAATTGTTATCATATTGCTCTCTTTTGTTTAATCTAGTTGATTGCTTTCTTTGTTTAATTTAAGTTTAAGTTCTTTTAAGTTTCAATAATAAACAAACTTTCTCTTGGATTTAGTACTAATCATCCATCCCTAAGGTTAGGCAACCCTTAATACTCATCCTAGTATAATTACCTTGTACACTTGCAAAATGTTTAATTATAAATGATCAGACTCACATATGCACTTGTCTTGATTCTACCTTCTGGCAATGGTGGATTCGTCATCTATAGTGATGCCTCAAGGAAGGGCTTGGGATGTGTGTTGATGATGCAAAATGAAAAAGTTGTCACTTATGCCTCTAGAAAATTAAAGAATCACAAGATAAACTACCCAACTCACGACTTGGAGTTAGCACCTGCAGTTTTGCACTAATGATATGGAGACATTATCTATATAGTGAGAAGTTTGAGGTGTTAGAAAACATATATTCTCACAAAAAGAGTTGAACATGAGAAAACATCATTGGACTGAATTCATGAAAGATTATGACTTCTCAATCCAATATCATCCTAGCAAAGGTTGTGGCAAATGCCTTGTCGAAAATTCCATGGAATGCTTGCACATATATTGGTGTGTTATTGGAAGTTATTAGGTGATGTCATGGATTGTAAGCTAGGGATGCAAAAGGATGTGGACAAACTGATCTTCGCCAACATGCCGATAACTTTTGTCTTAGTGGAGAATGTCATCAAGGCACAGAAAGTAAATTATAAGACAAAAGTTATTGGAAATAGTAGAGTTTGTGAGCGGATCACATGGCAGCATCGTATTCCAAGGGAGACTAAGTGTTCCTAATGTTTTAGAGTTGAAGCTGGAGATATTGTTGGAGACTCATCATTTTGTCTACACCATTTATCTAGGTGGGACATGGATGTACCACGACCTCAAAACGAGCTTCTGGTGTTTAGGGATGAAACGTGACATTGCCCAAACATTTCAAATGTTCATCTTGTCAATAAGTTAAGAATGAACATCAAAGACCCCCAGGGTTAGAACAATCTCTTGAAATTCCAAAAAGGAAGTGAGAACATATAACTATGGACTTCATTAGTGGACTACTAAAAACTAAGAAGGGATATGATGCTATTTGGGTTATTTTGGATAGACTCACCAAATTGGTGCACTTCCTACCTAAGAGGACGAATTAATCTTTGGAGAGCTTAGTAAAGTTATATGTGAATGATATTGGAAGGTTGCATGGTATTCCACTCTCCATCGTATCAGATCATGATGGTCGCCTCACCTCACAATTGTGGAAGAATTTGCAAGAAGCCTTTGGCACAAAACTCAAATTTAGCATTGTTTATCACCCATAGAAGGATGGACAATCAGAGCGGTCAATCTAAACTCTACAAGATATGTTGAAAGCTTGTGGTATCAATTGGGAAGGTACATGGGATGATCATTTACCACAAATTGAATTTGTGTACAATAATAGCTATCACTCCAACATACAAATGGCTCCATCTGAGGCCCTTTATGGGAGGACGTATCGATCACCTTTATGTTGAGATGATGACAATTAATTCACATTAATTAAATATGTGAGGATAAATTAAAGTTGATTAAACAAAGAAAAATGATAGCCCAAAGCCGACAAAAAAGTTATGCAGACCAAAGGCTCATAGACTTGGAATTCCAAGTTGGAGTCTATATTTTCTTTAGAGTTTCATCTTCTAGGGGAGTCATGATTTGGTAAGCAAGGAAAATTCAATCCTCGTTGTGTGGGTCCTTTTGAGATTTTGGAGAATATTGAAACAGTTGCCTATCAAGTTGCACTACCACCCAAGTTTCATATGTACATAGTGTGTTCCTCATATCAATGTTGCAAAAGTATGTGCATGATACCTCCCATGTCATCGACTATACTCCTATGGAACTATGCCATGACTTGTCATTTGAAGAGAAACTATAAAGATTACAAATTTAAAGGAGCAAGTGTTACGAAAGAGGACCATTCATCTAGTTAAAGTGCAATGGCAACATCATTCCCCATAGGAGGCAACATGGGAACTCGAGGAGGAGATGCAACAAATTTTTTTGGAATTGTTCAATAAGTAGCGCAAACAAATTTTGAGATTCCATTTTTTTAAGGTGGGTAGGATCTAATACTTTTATTTTTATTTCCAATTTTTTCCCTTAAGAACTCAACTTTTCTTGGACAATTTTTAACCACCTTCTTATGACCAAATTAAGGCCTTTTAACCCCCATGAATCCCCACCTGAATTACATTAAGTAATTGTAACCCCCTAGTAATGTGCTTTTACATGGGAAAGAGAGGAAGATATTATTAGAATATATAAGGTCTAATGTCAATGATCAAAACAATGTCAACACTTAATGTACATTTAAGTCGTTAGAGTCTAATAAGATTTGGTTTTTGTCAAGTTATATTTGGAATTGGACTTAAAAAATATGAGCAAACGTGTTCTGAAAGTTCAAGGTTGAAGAGTACATTGACTGTCAAAGGTTTGAGGTATGATACACACACTCACATACACAAATCACTTGGAATAAAGTAGAAATCATTAGTTAAAGTGATTTTGGAAGTTTAGGACAATTAAAATCAAAATCTAGAAAATTGTTCATAAGAGATCGATCACCTTTGAACATAGTACTTGTAGAGATTGATCTTTTAAATGTATTTTAAACTGAAGTAGGGAACGATCGATTTCTTGGGCAAAAGATAGATCGATTGGGTATTTCGTTTAGGCAGAAGCAATGAACAATTGATTGTTGTCTAAAACAATCAATCATTTACAATTTAAGTTACCTAGTTTAGGGATTCGGGAAAAGAGATCTTTCCAACTTTAGATTCTTTTACCCTAATGAACTTAATATACTATAAAATGACTAGGTATGGATAAAATTGAAGAGAGGAAAATCAATAATCAAGTTGAGAAAAAAAGACAGACCTTTACCTAAATTTTTCTTGATTCACCATTGATTTTTGAGTGAATTGTCTTTATGGTAGAATAAGAGAGACACAACAAGAGCACATCACACACACAAACTTGAGGAGGAGCAGTTCAATCCTCATCAAGGAGTAATTGAAGAAACTCAAGGCAAATCAACGATCAAAAAAGAGTTTTGATTGAAAAATCAAAAGAAGACAAAGACAGAACAAGGAGGAAGAAAGCTTCAAGACTTAGAGGAGAAGACTTAAAGGATAGCAATAAAAAAAATAGGAGATCTAAGCAAAAGGAGTTTGTGTTAGAGTCTCAATATTGGTTGATAGTTTATTTTGGTCTTGTAAGAGGTTTTGCTTGTTAGTGCATTGACTTGGCCTTGTAGGATGTCTGTGATTTTTTACCCTAGTTTAGGTTTTCCTTGTTAAATCCTTGTGTCTTTCTTGCACGCTTGTGGTTTGATTGTTCGATAGATTGATTATGTATGTGCATAGAGATTAAGTTTTTATTTCCGCTAGATAAATATATTCCTGCGCAAATAGGCCATAACTCATAGTCTTCATCTTCATTATATAATTGAATTAGGGGCAATGTGGTAATATGTTAGGTTGATTAGACGGATATTAAACTTTCAAGTGGTAGCGGTGGATTTTTTGAGTTTTTCATGATATCTATTGAGATTTGCATGCCTATCTAAAGTTAGTTGTGTCATGTTGCTTAATTTTCCTAGTTTGTTTTGCTTCCTAGATGTTAATTTGAATGTGATTAGGGTTTTCTTTCTCATTTATGCTAGATTCACTTGTTTTCCTAGTTACAATTGCTTGTGATCTTGTTGATTTTACCCTAGTTTGTATTTGTCTTACTCTTGAGTAGATAAATATATTGTCTTACCTGAGTAAATTTAGTTGTTTGCTTGTTTCTCTTGTTTTTTATTTTAATGGTTGCTTCAAACAACAATATGGCTCAACATGGGGACTTGGGAAATCCTATGAATCGACCTCCTTTGTTTGATGGTCAAAACTTCTTATATTGAAAGAATTGGATGAGAGCTTTCATTTAAGTGTTTGACATCAATGGTTGGAAAGCAGTGATTAAAGGCTAGATCCCACCCAATGACAAAGAGGGGAATATGATTCTAAAGAATAAGAGTGAATGGGATATAAATGAAACAAAACTTTCTAACTACAATAGTAAAGCCTCAAGTGCAATGTTTAATGTCGTAGGATAAACTCAACATAGGTTAATTTTGAATTGTACACTGCTAAGGTTGCATGAGAGAAACTTGTGAAGTACAATGAGGTAATTGAAGTTGTGACGATATCTATGTTACAAATGCTCACCCTAGAATTTGAAAAAATAATGATGAGTGAAGAGGAATTTATTTCTCAGTACTATGTCAAGATTTCTAACATAGTCAATACTTGTGATCAACTAGGAGAGCCAATCCCGAATTACCTTGTGGTTAGGAAGATTCTAAGGTGTTTATCGTCAAAATTCAAAATTAAAGTTGTTGTGATTAATTAATAAAAAAATTGATACCTTAAATATTGAGGAGCAAATAGAGAACTTACAAACTTTTGAATTGAAAGAAGAGTCATATGAAAGCAAGAAATAGTTGTTTGAAAAATCAAAAGGAAAACAAATTACCTTAAAAACTATTAAGAAGTTGTCCAAGAAGCCTAAAACCTTAAACACCCTAGAATAATCTAAAGAAAGTGAGAGTAAAGATGAATAGAAGGTCTTATTAACTAAAATTTTAAAGAAGTTCTTAAAATCTTCGAATTTTGGGGTAAACAAAAAGAGGCAAACTTCAAGGAAAAAACATGGGGAGAGATGAGATGAAAAGCATAACAAACATGATAAGAAGAATATCAAATATTTTGAATGTGGTAAGTTAGGTCATTTTTATGTTGATTGTCCTAACAATGTCACTAACAACTCTTCTTACTAAAATACTCAAAGGTTTAATGGGCAAGATAGAAAGAAAAAGGGGAAAGTAACTTAAGCACATATTCCTATAAGAGTTCGTCTGAGGACAAAGAGTTGTGTTACACTACCTTCCATGCTAGTGTGAAGGGAGTTAGTTCTTCTAAGGAGTCTTATGAATCAAAATTTGATGAATTGAACTAGATTTTGTTTCATTGATTTTGAAGAGCACAGGGAGTTTCATCACAATGTCATGCTTTTAACTAGAAAAAACAAGAATATTGAGAGAGACCTGAAGAAGAATGAGGAACTAGAATATGCCTCTTAAGAGACAAATATATTAAAAAAGTTGAATAGAAACTTGATGAGTGAGGTTGAAACCCCTTAAGGCTGAACTTGAAAAAGAAAAAGAAAAATCTAATGTAAGAGAAGTTATGTCTTCTAAAGAGAAGTTAGATGAATTTAAGAGTGGAAAAAAAACTTTAGAGACCATGATTAGTATTGGTCAAAGGAATAGAAGGGGCTTATGTTTCAAAACTTCCATGTCTACACCTATAGTCAAACCTACTATGTTTGTTAAGGCCCAAGAAAGTCATCAAAACCCTAAGGTAGTGCCCAATCTACCAAAGCCAAGAGGGAGAGTATTGAAATTGAAATCTAGTTTAGTGGGAGTTTGTGACATTTGCCATAAGGACACTCATTCTAGGTTTAAATGTCCAAATAACCATCCTAATAAACCTACCTCTGGTAGAAGTATGATTAGATCCCTTACACACAAAACACCTAGTTGCCTCACCAAGTGTATGAGCATAATATAAAGAAGATGTGGGTAAAGAAGGTGTGGGTGAAGAAAGTTTCTCTTCAAGCTTGAAAAGTCACTTAGGAAAGATAAGAAAATCTACCTTAGTTTGCCTTAGAATTGGTTGGATAAGCAAGACTAGAGAATCTAAAATTTCTAAGTAAAAGATTATTTTTGTCCATGATATAATTCTTTTGGTCTTTTAGACACATGTTTTTTGTTTTTTTTGTTTTAGCTTCATTTTTCCATGTTTTCATGTTTCTTTTGTTCACATGTTTTGAATATGAAAAACCAAAAATATGAAAACCCTCAAAAACACAAAAAATAGCATTTTTTTTTATTTAGTAGTAAGTATTTTGTAGTTTTTGATGTGTTCAATGCCTGAATAAAAGATCATTAATTTACTCTAAGTTGCAAACACTGTGATGTGTGGTTAATGTACCTTAACTAAGATAGGGGTGCACCAACGAGAGTGAAGATAGATTCAATTTTCTTTTTCTTAATGTTACAACTCTATGTTTTTAAAACTTAAAACTTGCACACATCATGTTAAACTTGAGTAAATTTCATGAGTGGAAATTCAAAGAGAATTCTTTGACATAAGTTGACTTAAGAGTTTAGATTCTAATATAGTTTTAGTAATTAAAATTGAGGAACTTAAGCTAGACTTCTATCTAGGACTCAATGAAAGAAAAAAATTTCCTTGTAAGAAGACATCAATTATGTAATTCATTACTTTATTTTTTCAAATAGAGGATTGTCTGTGTAAAGATGTGGAGAAGGCCTACCTACTTAGGTAGGCCCAAGTTTGTGTGAAGCTCGCATGCACTTGATGTAAAAATAATAATATGAAAAAATGGAAAAAACTATAGAAATGATGCAAGTTGAGAGGATTTGGAAGAAGCCAAGTCCTCAAAAAATGAATTGAGGAAAAATATCATAAATAAAAAAAAGCAATGGAAAAAATGATTATGAGTTTATTTTCTAATTTCTTTTAGAAAATAATATAAATAGATTCTAGCTAAAGTGAGTAAAAAATGAGAACTACGTCATTACTAGAGTCTGAACAAATTGGCCTCTTTTAAATAAGAAAGACCTTGAGAGTTTTATGAGTGAAGGGGACAAGAGTTAAACATTATAGTTTCTTCAAAATTAATAAAAGAGAATAAAAATATTAAAATAAAAAAAAAGATTGAAAAATCATGAACAAATGGAACAAACATATCTAAGGCAAGGTATAACTCACCATAATCTATGGGTGCACTTAGATTAAGAGTTGAATTAATGAAAATTAACAAAAGAGATCAACATGTGTCTTTTTGGTTTATTTAATTGGAAAGAGTTGTTTTTAATTTTGTGATTTAATAGATTTTTTTTATTTTTTGATTTTTTTAAAAAAATAATAAATCAAAATTCAAAAGTGATTGCTCATTGTGCCTAGTGATTGATTGTTGGCTGCCTTATCGAACATGAACATTCGGTTTCAAAATTGGTCAAAGCCTCCAAACCCCTCATTTTGGCTCTAAACTCTTGGAGAAGAAAGCTAGAGGTGGAGGATGGTGAATCACAACATTTTGGCAGAGATCTTCATTGATTTCCTTTGTCAAATTCTCACATTTGCGTCTTGGCCAAGGTAAGACCTGACACGAATTTTGATTCCTAGTGAATTTCAAGTTGTTTTCAATGATTTTGAACCGGTAAGAATCTTTTAATTTGTTAGATTGAATTTTCGTTCAATTTTCATGCAATTTCATATGCTAAAAAAAGAGTTTTTTTAAAGATTTTCTATTTCAAGTCTTCAAAAACAACCCAAAATTGGGAATTTTGAACTTCGTGAAGATAGGTTAGAAATTGACAGTATGTTTAGTTATAAAGTTTGATCTACTCCTAAAACCTACCTTGCATCAAATTTTGGGATCATTCAGGTTAAAATTTTCTTCTAGGTTAATTATGTAATTTAAAAAATGGGCATTTTTTTCTTAAATTTCAATTTTTAAAAACTTTTCTAGGTGTTCTTTACTGATTATCTTGATTACCTAGCTTATTCCTTATCCCTAAAATTTAATTTTAAATTGTTTAGATGAGTAAGGGGAAGAAATTTGCGCCAAAGGGGAAAAAGGCCGCTTCTGCCCTTGAGGATATAGGGAGTTCTTCTACAGCACCAGAACACGTGAGGCCCATTAGATGTGAGTGTTAGATAGTATATGTGCCTCTACATTAGCAATGGACTGGATCGGAGATCAAGCTTGTTAGACGGCTTACTTTCATATGATTTTGACATCCAACACCCCTGTCTACCCTAAACTAGTACATCAATAGTTTGCTTCACTACAGCATGAGCGAGAGGACTCTTCAGTTGGATTAGTAAGTGGGACAATAGTACGTGTGACCCCAAACATCATTGCAGCAGCTATCGATGTTGAGGATGCCTGATGCGTTATCTACTCTACGATGGATGCGTATTTCCTGACAATAGCATCATTGCCTGACCCCCGACTTCCTACTATTGCACATGATTGCACAATATGACATATGGAGTATTCACAAGGAGAGGGTTGATCGGAAGATGACTCAAATTCTCTATCTGCTTTATGAGGTCCAACTTGAGCTCGACTTGCCTTTCATCATCATTAGATGGTTGATGACTTTTTTTCATGGTCATACACATGAGATGCTTCAATATTTGTATATTTTTTGTCGAATATTCTTGTCACAACATGACAAGATCACCGGGAAAGAGCTACTATGGTTGGTATGGGTCCAATAAATGAGTCTGTTGTTCTATGGATAATCTCACACACCAGAGATAGAATCCCAAAGCCATTGGATGATGCATAGATTCTTAAGGATGTGCTAGAGGATCAGTGACCCGCCCAATGATGTAGATTGGAGACTCTATACTCTTGCCCAGTTACTTACGCATATCTAATGATTGTTAGAAGGGAGATTTTAGACGTAGTCATCAAGATTTTGCTAATCTTCAAGGACTGATTCATGATGGGTCTTCAGCATAAGATGGATCTTGTAGTGTGGGGGAGGATGATGTTGGTGCAGCTTGATGTCTTTTTAATTTTTGATGTATGGCTTGTTAAAACGTTAGACAATTCATTATATGTATTGTCTTGATGATTTTCACATATTATGAAACTATGTAGTTTAACATGAGCTTATGTTGAGAAATGTAGTGATTATTATTTATTAATTTCATGTCTTTTATGTTGATGACTTGTCTCT
The DNA here is from genome assembly GCA_035235625.1 of Saururus chinensis. Lineage (NCBI taxonomy): Eukaryota > Viridiplantae > Streptophyta > Magnoliopsida > Piperales > Saururaceae > Saururus > Saururus chinensis. The sequence continues at coordinate 47,359,044 of CP141143.1, forward strand.
TAAGCTTGATTAGATTATTTTCTAATTGTTAATTCACTTTTTATCTACTTGTGTCAAAAAAGGGGAGAGCTAATTATGGAAAATCAAGTATTATCTCATACTTATTTGAACAATACTATGCAAATGAGTTTTTGTTAAGTGTGCAAGATAAGTACAGGTTTTAAGGCTTTTTAAAGATCAATTCCAAATGGTCCTAGGTCTTAGTTGAGTCAAAAGTATAAAATTTTGTACAAGTGAAAGTCAGTGCACTAAATTGTCAAGAGCTGTAAATTTTTTTATTTTCATACTTGTAGTGCTTTGTCACGAAATAGCCAAAGGGGGAGGTTGTTAAAATATGATGGCATATGTATTATAATTGACTAATTTTGATGATAAAAAATTTGTCAAAACTTCATATACATTTAAGTCTTTAGAGTCTGATAAGATTTGGTTGTAGTTAAGTCAGATTTATAATTGAAATACTTTAAAAATAGGAACATAAATGTTTTGAAAGTTCAAGTTTGAAAACTACATTGAGTGTCAAAGGTTTGAAAGTATGATACACACACTCATGTACATAAATCACTTAGAATTAAGCAAAAATAATTAGTCAATGTAATTTATTAAGTTTTAGGACAATCAAGGGCAAAATATAAAAAAGTGTTCATAAAGGATAGATGACCTTTGAACATGTGACTTGTAGAGATTGATGTTTTAAATAACTATTTTTCATATTTTAAACTAAAGTTATGACTGATCGCTTGCTTTGTCAAAAGATAGATCGATTTGGTATTTTATTCATGCAAAAACAATGAATGATCCATTGTTGTTTGAAATGATCGATTGCTTGCACTTTAAGTTACCTAGTTTAGGGATTCTAGAAAAGAGACCTTTCTAACTTTGGATTCTTTTACCGTTAGCAACTTAATTTACTATAAAAGGACTAGGTATGGACAAAATTGAAGAAAGGAAAATTAATATTCAAGTTGAGAAAAAGGAGAGACCTTTACTTAAATTTTCCTTGATTCACCATTGATTTTTTGAGTGAATGTTCTTCATGGTGAGACATAAAAAAGACACAACAAGAGCACATCACACATACAAGAGCTTGAGGAAGAGCAAATGAATCTTCATCAAAGAGTAATTGAAAAGACTCAAGGCAAATCAACAATCAAAAAGGAGTTTTGATTGAGGAACTAGAAGGAGACAAAGATTATTCAAGGAGGAAGAAAGCTTCAAAACTTGGATGAGAAATCTTAAAGGCCAGCAACAAAAGAGGATGAATTCTAAGCAAAAAGAGTTTGTGTTAGAATCTCAATAGAGGTTGGTGGTTTGTTTTGGTCTTGTAAGAGGTTTTGCTTGTCAGTTCATTGATTTGGCCATATTACGTTGTCTAAGGTTTTGTAAGAGGTTTCATGTTAAATCCTTGTATGTTTCTTATATGTTTGTGTTTGATTGTGTGATAGATTGTTCATAAATGTGCATAGAGATTAAAGTTTTATTTTTGCTATATAAATAAATTCCTACTCATAGCCTTTATCATTATTAGATAATCACACTAGGGGCAATGTGGTTATCAACTAGGTTAATTATACATACATTAAATTCTTAGAAACTCCTCATTTCCACATTGGAATGTGAGATAAAGGTTAGATATCTTTAGGACTTTCGTCAAAACTTCATTGTCATTTAAGGTAGGTGGAATCCCTCTTTTAGTCTAGATAAGTGATTTTCGTATACTATATTCTTATATTTCTTGTGATATAAGTTATATTATCATGTTCTATTGGATGAATTATTTCATAATGCACATAAATTATGAATTTAGTACCATTTAATAATTTTATGTACTATGGGTTAAGAAACGAGTAAGTCAAATTGATATCAATCATGTTTGTGAAAAGATAAAAAATTGTCATGTTTTATCTTTTGCTTCCAAGTAAAATCTCTTGTATATTGTTTGAGATGTATGAACTAATATATTTATGTTGAAAACATTCATAAGTGTAATATAATATAGTTGAAGATTCTTAACAAAGCTAATGTTAAAACTATATAAAAAAAATATAGGACATTCCACTTTAAGTTGATTCTTTTATGCCTAGTTGTTGGGTTGGATACGAACTAGTCCAATAGAAAATAGAAAAATAGAAAATTCTCAATAAAATTCTAAGTGATCAATCTTAATTGTTTTACCTCTTAAAAGGTTATAAAAATATTAATTTTCATTAAAAAAAACTACAAAATGAACTTGATGGATGTTATGATATATCATTTTATTTGATGTATGTATGGTTGGAGAATGTGTTAATTCTCTCTCCCTCATTAATTTATGTGATCATGAATTGTTTGGTATAAGTTTTCATGGTATCCATTTAAGACTTTTGAACCATTTATATTAAAGATTTCAAATTCCAATATAGGTGTAAAGTTCAAATTATATAATATAATACTCTTATCTCATATGATGAAAATAACTTTAAGGATGATTTATGTTTCGAGATAAAACCCGAGTCAAAATATGGGTACAAAAAACATTTGAACTGCTTTGCCCCTTAGTGTGCTTGGCAACCGGAATATGGAGTCTGGTTATTTATGTACTCTAGACTTATTATCTATTTTAATTTTGAATTTCCTATTTTTTCAAAAAAATCGTAAAATTATAATTTTTATTTTTTAACCTAAGTAGAAGATCACTTCCCGCTATATGCAAATAACAAGATTCCATGTTCAGGTGCCAAGAATGTTAACTTGCGAAGTAGTTCAGATGTTTTTGGTATCAAGACTTTGCCTTATGGTTTATCTCAAAACGTGAATTATCCTTAAAGTCCTTTTCATCATATGAGATAAGAGTTTTATATCATATAATTTAGACATCTTTAAATCTATATTTAAATTTGAAATCTTTAATATAATTGATTCAAAAATCTTAAAAGGAGACCAAGAAATCTTGTCTTAAATCATTCATGATCACACAAAATAAGATGGGAGAGAGAATTAACATGTTCTCATCCCATACATACATTAAAAAAAAATGATATATCATAACAACCATCAAGTTCATTTTGTAGTTTTCTCAAGAAAATTAATACTTTAAGAAACTTTAAAGAGGCAAAACAATTAAGATTGATACTTGTACACTTGGAATATTCATTTAGAATTTTCCTTTTTTGTTTTCTATTAAACTAGCCCATATCCAACCCAAAAAGTAGGCATAAAAGAATTTACAATGGAGTGTCCTTTCTTTTTTTATATAGATTTAACAACAGCTTTGTGAAGAATCTTCAGCTATATTGTCTTATGCATATGAATGATTTTAATATAATTATATCAGTTCATACATCTCAAACATTATACAAGAGATGTTAATTAAAACAATATGATAAAACATGACAATTTTCATCTTTTCTAAAACATGATTCATATCAATTTGACTTATAAGTTTCCTCATCCATAGTACATAAAAATTTTACTTGATAGTAAAGTCATCATTCATGTGCATCATGGAATAATTCATCTAATAGGACATGATAATATAAGTTATTCATATCACAAAAATTATAAGAAAATAGTACACAAAAATCATGTATCTAGACTAGAAGAGAGATGTCTCCTACCTTAAATGACAACAAAGTTTTGATGAAAGTCCTCCTAAATATGTCCACCCTTTCTCTCATGTTCCAACATGAAAATGAGGAGTTTCCTCCTCTCTTTTCCCATATAAAAGCACATTACAAGGGGGTTTAAAATACTAAATGTCACTACAACAAATAGTACTATTAGCGACGCTAATGATTATTAGTGATGCTAAAAAGCGTCGCTAAATGCATCTATAAAATTGTAGTTGTTATTACTCATTAGTGACGCTTAATACAAAGAGTCGCTAATAGTGTGATATTAGTGATGTTTATTTATGCGTCGCTTATTATTTTACTTTAGCAACACATAGAAAAGCATCGCTAATAGTAAATTATTAGTGACACATTCGCTAATGATTATTAGCGATGCTAAAAAGCGTCGCTAAATGCGTCTATAAAACTGTAGTCGTTATTGCTCATTAGTGACGCTTTACACAAAGAGTCGCTAATAATGTGATATTAGTGACGTTTATTTATGCGTCGCTTATTATTTTACTTTAGCAACACATAGAAAAGCATCGCTAATAGTAAATTATTAGCGACACATTATTATAAGTGTCGCTAATTATCAGTTATTCTATGCATCGCTAATATAAAAATAGTTTATTAGTGACACATAATTATGTGTTGCTAATAAGTCATTATTAGCGATGCTTTTTAGGTGTTGCTAATATAAATAATATTTAAAAAAAATAAGAACTGCTAATTAGCGATGATTATTTAGGCGTCACTAAAAAAATTGAAAAAATAATAATAAAATAGTTTTTAGTGACGTGTATGGAAAGCGCCAATAATAATTAAATATATTTAAAAAAATAGAATTTTGTTTATTAGCGAAGCTTTACAATGCGTCGCTAATAAGAAAATAATAAAAAATAAAAAATAGGCTTCAACGACGCTTTAGAAGCGTCGCTAAAAGACTTAAAATTTTAAAAAAAAATGCCCATGGCGGGCCCAGGGAGGGGAGAGGGGGCCGGATTTCGGCTCCGCACCAGAATTTAGAAGTCCTCAGGGGGGAGGGCAAACCGGGAGGGGAAGGGGGAGAGGCGCCAGATTCCGGCCCCCTCTCTCCCAGCCCCACCCCCCCTCGTATGAAAAACAGAGGAAGGGAGGGGGACCAGGGAGGGGAAGAGGGAGAAGGCGCCAGATTTTGGCAGGGAGCCGGAATCCGGCCCCCTCTGTCTCGGGGTCTCCCCCCTCCTTTCCCTCCTCTAAAAACATGGGAGGGGAAAGAGGGGAGGGGGAATGGAAAGGAGGAGGGGTGGGGGACTGGATTCCAGCACCCTGCTAGAATCCGGCGCCACTCATCGTCCCCCCCCCCCTCTTTCCCCTCTGGTTTTCAGAGGAGGGGAAGGAGAGGGTGGACCCGGGGAGAGAGGTGGGAGAGGGAGGGATGAGGGGGCCAGATTCTGGCTCTCAGACGGCTCCCCTCCTCCCTCTTGCTCCCCCCTCTCCCCGGTCCCCCCTCCTTCCCCTCTATTCTTCAGAGGGGGGAAGAGGGGGTGGGGGTGGATTTCAGCGGGGAGCGGGAATCCGGCCTCAGAAGCCACCAGCTGGGGAGAGGGGAGAGCGGGAGGGAGGGAGGAAGGAAGGAGTGGGGAGGCGGGAACCGGGGAGAGAGGAAGTGATGTGGGGGTCGGTCGCCGGGGGCTGTCGCCCGGGGTAGTCACCAAGGGTCGAAAGCGTCGCAAAAAGCAGAAGAGAGAGAGAGAGAGAGAGAGAGGAGAGGGAAAAAGAGAGAGGGAGGAGAGAGAAGGGAAGAGAGAAAAGAGAAGAGAGAATGAGAGATAGAGAGATGTCGAGGAGAGAGGGAGAGGAGAGAGAGTGAAGAGAGAGAGGGTAGAGAGGGGGTAATGAGAAATGGAAGGTAGAGAGAGGAGAGGATGAGAGAGAGAGGGTAGAGATAGAGGGTAAAGAGAATGAGAGGGTAGAGAGAGGGGAGGATGAGAGAGAGAGAGAGAATGTAGAAAGAGTTGGAAAAAATAAAAAAATTTAAAAAATTAAGCATATTAGCGACGCTCTTTAAGGAGTGCCACTATTAGTTATAGTAGTAGCGACGCTGAATTTCAAGCATCGCTACTATATACTCATTTAGCAACGCTCACTTCTGAGCATTGTTAAATGACTGTTACTTTAAAAAAATTACACTATTAGCGACACTCTGCGCTAATAGTTCACATTATTGCGACAAAAAGAATTCAGCGCTGCTTCTTCTCACACAATTTGCTACTCTTTATACAGAGTCACAAATAGTTTCACTTTTGTTTTTTCACATAAAAGTCTTTTATTGACACTTAGAAATGAGCGTTTCTAATAGTATCAATAGTAGCGACACTTGAGAATCAGTGTCGCTACTACTATCAGTAATAGCGATGCTCTCTACAAAGCGTCACTACTAGTTTAAATTTTTTATTTTCATATAATAGTCCTTTAGCGACGCTCAGAAGTGAGCATCGCTAAAAGATTAATTAGTCGCGACACTTGAAATTCAGTGTCGCTAAGCTAGAACTAATAGAGACGCTCTTTAGGCTTAATTTTTGAAAAACAAAAATGTTCATCTCTCTCTACATTCTCTCTCTCATCCTCTCCTCTCTCTTTATCCTCTCACTCTTTACTCTTCACTCTTCTCTCCTCTCTCTCCCCTCACCCTCTCTCCTCCCTCTCTTTTCTCTTCTCTCCTCTCTCTCCCTTCTCTCTCTCCTCACCCTCTCTCTTCTCTCTCCCCCGCTCACTCTCCTCCCTCTCTTCTCTCTCTTCTCTCTCTCTCCTCACCCTATCTCTTCTCTCTCTCCTCACTCTCCTCCCTCTCTCTTCTCTCCCTCTCTTCTCTCTCTCCTCACTCTCCTCTCCCTCTCTTCTCTCTCTCCCCACCCTATCTCTTCTTTCTCTCCTCACTCTCCTCCCTCTCTCTTCTCTCCTCTCTCTCCTCACTCTCTCCTCCCTCTCTCTTCTCTCCTCTCTCTCTCCCCCTATCTATCTCCTCTCCTCTCTCCCCCTTCTCTCTCCCTGCTATCTCTTTTATTTTAAATTTTCTTCAAATAAAAACACTAGTAGTAATGCATAATTGTATCCATCGCTACTACACTAGGTAGTAACAACACATACATGTATGTGTCCCTACTACCCCAGGGTAGTAGTGACGCATAAGTGGGTAGTAGTGATGCATACACTTATGCGTCGCCACTACCCTAAGGTATTAGCAACGCATACCAATATGCGTTGCCAATATAAATTTTATTTTTAAAATTTTTAAAAATAATTTATAATTAAAATTTTCTTTCCTCTCTCTTTCCTCTCTCTCTCTACCCTCTCTCCTCTCACTCTCTCTCTACCCTCTCTCCTCTCACTCTCTCTCTACCCTCTCTCCTCTCACTCTCTCTCTCTCTCTCCCTATCTCTCACTCTCTCTTGCTCTCTCCCCTCACCGTCTCTTGACCTCTCTCTCTCTCTCCCTATATCTCATTCTCTCTCTCCCCTCTCCATCTCTCGACCTCTCTCTCTCTTCTCTCTCTTCATTCTCTCTCCTCCCTCTTTCTCTTCTCTCTCTCCTCACCTTCTCTCTCTTCCTACACTCTCTCCTCTCTCTCCCTATCTCTCCTCTCTCCCTCTCTCCCTTCTCTCACTCCCCGCTATCTCTTTTATTTTAATTTTTCTTAAAATAAAAACACCAGTAGTGATGCATACTTGTATGCGCCACTACTACACTAGGTAGTAGCGACGCATACATGTATGTGTCGCTACTACCCTAAGGTATTAGCAACGCATACCGATATGCGTCACTAATATAATTTTTTTTATTTTTAAAAATTGTTTATAATTAAAATTTTCTTTCATCTCCCCTCTATCTCTTTCTCCTCTCTCTTTCTCACCTCTCCATCTCTCGACCTCTCTTCATTTCTCTCTCTTCTCTCTCTTCCTTATCTCTCTCCTCAATCCCTCTCTTCTCTCTCTCCTCACCCTCTCTCTTCTCTCTCTACCCTCTCTCTCTTCTCTATCTCTCCTCTCATTCTCTCTCCTCACCCTTTCTCTCTCTCTCTCTCCTCTATCTCTTTCTCTCTCTCTCCTCCCTTTCTTCCCTCTCTCTCCTCTTTCTCTCTCTCTCCTCTCCTTCTCTCTCTCCTATATCTCTCTCTTCCCTCTCTCTCCTCACTCTCTCTCTACACTCTCTCTCCGCAATCTCTCTCTATCTCTCTCCTCTCCCTCTAATGTCTCCTCTCTCTCCTCTCATCTCCTCTCTCTCTATGCACTATCTCTTCTCTCTCTTGCTCTCTTCACTCCCTCTCTTTTATTATAAATTATATTTTAAAATAAATAAGAAAATTTAAGAAATAAAATATATTATATAGTGAAAGTTTAATCTATTATTGACACTACCTTTTATTGAAATTTTAATATTTATTTATTATATATACAAATATTAAATATTGAATAAAATATATTATATTTAAGAAGTTTATTTTAAAAATTTTTAATATTTATTTATTATATAATTATTTATTAAATAAAATTAATTAATAAAGCTATTATCGACGCTTTATTAAAAGCGTTGCTAATAGTATAGTTATTAGTGACGCTTATAGTCAAGCGTTGCTATTATAAATCCTATTTGTGACATTTTTTTACAAGCGTTGCTAATAGTTATAAATTTTTTTATTTTAAATTTATAACTATTGGTGACGTTTTTTTTAACAAATGTCGCTATTGTCAAAACTATTAGCAACGTTTAAAAAAAAGCGTCACTAATAGTATATCTATTAGAGACGTTTATCATAATACGTCACTAATATTTTTAATATTAGTGACACATTTTCTTATAGTGTGTAATTAAGGTGGCATTAATTGGGGTTAAAATGCCTTAATTTGGTCATTAGGTACATTGAGTTCTTAAAGACAAAATTTGAAAATAAAAGATAACTCCACCCCGTCCTTGAACTACTTTCCATTTATATGACTTACTATGTTAAGACTTTGCTTTATAGTACTTTCCTTTTATGAATTGATAAGCTGTAATCTAGGAGGGTAGTTGATTCGGATTGTAACTGACTAGCTGTGGACCTACCTAGTTGGTTGGCATCCCATAGCTGGCACGCCTTCCTAGGGAGTCGTTCCCTCCATTATAAGGAGGTCTTCTTCTTTATTTTAAAGAAAAAGATAATAGACTTCATCATCTTTTCCCCTTTCCCTTGATTGAAGCTAGGTACCGTTCGTGTTCTAATCCGGGACACAACATTAGTATCAAAGCCTCAACAATCTACCATGGCTCTAGGCAAGCAATCGATGACAGCTCCGGAGACTCAGACTGAGAATACGAATGAACCCATAGAGGACCATCCAACCCCAGCTTCAAACATGGACACTACTACCATGCTCTCCGTGTTTGAAACAATAAATGGTTAGATCCAGCAACTGATAGTGGCCTTCACTTGGCTTCAAGTAGCCTTTTTGGCATCCATACTATCCACACCATAGCCAACCAATGTTGAGGTGGGCGAACCTTCCCAACTCTCTCGATCCAGCGCTCCCAGCCTCCAAGCGGCATTTGAGAGAGATGTGCACCCTCCTCCTAACTCTGTACGACTTGGTACCATTTTTCATATCAAAGAAGGAGGTCACTCAAGCCAGGAAGAACGAGACCCCCAGATGTTTGGGTAAATGCCTCAATGACTCCAAACCATGGAAACTTATCCCAATAGCTCGAAGAGGACAGGGAGGAGTTCTCTGGGCCTCATGGAGGGCCAAGGAGTAGTGTTGAACTATGTTTGGCCAAGCTACAATTCCCTCACTACAATGGGGATGAGGATCCGGTGGAGTGGCTGTCACACCCCGCCACACCCTCCCTTGACCCGAACCTAGTCTAGGAAGAAGGTGGTATGTGACGTGACAAATAAATGGAAAGAATTGCGGAAGACTTAACCCATCCTTGATGGTTCACATCAAAGTGGGTGGATGTTCACTTTTTGCAAAAGAAATTAGAGGAAGATAAAGAAGACTAATTAACAATCTTAGTCCACACAATATCCACATCATCTAGATAATAACATAATATCAAGCCTCAAGGGCTACCAAGTCTAAAGTCAACACCGGCTAACCATAGTATAAGTTAAAGTCAAGTATAAGACTTTCACATCATATAACAAGTCCAATCACAACCCAAATAACTAGCCCCTCTCATGACGCATGTCCATCCTCATGCTCAACATAAAGGCCATTTGGAGCACCTACATAACATAGCATGCAGCTCCAAAACAAAAGCCACAAACAAAAGAGGGGTGTGCTTAGCTCAGTAAGTGTTTTGATACATAATATAAACTCATAAAAACACCACATCTTCAACTTCTTCATGGAAGAGGTATCAACCTTTAGGAGGTTAGGGTGAATACCATCCTCCTCCTCAGTAGATTTTCTTTTTTTTTCCTTTTTTGTGTGGGTCTGTGTAGGGGGTCTTTCAATATTACTCTTATTCCTCACCCTTCCCACTAGTTTAATTTCTATTTTATGCATGCTCAATTGCTTATTGTCCGTTTCTTCATCCTACATGATCATAAGAAAATATGAAAATATTAGTTTAGGTTATATACAAGTATATTAACTAAACAAAAAACACAAGTACCTCATTGTCAACAACTTTCTTTCCACCATCATCAGCCTCCATTTCAGCAACAAGCACAACAATCCTCCTCATTCTCCTCTTCTTTATCCCCCACCCCACCCCCTTTTCCATCCTTCTCTTCCTCCACCCTTCCCCCATCCTTATCTGCCTCCTTTTCCTCCTCCACACCCCCATCGTTTACATCTAGCTTTTCCTCCTTCTCCTCCGCCTCCTTTTCATCCTCCTCTGCCTCCTTTTCCTTATCATCTTCCTCAACCTTTTCCTCCTCCGCCGCCTCAACCTTTGCATCCTCCTCCTCCACCTTCTTTTCCTCCTCCTCTGCCTCCCTTTCCTCCTGCTCCGACTCAACCTTTTCATCCTCATCCACCACCTTCTTTCCTCCTAATCTTGGAATCATTAAAGAGCATGTTGAGTGTGCATGGAACACCATTTTCAGAATTTTTATCTCATCACTTCCCACTCCATGTCAACAATAATCATTGGATTTTAGTTGTGTTCCGTGTATGGGAATAATAGTTTTTTATTTTTGACCCTCTTCACTCAGGGGAGGTGTTGGAAGGGTATTATGCTGAGTTGAATAAACAATCGGTCCTTGTTCCACTAATCCTCTGTAAGTTTGGATGGTTACCATTTGCTGCATGGTGGAAGGTAGAGATTGCTGAGGTAGTTGGTCACCCCATATAGGTTAACTGTGATGACTGTGGTGTTTGAGTGTGCTTACACATGTGGTATATGTCACATCACTTTGTTTTTTATTTTACTAGTAAGGATGTGCCCCAGCTAAGGAAGTTAATAACTTACTAATTATTGACAAAAAAACTTTTACGTTGACATCATCTTGGAGGTAATTTGTGGTTCCCCATTTTTGCATTAATTAGATAAGTGATTTTTACTAGTTCTGATTACTAAGGCAGATTTCATTGATATTTTGAAGTCAACATACTGTCAGAGTGACCTAAAATTCATGGTTTGAATTTTGTTTGGTTTCTAAGTGATTTTCTTCTTCTTTACACTATGTTTTGCATGGTATGAATATTTATGGTTGCTTATTTAGTGGGATTTCAGTTTTTTCTTTATGTGATATGAAACTTAGTCACTCAACCTATCTTTTCTTTTGATATCACATAATTGGAGTCATACCTATTATCTTGTTTAACCCATTTTTTTAGAGGATGACAATGCCCTCCCGGAACAGGAGAAGCAAGCCTTAATTCAGAAACTTGAGCATCAAAAATTTGAAGAAGCTTCGATATGAATCCATCATTAAAAACTATATCCATGTAAATTTGACCATGTGAACCAAGAAAGATGAGATGCCAACAAAACAAGATAACAAGAATTTGAAGTGTTTTGTATGTAGAAAGTTAGGACACTTTGCTGCTAATTGTCATAACTTGAATTCTGACAATTCTTCTAATGACAATCCTAAAAAATAAAATGAGTTTAATTATAAGAAAAAGGGAAATGTGATACAAGCAACTTACTCTGATGAGAGCTCTTCTGAAGAAAAACTATGCAACTATACTACCTTCCATGCAAGTGTGAAAGATGTTAGTTTAGAAGAAGATTCTCCTGAGTCCATTTCTTTGGAAGAGAACTCAGTCATATTTTGAGTATGATGAGTTTAAAGGATTCTTCCAACAACTCTTAGTTTTGATTAAGAGAACCAAAGTCTTGAGAAATAGTTAAAGAAGAAAGAAGATGAATTAGTTGTGTTTTCACAAGAGACTAATAGGTTAGTAGAGTTGAATAACAAACTAGAAAAGAAGTGAATGGCCAAAATTAATCATGCATCACATATTCATTCTCTACACCTATGCATCTTGAGATAAATAACATTCCATATACACATTCATGTCACATATGCATCATGAGATAAATCACATTCCATATACACATTCATAACACATGTGCATCATAGGTTCATTCATAATTTCATAACACACATGCACACCATGTGCAATCATATAAATCTCATTATAGCATTCACATCCTGCATGAAGCATGTATCAATATTCACATTCGCCCTGCACAATCAAGTACATAAAGCCACATCCATCCTGCATGCTCAAATATAATCATAGCATACGCACCATGTGTAACATAAGCATCATTGTCCCTACACAACATGTGTCAATAAGCACTATATTCCATACACATGCATAAACCATTCGGTGAATGTATCACAATTGATAAAAAAATCTAGCTCACCCTGGCCGAAGCCGAAGCATACTTGCTCACCTAGGACAATCCCTAACGGGGAAGGTCCAAATTCCTAAAAATAAAACTAGAGCAGTTTGGGTAAGTTCCCTAATTGGGAAAATACCTCCTAGTCACCCAAGATAATCCCAAAAGGGGAAGATTTGAATTCCTAAAAAGTAAAACTAGAGCAGTTTGGGAAAGTTCCCTAACTGGGAAAATACTCTCAGTAAGCCAGTGTGCATAGACAAAGAAGAATGGATTCTCCTATCCAGAATCACATCAATTAACTCATTATAGCATTCTATTATTCACACCCATGGAGGATCATCCATAAGGGATGAAAACCACATCCACAAGGGACGTAAAACCGATTCGATAAACCTCAGAGCGGCTAACCCAAAAAACAATCGCATGTAATTGATTAATCACGGATAAACTCAAGAAATTATCGCTTATAAATCATTGTCATGATGCATGCAACATGATACATACTTGAGCAAGTTTAATTAATGTAAGCATGAATAAGCATACTATAATCAGTCCATATGTGCATGTAACATTATCCATTTATGACAAACAAAATCATATAAGCATAAGCAAGAATATACCTACATAGCAGTATTCATACTTAAACTAAAACATGTAGAACATGAATCACCTATAATCAATGTGACATGCACAAGTATCCATAATTCATCGTGGTCATAACCTACTAGAGTCATGGAGCAAATGCAAAGAAATCATCAAAATATAGATTTAAAACATATAAAACATCATGCTAAACCTAGACAAGTATAATCATCTTCATGCTTAAGCTAAATCATAATCCAAAGAAAGTTCACATGCATTAAGGAGACAATTATAAGTATTCATAACTCATCATAGCCAAAGAGAATTAGAATCATGAGAAAAGAACAAGAAATGGCCGAAAATCCAAAAAAATAGCCATTTTCACCAAAACTGCATTTGGTCGTTCGAACGACCTTGTAGCCCATTAGAACACCTGGCCGTTCGAACGGCCTATTAGCGAGTTCGATCAGTTGTAACATTTCACTTTTTTTGTTCGTCTTCAACCTCTCGAAATTCAAACCGAAACATTTCAAAATTTCATATAATTTCAAAAATCATCATAAAACATTATATAATCAAAATCTAAGCCTAGAACATGATGGATCTAACCATTTTCATGCTTAAGCATACCAAAATAACCATAAATCACACGCTTCTAACAAATCACCATTATACATCAAAATGAATAAAAACTCAAATAGAACTCATAATCATGCATTCCAATGGAGAAACCACTCAAGGTAAAAAAACCTTACCTCTAACAAACTTTTGAATCCTTGAAAGAGCTTCAATCCTGAAGAAATCCTAACCAAAAATTAGGGTTTTAGTTAAACATGATTAAAATTAGCTAGTAGACTCAAATCAACTTGGAAAAAGATATATCTAAGGCATCCTTAAGTTAAAAATGAAAATCACCTAATTAGGGCTCTAAATCAAAATTAAAAAATGATTCTGATAGAGAAAAATAAAGAATCAAAATAGGAGAAATGAAGATATATAAGATTTAGATGAAGATCTAAAGATTAGGGGGTTGATTAAGGGAAAAACTTACCTTAACAAGGTTTTCCCCTATGGGAAATGGTGGTAGAACAAGCCTCCCTCATAAACATAGCCCTTCCCCATTTGGCAAATAGCTAGGGTTTTTCTTTTTATAGTAAGGGTTTTGGGCTAGAAATATGAACCGTTGGACTGGAAATTACGTGAAACGCCCTAAGTGACCAATTAAGGGTAGTTTTTACTCAAAAATGAATTTAATCATACCCAAACCCGCTTAGACAAATAAATAGAAGGTTTAAGGCTAAAATAGATGGCACGTCGTCCCACACAAACATGGGTCCCATAGTGGGGTCTACTCCCTTAACCAAGGAAAATTAAAAGAAACTGCCTTTAAATATACAAAATTTTAGGTAAATCAAGATTAACACTAGTACTCTTAAAGTGAAATTAAACTCTAAGAAATTTATAATTAAACTAACCCATTACCCCGAAAATCAAATTAATCCGATAAACAAACAAACACAATTCACAAAATTTAAAGAAAGAAAAAAATTAAGAGATCGCGCAGTGGCTCTATAAGGCGGAGAAGTTTTTCACCTACCAAGGGACCCATTCTGATGTTGAACGTCTGATGCTTCCATATGGTTCCAAAGCTATGAGAAGGAGATGCTTCTCGACATGGCCTTCTTTCGCTAACAAACTCTGTGTTCAGTTTGTCCCAATTAGTTTCAAGATTTTTAATGAGATGCTCTCCACTCCACCTCAGACCACCACTGTATGTGCCTACTATTTAAACATCATGAAGATCACCAACTACCTTCCGTATGTGCCTACTATTTAAACATCATGAAGATCACCAACCGCCTTCTGGAATGGCCAATGGTAGCCTTAGTGGGCACTTTTAAAAGGGGGCTCAAACCTGAGATCTCGGACGAGATGCATCACTTCCACTGCACTTTGATACAAGAAGTAGTGTGTCATGCCAGTATCGAAGAGGAGAAGATAGCCTGGCAAAGACAAGGAGGCCGAACTAGCTCCTTCCAACACCCAGCACCAACCTCCCTCTCAGTGCCAAGCCTATCTACAAGTTGGGTTGGCCAACCCTCTGCCCCCCCTCCCCCAGTTCATTGTCTTACTCCCGCCCAAATCAAGGAGAGGCAATCTAAAGGCTTGTGTTTCAAATGTGATGAGAAGTTCGTGCCTAGTCATCATTGCTCCATCTGGGGCAACTTATGCGTCGAGGAGGCCGAAGAGGAGGAGGATTCCCTTGCTATTGATGAGCCATCTTCATATGATAATGTCCTTTCATAGATCTCTATGCATGCCTTTTCTGGGGTGTTTACTCCTAGGACCATGGACGTTCAAGTTCATCTCAAGCGACAGTAGGTAGCTATCCTCATCGACAATAGTTCCACCAATAATTTCATCATTCACAAGGTGGCACAATGCTTGGGATATTTTGTGCTAGACTACAAGTCATTTGATGTTTTGATTGGTGATGGCAAGCACCTCCAGGGTATTGGAGTGTGTGCACAATCTTCTCTTTCTATCTAGGGTCATACATTTATCACTAACCTATTCTTGCTGCCCACGAAGGGGGTGGATGTGGTGCTTGGTTCCAATGGTTGCAGGAGCTTGGGGACGTGGTATAGAACTACTGCGACATGATTATGTACTTTGAGGTGCCCTCAATCCTATTACTGTCAAAGATAAGTATCTCATTCCTATGATTGAAGAATTACTTGATAAGTTGCCCAATGCTACAGTCTTCAACAAGCTTGATCTTCATTTGGGCTATCATCAAATTCGAATGCACCCCATAAATGTTCACATGATGGCCTTCCGTACTTATGATGGCCATTGTGAGTTCTTGGTCATGCCATTCAATTTGACTAATGCCCCTACCACATTCCACCAATTTGTCTTGGTCTTCTTTGTTGATATATTGATTTACAGTGCCTCATGGGAGGACCACTTGGAGCATCTCAAGTCTGTTCTCTCAATTTTGCGAGTTAACATCTTGTTTCTTAAGCTCTCGAAGTGCTCCTTTGGTAGTAAACAGTTGGAATACCTTGGCCATATTATCTCTAACAAGGGGGTTACTACCGACCCTTTGAAGGTGGATGCTATGCTCTCTTGGCCAACGTCCACTTGTATACAGGCGCTCCGCACTTTCTAGGACTCACAGGATATTATCAGTGCTTCATTAGTCATTATGGCACTATTGCTAGCCCCCTCACTGCCCTGCTAAAAAGGGGTCATTTATATAGACATAGGCGGCCCAAGAAGCCTTTGATAGGCTGAAACGGGCTATGGCCACCGCTCCGGTGTTGATTTTGTTGGATTTTGGTCTTCCCTTTGTGGTAGAGACAGATACTTCTGATGCCAATCTTGGGGCAGTCTTACTTCAAAATGAGTAGTTTATTGCTTTTTTCAGCAAAACACTTTCCAGGAGTTCCTTATCTCTGTTACCCTATGAGAAAGAGATTCTCACCATAGTTCATGCAGTTACCAAATGGCGCCCTTACTTTCTCAAACACCTCTTTCTCATCCGTATGGACCATAAGCCACTAAAATACTTTCTTGAGCAGAGGGTGTCTACTCCAGCTCAATAGCATTGGGTCAGTAAAATTTTGGGTTATGATTATGAGGTGGTGTACAAGAAAGGAGGGAAGAAAAATATGGCGAATGCACTATTCCTCCGACCTTTTGATGGTTCATGCCTAGCGCTCTCTATGCCTTCTTGTCCATTTCTCCCATATCTTCAGCAAGCTTATTCAGAGGACACATCCACCCAGGAGCTAGTTGCTCGTGTTAAGTCGCACCCAACCACATCACCCTTCTTTGTTTTGCAGGATGGCCTTTTTTTTTGGAAAGGGCATCTGGTGGTGCTGTACATTTCTGACCTCTGCCATTGCATTATTTCTCATTCCATGACACATTATTTGTGGGTCATGAGGGCTCCTTCCAAACTTATAAGCAGGTAATTCAAAGCTTCTTATGGCAAGGTATTCAGAAGGTCGTCCAGGAGTATGTCGCTACTTGTGACGTATGTTAGCGTGCCAAGGCTATGACTACTTCACTGGCTGGTTTGCTTCATCCCCTCCCTATTCATAATAAGGTTTGGGAGGACGTATCCATGGATTCTATGGAGACCTTGCCGATGGTGCAGGGCAAGTCGGTGATCTTGGTGGTTGTGGATTGTTGTCCAAGTATGCTCATTTCTATGCTCTTCGTCGTCCATTCCTAGGTGGTTTATACCCTCCCAAATTAAATGGTACGTCCACCACTTAATTGGGCCTTGCAATGGACCCTGCAGTTCTTCCTGCATAGCCCAAAAATTGTTCTGCATACCCCAAATTTTGCAAATTTCCCAAAAATCCAAAACAAAATGGAAAAAATCAAGAAACATTCTTGAAAAAATACCTAAAATTTCCTGGACATTACAATTTAATGAATCACTACTCAATGATGTATCCCTAGGCTTCCACAATAGTACTTACAACTTGTGCCAAAAGTATTTAATGGTAAGTCCTTGTCCATTTTATAACCCTGCTGACTAGCTCACCTAGGGTTCAACAAAAGCATAGTCGACCTAAAACCATCTGTAACATCTCATGTTCCGATTATACATAGACCAAGGGGATAGGGGAAATTATGTACTTTTTAGTTAAATTTGAAGGGGTTTAAAGGAATGGAAACCCAGTATATGAGTAGAGCTCGAATAACGAGTGTAACAAACCAAGAAACATGCGAAACGAAGGTCGGGAATGAAAGTTATAACCTTGGCAAATGTGCCATATTGGCGAGACCCACATAAAAAGTGTAGAATAACCTACCCATGTGGGTCTAATTTTGAGGGGATCGTTGATACGAGCCCATTGGTACTAGGAACTCGCAATTCCGACTTCGGGGTAGGAAGTTATTGCATTTGAAGTTTTGATATTATTTGAATAAAATAATGAGTAGCATATAGGATTGTTGATGTAGCAGATAAAATTGATGACGTAATGGATATGATTGATAACGTAGTAGATAGGATTGATGACGTAGCAGATAAGATTGTTGACGTAGTGGATATAATTGATGATGTAGCAGATAGGACTTATACATGTCAGTACTATCTACCACATGTCACCTCATGTTTATCCATTCTCCCTATACATATCGTTCAATATTCCCGTTACAGGGGGGAGACATTCAGAAACTTCTTTTCTTCATTTCTCACTCATTCTAGTTCTAATTCGAGTCATTTAAGAGGCGTTCTTAACTAATTCAAGGGTGTTCTATGCAATGGAAGCGTCCATTCCTCGAGTTAGCGACCATATAAGGGGAAAATGTCTCAGGGCAAGAGGAGGCTATCCCCATCTCCCTCAAGCCCCGAAGATAGAGAAGTGGCCTGGTCATCCGTCATCGGGCCACAATAGGAGAAGTGGCCCCGAGTAGGGGAGGCTCTGTCCTCCATTGAAGGGCCACTCAGTAAGAGAAACATCCACGTGTTAAATGGAGGTTTTGTCCATTGCCTATAGGAACATAAAAAGAGAAGCATCTCCGGGTAGGGGAGATTCTATGTAACGTCTGAGAATTTTCTAAATTTCAAAAGTAGTACACGGGGAAATTAGGGTGTAGGACCCTTGATTTTCTCATGGGAATAACTTGTTCATTAGTTGGAAGTGGTGGCGGAATCATATATGGATGGAAAATAGACGGAAAGAGCTTCAAAACGCCACCAAGAATGCATGAATCGGAGTCCGGATGAGGGAGATACGACTGTTTAAAGTTGAACATATAGTATACGGCCCGTTTACCCGATTTAAACGTGCATCTGGGCTGTTTAAGTTGTTTTGTGGGCCCGATCAATTACTGTTCCGAAATTCGGCTTTTGGGGCCCAATTTCTCATGGTATTAGGAGCCCTAATCCCATGCCTATAAAAAGAATTAATTATGGCTTTTTGAGGGGGTTTTTTGGACGGTGATGGAGATGAAGGAATTTTCCGGCAAGACTCCGGCGAAGTGTTGGCGATGGTGGATCGAGCCTTCGAGGTAGGATTTTGAATCAAGATTAGAAATATTCTATTATTAAAATATAAATCTTTTTTGTTCAATTATGTGAATAGTAATTTCTGCAATCACTGTTCACATAATTTCATTGAAACTACCATTTATTTTTTGACTGCCGGCCAGTCACCGGCCGGCCACCGGCCGACCACTAGTGGCTAGACCAATTGCAGGAGGGGTGTGCTAGTCTTGGCCGTGGTAGCTTTGGATCCGGCGGCCTTGGCGGTGGTGGATTGGCTACTGCCGGGTCATCACAAAAAAATGAAAAACGGAACCTTACAGTGGTGCAGCGTAGCCGACGACCGAAGGATGGACTAGGGCTGCCGGAAGATGGCGATCTGGTCAAGCCCGGCCCATCGGCCAGCCATGGCGGCCGGCCGTCACAACGCCACTGCCGGATTTTTTTTTTTAAAAGAAAGGGGGAACAGAAAAGAAAGGGCGGCCTTTTGGCCGCCGGCTAGCCACCGGGCGACGGCGGAACCGATGCCGTTAGTTCCGCCGTGCTCCGACGATTCAGGAATGTCTGGGCTGCCCCCTCCTCCGCCGCAGTGCTGGCAGTGCCGCTAGAGGCCGAACGATCTCTGGCCGGTCCCAGAGAAGACGATCCACGATGTGGGTCGTTAGCCGCTGGACCGGGTCGGGTTTCCCAATCTGATTCGGTCTGGTCTAATTTGATAAATAAAATAAATAAATAAATTTAACACCCACTGAACCAGGTCCGGTTCAATAGGGTTTAGGTGTGGAACAAATCCTAGAAATTTACTGTTGAACCTTGAGAGGAGTGGGAGTATTTTGACGAAGTTTCAGCTCAGGTAAAAATCTCAGATGTTGTGAAATGACCTTTTTACCCTTGTTAGTTAATTATCGTAGAATATTAACTTACCCGAGTTCGAGGCTCTAGTTCAGAGTCATATGAGTGGATCAAAAAATTAGGGAAATTCTCAGTGATATTTTAATGAGTATAATAATTATAGGCCAAACCTTTTGGTGAGTAAAAATCCCAGTGAGTGGGTAATTGACCTTCTTGCCCCTAGGGTTAATCGTAAACCGCTAAGTCAACCTGGGTTGGTTCAAGGGGTTCACAACCCCGTCACATGCCGAGAAAATTACACAGAGTCCATGAAGTCTAGTAGCACCCTTGAGTTCAATTTTGGACCTATCGGATGTCATTAAGGCCTTGAACCAAATGACAGAAATACCCTTTGAGTGGACCCGCCCACATTCGTGTGAATGGAAGCGTGAGTCGGTTTGAGAGTGGAGCCTTGTGAGAGGTCAATGACTTAAATCAATAGAGGGGCAGTAAAATGACTAGAATGACCCAAGGGAGGGTATCATACCCTATTTGGTAAAATTACCCTAACACCCTTAGGGGCAATATATTATGTTTATGTCGAAACGGATGACCTAGTGAATCAAGAGTTAGGGTACCCTATAAATGACTTCAAAGGAAGGAGCATGACCAGTAAGTGACACAAAGACCTTGTCAGGTTGTAGTGTCATGAGAAATAACTGGTAGAACCCTAATTCTCATGTTTAAAGCAGCGTATTTCACATGTCTGCAACCGAGTGCATCGATCGACTAGAGTGTCATATATGTAACTCACAGGATGCTCTAGAGTTGTTTATACTCTCGGGCTTGAATTCCCTGAGCCCTAGCCCTGCAAATAAATGCAACGGGCCTCTGTTTATTATTTATGCACTTGTGTGATTGCATATTATATGTGTTGATTATTCTGATGTTTGCATTTATTATTGCTATGTTAAGTTATATCAGTAACTTAAGGTTAATAAAGATTAATCAAGAGATTTTGGTTGTCGTTGGTTTGAGGGAAGAACACCTAATTAAGATAATAACTAAAATACCCTCTTTAAGGTTGGGACTAGTTCATGGAGTGAATGGGGCCCTGACATAAAAGTTGACCTTGGTTAATGAACCGAGGGTGGTTATGGGATGTTCTCTGAGTCATAGCTTAGTGGATGAGCTACCTATTGGGCCGATTCACAAGGTGAAGAGGACCCAAATGGTTGAGAGAATACTTGACTGGATGAAAATAATCTAGTCTAAGTTCATATGTTTGGCAGAGTCAATGGTCATAAAGACCTGAGGCTTCTATGGATAATGTTGGAGATTGCGATATGCTTCTTCATCGCCATGACGGTTTGGGTATTTACCATAGGGTTTTTATCGCGGGTCTCCCGCAGGTCTTCCCAAGACTATTTAGTACGTACGAAAAGCGGAGTTACATGAGCATCATGGAAGGCTTGTGTTTCTTGTCAATCTTTATCCATGAGAACAGTTGGGATCCTCTTCTCCAGATTCGTGGCAAGCTATTGAGAGCCCTGGGGATTTGGGTCAAGTTCCTTTTAAGCAGTCTACTCCAAGGTTGGAGTACTTTGTTTGGGGATTTCTTGAGGGGTGAGTCATCTCTGAGTTATAGATTTGATAGTATTAATTATCGAACAAGGGATGTGAGATAATTAACAACATTGTTTGATATTGCTTGCTAATTAGACAAGTGGAACGATTAAATGACTTACTAAAATGTTGGTTTAAAATACTTAAGCATTGCATGTGTAGTGCTATGCTTCTTAGGATAGAGTAGTTTCTAGGCAGAACTACGTCTGGATCCGATCTTGTTGGAAACATTGGAGATATTGTCTGATGAGTACGTAGGCAACTAACATCGGGTGATGTTGGCCCGATCCGAATAATATTAATAAAACCTTTTGTCCTTTGGAAGCTCTTCTCCTAAAGGTGGAGATGCTCCATTGTGGTTGTGGTTGTTGTTTGGTTTGCTTTGTTGCAGGTTTTCTAGGCGACAACGAGTGAGACCAAGATTGACGCATATAGGATGAAGTTTCTTCGTGTCTGCAACTCTGGTACATAAGTGTACCTTTAGCGTGAGAGTCAACTTGTTATTTATTTTCAGACAGATAACGAACTTGTACTTAGATGGATGAGCTGTTCTTTATGAATTTTCAGATGCATAATAATATTATACGATTTAATATTCGTACCCAGTTATCATGACCTGAATATTTAAGCGAATGGTTTGTTTTGTGTTTAAAGAAAAAAAATTTCGCTACTTACCATTCGTGCTATTTAAAAATGCTTTTGAAAATCCAGGTCGTGACATTCTGTCTATCGCCTATGGGCGCGGAAGTGCAAAGTGTCCCTTTGGGAAGTTATGTCGTCGCTTTCAGGCCACAAAGAGAGGATTGTTCTGGTTTAAAGGGAGGTGGTGTCCATCGCCTAAGAAACGTTTCGGAGCTAGAGGAGATTTTGCCCATTAGCTCCAGACCTGGAAGGGAGGACGCCCTGAGGAAATGAGCAACTCCGAACGCCGAAACTACAGGCGAGTAAGCATTTCTAACTTTTCAATTTAATATGATTTATATCCATGTGCATCTTAATTAGTAATATTTATATACTATTTATGATATAAATGACTTGCTATGATGAGATGGATTCTGATATGTTCTGATTCGATTTGTTGTGATATGTTTTGATCCGATTTACTCTTAAATGCTCTGTTTAATCTGATATGCTCCGATCTGATTTGATATGATTTGTTATGGTTGGATAAAATCTGATATGATCTTATGGGAACTTATATGATCCAATTTGCTCCGTTGTGTGTTTTGCTCCGCTCTGTGATAGAGTGGCATGCATGATTCTGCTAGTGTGATGCTCACCTTTGTGAAAGGTGTGTTTTCGCTGATTTATCGGCTTCTGTTCGACTCCAATGATTTATAAGGTTTCCATTTGACTCCGAATGATTATTCCGATAGCATATATGTAGTTTTAACATATACGATTTCATGATGTAATATGTATGTACTAGCTATTAGGCATAACTACGTTTGAATCCGATCATATTGGAAAAACGTAATAGATGTTATCCAATATGTACATAGGCAACCAACGGTACAACAATGTTGGCCCAATCCAAATTAATTATAATATTAGGTTTGTTTTGGCCTACGCACAACGAAGCACTAAAGCTCCATTGTGCATAGAGGAATGTTACGACTCTCGCACTCAGAGTCCGCTGCTCCTTGTCGGTCTTGTTTTAATTTTGTATAATTTAATTTACTCTGACTTTGTTTTTCGAACCCCTAGTCCGGGTGGAATATTGGGTCGGGGCATTACACCATCAACTTTAACTAGGTCATAATCTTCAAATGACTTCAGACTTGCAGTTAGAGAAGTACCTCGGCTACCAACTGTCACGACCCGGATTTTTAAACCCTTTTCAAATAAAGGACACACGATAAATCACAAGGAAAGTTTTTTTTTCTTCCTTAAATCAAAACAAATCATTCAATTAAAAATCATGATCATGATAATTGGGGTTCACAAATACGAATGTCAAAACATATGATATTATTACATGTGTCAAAATTCCATGAATAGCAGGTTAACCCTCTATGTACAAGTCTGTCATATGTCCGAAAATAAATAACAAAGTAAAGTTGGCTCTCACGCCAGTAATCACAATTACCTACAAAATTGCAAAAGTAAGAAACTAGATCCCACCAGTGCAATATCGCCCACCAACGTCCTGATCTCGCTACATCCTCATCTAAAGAACCTGCAACCAAACAAGACTAAACAGCAACAAAAGATTTCCTCCCCTTGGAGGAGTGTTTCAGAAGAACAAAAGTATTATTTAATATTTTTTGGATCAACCGGATCTAGACGTAGTTCTGTCTAAAAACTACAATGTCTTAAGAAACATAACATCACACATGCAATGCTTAAGTATTTTCAACCAACCTAAATTTTATGCAAATTCTTTAATCGTCCCACTTGTTCTAATTAAACAAGCAATATCAAACAATATTATTAATTACCTCTCAATCATTGTTCGATAATAATATCCTCGTCTAGTCCCAAAAACAGACAAACTCATCAAATGCCAACTTAAATGACAAATGATACAACCACCATGGACCTTCCTCCAAAGAGAACCACCCATAGTACGGGCCTGGAATCCACCAGGAAGTACCATCACCCAATCTAACCCCATAAGAACCTAACCGAAGTGGAAGGTCATGGCCCACAACTACACCTAAATAAAAGTTGTGGGAGAAGCCAACCAAGTAGGATGTCAGCTAATCCAAATGTGTGTACAGTAAATGATCCTCTATATATCGGTGGTGAGCCCGACTCACGCAAAGCTCCCTCCAATGGGGAGGTGCAACTGTAATACCCCATTTTCAAATTTCAACTAATCCAATGGGTTAGAGATAATTATAAAATTTTGGATAATTTTTCAGGAGGTTTCTAAAGGATGAAATCTCTATATATAGGTAGAGCACGAAGAAATGAGCGTAACCAATCAAATAATGCACAAAACAGAGGTCAGGAGCAAAAGTTACAACCTTGGAAAGCGTGCAATATGAGAAGGACTCACTTAAAAATAGTGGGGTCTTTAGGTGGTCTAGTTTTGTAAGGCTTGTTGATACGAGCTCAATGGTACCAAGAACGCACGAATCCAAGTCCGTGGTAGAAAGATATGTGCATTTGAAGATAAGTATAAAAAAGAAAATGAAAATCGCATCACGTCAATGCGCGTGCGTTACGCACAAAAGCAATGAGCGTAATGCGCAAACTCATTGTGCATGAGTTAAACGCATTATGCTTGGGCATCGTGGAGCACATGACAGCCACCGAAAATAGCAGCACTGCCAAAAATGGTGGTGCAATGCCGCTGTTTTGGTGCATTGAAGCCTATTTAAAGGAATCCGGGGGTGTTTTTCAGGTCATACTTCATTTTCTCTATTTTTTTATCATTCCGAGTCCGATTTAGTCCATTTAAAAGGTGTTTGTAACTAAATCGAGCGTGCTCTACATAATGGAGGGATCCATTCTTTGATTTTGCGACCGTATAGGGGGGAAACATCCCAAGGCAAGAAGAGGCTCTACCTGTCACCTTCGATCACCGAAGAAAGAGAAGTGGCCCGGAGCAAGAGGGGGTTCCGTCCTCTATTGTCAGGCGACAACAAGAAGTGACCCAGAGAAGGGGAGGCTTTGTCCTCCAGCAAAGGGCCACACAATGAGATAAGCATCCCCAGGTTAAGGGGAGATTTTGTCTGCAGCTTACAAGCACGGAAAGAGGAAAGCATGCCCGGCCTTTAGGCGTAATGAAAAAAACATTCCGGAGCAAGAGGAGGCTCTATCTACCGTCTCTGAGCCTAAAGGGGAGGATGCCCTGATGTAACGCCCGAGATTTTCATACATTTTCCATAAAATTCACGGAAAATTTTATTTTTAAATCGGAGTAAAACTGACGAAATCAAAACCCGTATAAACAGTTTATAATTTAAAACATCATATGGTTAAACATCGTACCACTAAATCAAATATCCTCAGGTGTCACTCGAAAACAAACGTACAACTAAATCACCATGATCATGGATTTTCAAATACAAATAACTCCCATGCGTCCCCAAGTACAAGTCCCATAAATAGTCTACTATCTGATCCAAATTAAAAGTCCAGAAGGTATAAACATTTAAATCTCTTCTCACCCAATACATCAGATCGTGGCATAAAAAGATACTTGCATTGAGTCAAGTACACCCGAGTCAAAGGCAAAAACGATCCCCCGCAGAAACGAGTATCCATCTCCAGGTGCTCTCCAACACAACCTGCAAAAGCCTCCCGAACAACGGGGCTAAAAATAGTAGGGTGAGTATTTTCATACTCAGTAGGAAACTACCCAGTAGGGGAAATCCCATAATGGTGAACTCAATAAGTTCATAAAAACATGCGTCATGCAACACAAACATGAAACAGTCAACATATATCAATCGTACATCTGCAAATAATAATGCATAGCACACCAATGAAAGCAAACTTACACAAATACCCTGAATTGGGGTCTTATAACTTTCTTGTACCATCTACACATACTCAAATCCTTACTCATACTCGTATGACCAAACTCGTACAATCTTACACTTATAGTCCTTGTCAAAATCATATACTTACAATCGTGCTTACAATCATACACTTACTATCTTACTCAAAAACTTACACTTACATTCTTACTCAAAATCATCATCTTACAATCGTACTCATACTCACACAACCTACACGTACTTGTACGACCTTAATTGTACAATCATACGCTTACACATAAACGTATTCTTACGTCTTCCTTAGGAGCTTACACTTACACATACTCTGAATCTTACACGTACAACTTACTCAGAATCTGAAGCATACAACATACTCTCACTATCGTACACAAACTACCGACAACTGAAGCTCATTACAATTAACAAGCTCCAATGTCAGAAAGGAAGGGAATGCCACAAGGGCGTCACCTTAACCTTCGGGGAGCAACTAGACGCCATGGACTTTTCCGAAGGCAAGGCACACCTATGCTCATGGGGCACAGGATCAAACAGGTAATAGCAGGTCCATGATACTGCTTACCTGAGCGCGCAAATGCCCACTCTTTGGGGCCATACATTGCCAACAAGGGCCATACAGTGCCAACTAAGGGCAGAAAACATACAGTGCCACTCTTGGGCAAGAATCTTACAGTGCCACTCTTAGGTAGAACATACAGAGCCATCTAGGCAGAAACATACAAAGCTCACGAAGGGCAGAAACTTACAGCGCTCTCAACAGAGCATCAAACGTCTGGGCTTAATACAGCACACAGACCAAGCTAAAGCATACGTCCCTCTCAACAGAGCATCAGACGTCTGGTGCACTAAAGCACACAGACAACATCCCGCAGGAATAACCACCATGGCAAGACACAAGAAATGCTCAGCCGATTCATTATCGGCTACACAGAACTTAATCCGTCGAACCTTCAGGTCTCAAACTCACAACGCTATTATTAGTTTTCTTATAATTCAAGTTTGAATTAAGTATATTATGCGGTACAATTATGCCAAACTGACTCACAGTCCTTGACTGATCAAACCGAAGCCGAGCCCGATCGAAACCCTAGTTCGTCGGGGTAGCAACCTTCACTTACCTGTCCAAGTCACAACATGGCTCACCACACACAGATCCTTACGTAATCATACATCCTCTGACATCCACCTTACGATCAAACAACTTACATCGTCAAACTGAGCTCCTCACAGTAGATCCCCGTTATCACACTCTTACTTAGTACCTCACTTATTATACTTACTTTTTACTTCATAATCGGTACGTTATGCTTGTACAATTATACACGCTCTTACTGTCTAATAAACCCCCATAAGGCTCTAAGCCTAGGTCCTCTTACTTATCGAATACCTGACGTACGCTCCAACCCAAACCGATCCATTCCAAATCCTCGCCCATCAAACTTACCTTCTCTGTCTTCCGTCGTACGCTTACACGTCCAAATCCACGTCCAACTTCATACCAAACCCTTACCACTTCCTACCGTCCATCGTACATACCTCTGCCCACATGCACATACACATACATAACTTACTCAAAATCGCTAGCCATCACTAGCATGTCCATAATACGCATCCATCGCATACTAACCTAATCACTATCCATCACTAGCTCATACAATTTCCACATCCATAAAACATACGTACAACTCATACATATCAATCATACGTACAACTCATATGCATGTCATACGTATCTAAACATACCATAAAATCATGCTTATATGCACATTATGAAATTCCTAGCATGCTACTACTCATTCAAGCACGCTATCATGAAATTACGAGTTCAAAACTCCCCTACCTCATAATCATGATGTTTGATGGCGAGCACACAACGGTGGCAGTGTCGGTGGTGGAGTTGGCGGTCAAAACCATTGCCCAGCTGAGAGAGCTGCTGTCCCGAGGGTGTAAGAAACGTCAGAAGCACTCACGGCCAAACAGGGGTGACACTAATCAACACGGAAAAATCCATGATCCACGGCGGCACACTACGGGCGGCCGGGAGGAAGGTCGTGCCAACGAGTGGCAGGTGCGACCGAAGGTCTAGGCGTACACTAAAATTCAACCGGTGGTTGAACCATACTCAACCGGTCACAAAACGTCGAAATCGGCCGTGCACAGCACCCAACGGCGTCAATTTCGTGCTTACAAAAGCCCACATAAGGGCGGAGGGTGTGGGCATCACTCAAGGATGGAGGAGAGGTAATGGAGGACTCCGATGTCAACTCCAGATGATGGCGGAGCCATCTGACGGTTGGGCGGAGCCAAAGCGGCACCAATACCCTAACCCGCACCTGTGGCTACTTGCACACACGACCAAAGGGAAGAGGAGAGGGCTAGACGGTATCGGCCCAAAGCTCGAAAGGGCAGTAGGGCCATGCCCAAGGGCAGAGACCAACAATATAGCCTTTGCCGTTGCCGTGCCGAGGCAG
Source organism: Saururus chinensis (assembly GCA_035235625.1). Taxonomy (NCBI): domain Eukaryota; kingdom Viridiplantae; phylum Streptophyta; class Magnoliopsida; order Piperales; family Saururaceae; genus Saururus; species Saururus chinensis. The sequence continues at coordinate 47,387,455 of CP141143.1, forward strand.
GCCGACTAGAGGCCAATCGGCTTACGGCAAGATAAAACGGTGGCGCTCTAAGTGGCGTGGTCAAACACATATCGTTGACAGAGGGGGAACCTGCCTCATGCCGAAGAAGAGGGCGGTGCCGCACTAAGGCGGCCAGCCATCTCTAGGCTGAAACCTGCCACACTAAGTGGTCCAAAGGGTGTTCGGCATCCAACAATGCTCGATAGCCCAAAACATAAAAACGGCCAAAAGCATAGAGGGGCCGGGGGGACACAGGAAGGAGCAAGGGTTACCAACGGCTCTGGCCGGCTGTGTCGTGGCTCTAGTGGCCAGGAGGAGCTATCTCTGGCCAGAGTTGACGGTCAAAGTCAATGGCAACACGCCGAACAAACAACACAGTGAGGAGCAAAGGCTCGGTTTTTCCGAGTGAGAGCACCCGAGCAAGGGATGCGGATCGGGCTCCGACAAAGCGGAGGGGACGGAGGCTGAACCAGTCCGGATGGGGCCGTCCCTGGGCCATTGCCAGGCCGGGGCGGAGCCCACAACGATCGGGCTAGCTTCACTGGCCAACGACAGTGGCGACAACTCAACGAAGAGTCCACCCACAATAGGGTGCAAATCGGACCGGGTGGAATGGCCAAGGGGGCGGCGGAGCTAGCTAGGGGTCGGCCTTGCAGTCACTGGACCACGGCTGGCAGGATGGAGGCCGAGCGGAGTCATCTTCGGCCAAAGGCGGCAATTCCCGGTGCCGGTAGTCCCAAACACACAGACCAAAAGAAACAAGGGCTCAGAAGGTCTGGTCGGAAGGAAGACGGAGGACGGAGGCGAAATCGGCTAGGGAGGGGTGGCTCAATCACTTCGCTGGACCAAGGTGAGGCCTGATGGGGGTCGATTGGGCGTAGCTCGCCGCCGGTGGCTACTGTTGAACAAAAACAGTTCGCCGGCGAAAATAGGGCAGAGGGGGAAAAGCATGGGGCGGCGGAACGGAGGCCCTCCGGGCTGGGAGGGGTGGCCTCCCGCTGTCGCCGGACCATGGTGAGGCTGGAGGAGATCCAGTCGGTGGTGGCTCGCCGCCGGTAGCCACTGTTTCACCAAAACACAACTCAGGTGAAAAACAGGGCAGAGGCGGAAACGGGGACGAGGCGGCGGAGCAGAGGCCCACCGGGCCAGGAGGAGTGGCCTTCCGTCATCCCGGCCCAAGGGAGGGCCATAGCTGGCTGGCCAGGCCTTGCCGGCTCGTGGCTGCGGCGGAACAGCACAAAATAGAGAGGGAGAGGGCTCACCGGGGGAGGAGGCAGCGCGGCCATAGGCGGCCGGGGCGGTGGTCCCTTGGCGTCGCACCGCCGGGGCGGAACCGGCGGTGGTGACCCGGTGCCCCGCTGGCGGCGGCCGGTCACCGGAGCACAGACGACAGAAAAGGGGAGGGGCGGTTCTCTCTGTTTTTGGTGGCTTCCAGATCGGGCTCGACCGAGCCCTATGTGTTTTACTTTTTTTTTTCCTTTCCTCTCCCTTATCTCTGCACTTCCATTCTTTGTCGATTTTTCACGCGGGAACGCGCGTCCAGGTCCATGGCCTACGATGAACCCGACACCCGACTATACGGGTAAAAATATCGAGGCCACATACACCGAAGCATCATATTTTTCTCCCGAAAATAATCAAAAAATAGCAGAAAAATCATAAGAAATCGTAGGAAAATCTGGGGCATTACACCTGATGGAACAAAGAACTCTGAATGCCACCACTTCCGGTAATTCAAAGGAGTAAGCATTTTTGGCCTTCTATTTTAATATAAGTATAAGAATACATAGGCATCCTAAGCAGTTAACTTAGGATGTTAAATGATTTATATGCATGCGCATCTTAATTAGTGATAATAATATACTAATTAAGATCTATGATTTGCTATGATCTAACATATTTTGATATGTTCTGATTCGATTGCTTAGATATGATCTGCTCTGAAATGCTATATTTGATCTGATATGTTATATTTGATCTAATATGCTCCAATCTGATTTGATATGAACTGATATATTCTGATGAAATCTGATATGATTTAATGGAATTTGATGTGATCCAATCTGCTCTATTATGTTTTTCGCCGCTCTTTGATAGAGCAAGATGTGTGATTCCGTTGATTTTGTTAGCTTCCGTTTAACTCTGATGATTTATGAGATTTCTGTCTAACTCTGCTAATTATGAGATTTCTGTCTAACTCTGATGATTTATGAGATTTTTGTCTAACCCCGATGATTTATGAGATTTCTGTCTAATTCTGATGATTTATGAGATTTCTGTCTAATTCCGATGATTTATGAGATTTTCGTCTCACTCTGATGATTGAAGAGATTTTAGTCTAACACCGAATAATGTACTTGAATATAAGGATATACATATTTTAACACATATAATTTGTGATGCTTGATGTATGTAATAGCCATTAGGCAAAACTACGTTAGGATCCGATTATATTGGAATAACATCGTAGATGATATCCAATACCTACGTAGGCAACCAACAGTACCATAACATTGGCCCGATCCAAATTAATTATAAATATATGCTTTATTCTAGTCTACGTTTGGGGAAGCTTTGAGGTTCCATAGTGCGTAAATGAATGTTATACTCTTGCACACAGATGATGTTTCCTTGTTTAAGGAAGAAAATTTTTAATCAAAATTTTTAGACCCCCATTCAGGTCGGGGTGTTACAACAACTACATAATCAAATCAATAACTCCTCAATTGAGCAAAGACTCAAAAAAACCATTTGTAACACTAATTTGTTAGTCAGCAAGTAAGGATTTCGAATGTGTAAGATCCTTTAACTTGAACTGGTTTATTTTATTCCATTTAATTGCTATTTCGTGGTTTAATGGTAAATTCTGATCGGTTTTGACTATTTTTGAAATTAAAGTAGTTAACAAAGGTTTTAACTAAAATTTTCTTCATATTTCAAGTTTTTAAGTTAATTTAAGTCATTTGGATTTTTTGGAATTTTCACTATTTTTCCTGAAAAATTAGGGATTGGCGGGACCCCGTGGGCCCCACTTGCAAAATTTGAATTTTTAGCCCTAAATGAGCCTAACATTAACCTAAGACCCTGGGTAATTATTTCAAAATTTTTGGACATCAAATTGGGTTTCAAATAAGCATGTTTCACTATTTTTAGTATATAATTGTATTTGTACCCCACTAGTTAATTAGGTCTACCCCACCCTTTATTATAAAAAGAATAACCCAGCCACTTTCCCAATTGGGAAAGGGCTGAGACCTAGAGTTAGGAGCCTAATCCTCATTTTACTAAAGGAGAAAGGAGATTAAGGTATGATTTTGCTTAAATCTTTCAAATCCCTTCCTTTAATTTGGATTAATCTTGATTTTCACTCAAAAAACTACTGATTTGGGTTTCTATTTTAGAACCTAATGTTTTGAATTTCGTTTTTGGGTCTATTGAACCCTAGATCTACGTGTTCTTGAAGGTTTTAGATGTTTTAAAATCGGATTTTAGAAGTATTAATAAAAATCATATTTTTAGGTAGGTTCTTAAGGAGCTTAAGGAGCCATTTCGAATCAAGAACTTGCTAGAAGGTAAGGGTTTTAGTCTCAAACATTGTTGTGATTCAGATTTAAGTTTTGATAGGGTTTTGAAATGGGTTCCATGATTATGAGCTTTAATGGTGATTTGTGAAATGTGTAATCTTTGATGTGATTTCTTGGGGTTTATGTTTAATGATGGCTAGATTTGATGTTCTAGAAGCACGTATTTGATTATGGTGATGTTTGGGAGTTTGAATGGTGTATGTGAAATTTGGGTTTTGAATTCGAAGTGGGAAAGACGAACCAGAAAAATACGTTCTAGCGTTCGAATGGCCATGCAGGCCGATCGAACAACTATACTGCAATTTTTTGCCATTTTGCTTCTTTTACTTTTTTTTATGTTTTTACTCTTAAATACTATTTCCCATGTTCATGTGGAGTAATTTGAGTTAGAATGAGCCACTGGAAGTGCATGTTATTGATGTGGGAAATTATGAAGAGTATTTAGTTATTATGTAAAAATGCATGTTGTTAGTTACACATGTTAGGATTACTTATCTTGAAGCTATGATTGAATGATTTCTTATGTTTTAAGCATGATACAGGAAGAATATAGCATGAAAATGAAGTGATATGTCTTCATATAATGGGGTCAAGTTATGGGTGAATGATGGTGTTATGCTTAGATTCAAGTGCGGTGTGAATATTATTGCATAGGTTTAGCATGAAGTTACACTTGACTTGAGTGATGGTTTTTGATGGATTTCATCCATTATTTCAACTGGAACCATGATTTGATGTTAATGTGCATGTGTGGTATGATGAGGAGTTAATTACAAGGCATGTTTATATGCTTAGAATTAGATGTTTCTACCATGTACACACACATGTGGGGGGTAATTATGATGATTATGATTATGAGTGATGCATGAGGGGCTGATGGGATGAATAGGTTTCATGTATTCTTTGCCCATGTATGTACCATGTTGCATGCATCATAAAATGGGTTTCCAATTGAGACTTTACCGTGTTTAGTCGTGGTTGATCGATTAAATGCAATGATGTGAGATTGTGTGCCGGATTAATTGATCGTTGGCTTATCAGAAATTGGTTTGGTCTAAAAGGACATGATTTTGATTTGAGTTCCTGTGTGGAACATGGATACTCCCCGGGTTGAGTCGATCTGAGTTGATATTGAGTTGAGTTGAATGGGGATGAGTTGTGTACTTGTCTTGCAGTTGAGATTTCTTGAGATAGTCATCTAGACCCTGAGAATCCAAAGTGGTATGCCTTTGTGCATTGGCTACCACATGTTCTAGGTTCCCTATGTGGGAATTAGGACTCTTCCCGCTATAGAATATGTTCCTCGGTGAACATACCTGCTCTAGGTTCTTTGTGTAAGGTTCGAACGTCCTTGGCCAGGATTGTCCTGGGCGAGCAGATTCAAGGGCTGACTACCTCGAACACTTTATATTTCCTGTGTGGAAATCGGATTATGTCCAGTCTGTGTGGCTTAATTGTATTCTCTCAATGATGGAGACATTCATCATTTGTTGATGATGCACGTGTATGAGATAATATTATACCCAGGTTACACATGTTGTGTAGGGATAATTGAAATTATGTGACACATGTGAATATGGTTCATTATACATGATTTAGTATCGTGTAATTGAGACTCTTATCGTGCAAGGTGAATGATCTATGGATGAATGATATGAATATGCATTATGTGATTACGTGTTGATGATATGTGTGATGTAGGTTGATTGCTATGAAGGAGTGTAAGATCCCTGAACTTGAACTGGTTTATTTTATTCTATTTAATTGTTATTTCTTGATTTAATGCTAAATTCTGATTAGTGTTGACTATTTTCAAAATTCAAGTGGTTAACAAAGGTTTTAACTAAAATTTTCTTCACATTTCAAGTTTTAAAGTTAATTTAAGTCATTTGGAATTTTTCTAGAATTTTTAGAATTTTTACTATTTTTCCTGAATATTAGGGTTGGCGGGACCTACCATGGGCCCCACAAGTAAAATGCAATTTTTAGCCTTCAATGTCCCTAACATCAACCTAAGACCCTGGGTAAGTATTTCAAAATTTTTAGACATTAAATTGGGTTTCAAATAAGCAAGTTTTATTATTTTTAATATAAAACCATATTTACACCCCAATAGTTAATTAGGTCTAGTCCACCCCTTTACTATAAAAGGAAAGGCCCAGCCACTTTCCCAACTAGGAAAGGGCTGAGATCTAGAGCATTAGAGCCTAATCCCCATTTTCCTAAAGGAGAAAAGAGATTAAGGTAATATTTTGCTTAATACTTCATTAATTCATTAGGGTTTTTCCTAAATATTTCAAATCTCTTCCTTTGCTTTGAATCAATCTCGATTTTCATTCAAAAATTACTGATTTGGGTTTCTATTTCAAAACCTAATGTTTAGAATTTCGTTTTTGGGTCTCTTGAACCTTAGATCTATTTGTTCTTGAAGGTTTTAGGTGTTTTAAAATTGGATTTGAGAAGCATTAATAAAAATCATGTTTTTGGGTAGGTTTTGAAGAAGTTTAAGGAGCTATTTCGAATCAAGAACTTGCTGGGAGGTAAGGGTTTTAGTCTCAAATGTTGTTGTGATTCAGATTTAAGTTTTGGTGTAGTTTTGAAATGGATTCCATGATTATGAGCTTTAATGGTGATTTGAGAAAGGTTTGATTTTTAATGAAATTTCTTAGGCTTTATGTTTAGTAATGGCTAGATTTGATGTTCTGGAAGCATGGATTTGATTATCATGAAGTTTGGGGATGAGATTTGATGTTTTATGAAGTATATGTGAAATTTCAGTTTTGAATTCAAAGTGGGGAAGACAAACCAGAATCTGCTATTATGTCAATCGAACGGCCTTGCAGGCCGATCGAACGACCAAATGACATTGTTGGCCGATTGTAAGGCCAGCCGTTTGAACAGCCTTGCAGTACTGCAGTTTAGCCACTTTTGTTCCTTTTGCTTATTTTGATGTTTTTATTCTTCAATACAATTTCCTATATTCATGTTGAGTAGTATGGGCTATAATGAGCTTCTGGAAGGGTATATTATTGATGTTGGAAATTATGAAGAATATTTGAGTAATATGTGAAATTTCATGTTGATGGCTACACATGTTAGAATTGCTATCTTGATTCTATAATTGAATGATTTCTTATGTTTTAGTATGATTCCAGTAAGATTATAGCATGGGAATGAACTGATATGTCTTCATATAATGTGATTAAATTATGGGTGAGTGATGTTGTCATGTCTAGATTCAAGTGTGGTGTGAATGTGCTTGCATATTTTAGCTTGAGGTTACACTTGACTTCATTTATGGTTTCTGATGGTTTTCACTCATGATTTCAATTAGGAACCATGATTTGATGTTAAAAAGCATGTGTGGTATGATGATGAGTTATATTACAAGGCATGTCACTATGCTTAGAGTTGAATGTTGTATGCCATGTACACACACGTGGGGGATGATCATGATGATGTTGGGTATTTGATTGTGAATGATGCATGAGGGGCTAATGAGAGCACTTATCATGAATTAGGATTTATGTATTCCTTGCCCACGTATGTACCATGTTGTATGCATCATGAAAGGATTTCTGATTGAGACTTTATCGAAATTAGCCGTGTTTTTTATCGATTGGATGCAATGATGTGAGATTGTGTAACGGATTAATCGATAAGGCCAAAAACCTTGTTCGCTCTATGAACTAGTCCCAGATCCCTCTAAGGGTGATTTAGTCTTTATCTTAATTAGGTGTTCTCGCCCAATCCAAAGCCATCTGACCCCATTGATTAACCTTTCATTAATCTTAAGCTAGTGATAAATTACTATCACAACATCAATAACAAACATTATAACAATGAACAACTTAAACAATACATACCAACATAGGTCTAAGCATATCATAATATCAAGAACCAAACTCAATAATGATATTAGAAATGTTTGCACTCTCGTGCCCTGACCTTCCTTAGGTTTGCTAATTAAACTTTTATGGAAACGGGTCATAATGAACCTAAGGGCATTGAGGTAATTATCCCACATTGGACATAGTCCTCTATATTCTTAGGTAAGTCTTTGACCTCTCAAGAGGTTTCAATCTCTAATTGGCCCGTTAATTCCATTCATGCGAATGTAGGCCGGTCTACTCATAGGGGTATTTTTATCATTTCTTAAGGGCTTCTCTGAACCCTAATGGGTCCAAAACTAATCTCAAGAGTACTCCTTGGCGTTATGGACTCGAAGTAATTTTTTTGCCGTTTAATGGGATCGTAAACCCCTTTAATCGAGCCTGGTTCATTTAACAATTTTACTTTAACCCTAAGGGTAAAATAGTTACTTATCTATTTACTGGGATTTTTCTCTAGCTTTTGCATTGGTCTATAAATTGGGTACACATGTACCTCTCATTAGAATTTTTTCTAATTTTTAAATCCACCCATAGACCCTTGAACCGGAGCCCCTAAGTTAGGTAAGTAAATTGTGACTTAGGTATAAGGGTAAAATAGTTATTTCCTAGACACTAGGATTTTCCCCTAGGCTAAAACTTGGTCAGAACACTCGTGAAGGTCTTTGGGTTCAATCATAATTTTTACAATTTTTTTGAACATCTACAACCTCCTAAACCATACCCAGTTCAGTGGGGTTTTTTTTTTCTTCCATACTGGGTCATAACCCTAACCAATGCGGTTTGGGTCGCACGACCCGAACCTGCACCTGATGACCCGCCATGCAGGTTGTCTCCCTCGTGTCTTTCCAAAGGCTTTCTAGTCTCTGGTGGTGCTACCTCTGGCCGCCATGGCGGGGAGAGGACCAGGTGCAATCGGATCGCCGCCTAATGGTTGCAAACCGGGGCAGCAAAATGCCCCTTTTTTTACCGGTCGGGTGCCTACTAGCTACCGATGGCTGCAACAGAAGCCACGACCAGTCTTAAGGCCAGGCCTTTCTAGTTTGCCAACTAGCAGCGAATCCAGTGGACTAAATCCCACCACCGACGGGTGGCTGCTCCACTTTCGCCTGGTGCCCAAAGGCTCTGCCTTCCCCTTCACTTTAACAAACTGCTCACCACCGGTTGTCGCTGCAGCAGTCTCAACTGGCCACAGGTCTAGGACTAGTTGGTTCACCGTTCAGCAGCAATTTAGACCACCATGGCCTTGAGTCCAGCCGGTGACTGGCTAGCCTCTGTCGAGAGCCCGAAGCTCTGCCATCTTTCCTAATCCTAACTGGTTGCACAGAAAAATTCCATGGTCGATGGCAGCCGTGACTGCTAGTCCTCGCTAGACATCTGATGGCCGTTCGACGGCCACCATCTGCACCCATCTCTCCCCATTAAATTCCCAAAATTATAGCTACAATTATTTTTGCAATCACCATTTAATAAATTACTTTCACCTAGAATTATCCACAAAACACTTAATTATCTTGACTCAAAAAACTAAGACAACGATCCTAACTTAATTGCCTATTTTCCGTCGATCCACCGCTGCTGAAGCCTCGCCGTCCACCACCTTTTCCCTCCCTTAAGGTCCAAAGAGCTCCCTCCTTAATTATGCCCTAAGAAGCCCTTTTTATAATCATGGGGATTAGGAACCCTAATCCCCTTATAAGTTGGGCCAATAGGCTACTTGTGTAACGTCCCGGATTTTTATTACGATTTTTTGCAATTTTTCTGATCATTTTCGGCGAGAAATTGTGATGCTTCGGCGTATTTGGCCTCGGTATTCGTACCCATAGAGTCGGATCTCAGGTTCATCATAGGCGACGGGCCTAGACCCGCGTTTTGGCGCGAAAATTCGAGAGAAAACGAACTGCAGAAGAAATAAGGTGAGAAAAAAAAATAAAAAGAAAAAGAAAGGAAAACGGGCTCGGGCTCGGCCGAGCCCGATCCAGATTTTTTTTGGAACAGTGTGACCCCCTCCCTCCGGCTTCTCTCTGTCCCAGCCGCCACCAGCTCCGCCCCGGCCATGCAACGGTGAGGGGGGCCACCGTCCCGGCCCCACGGCCGCTCCGCCGTCCACCCCGGTGATCTCCCCTGTTCTCCCCGGTTTCTCTCTGCTCACTCTCTGTTTTGTGATTGGATGGCGCCGGCGATGGCCTATGAGCTCCGCCCGGTCTCCGTCCGGCCTGCCATAGGCCGGCGACGGCAAGCCCAGCTGCCAGCCAGCTCCACCGGCCCCCTGAGTTCGTTTGTCCCTGGTTAGTTTTCTCTCCCTCTCTCACTGTGATTTGATTTGAGCCGCCGCCGTGGTCCGCCAAGGGCCGGCCGTCCGGCCACGGCTCCGCCATGGGCTGGCAACGGCGAGAGGCCACCCCTCCCGGCCCAGTGGACCTCCGCTCCGCCGCCCCATCCCATTTCCGCCTCTGCCCTATTTTGTTCCGCCCCTTTGGTCACCGATTCCACCGCCGCCGATAGCCGGTGAGGGCTGGCCGACCGCCCACAGCTCCGCCCCGGCCCGGCGACGGCGATGAGCACCTCTCCCGACCCCAGAGGCCTCCGTTCCGCTGCCCCGTCCTCAGATTTCCCTCTGCCCTATTTTCTGCTGCCTCACTGTTTTGGTGATACGGTGGCTGCCGGCGGCGAGCCACCGCCGACCGGATCTCCCTCCAGCCTCGCCTTGATCCGGCGATGGTGGGGAGCTACTCCTCTCAGCTCAGCCTAGCTCCGCCCTCTGCCGGTTTTTTTTTCCCCGGTCAGTCCCTTTCCCCCTATTTCTGTCTGTGACGGAATTTGGGGCTGCGCCCGGTGAGAGCCAGCCTCCGGCCGGCCAGCCTTTGCCTAGTGACACCGGTGTAGCCGCCTCCATCCTGCCAGCCACGGTCCAGTGACTGCAAGGCCGACCCCTAGCTAGCTCCGCCGCCGCCTTGGCCGTTCCGCCCGGTCCGATTTGTACCCTATTGTGGGTGGATTCTTCGTTGAGTTGTCGCCACTATCGTTGGCCAGTGAAGCCAGCCCAATCGTTGTGGGCTCCGCCCCGGCCTAGCGATGGCCCACGGATGGCCCCATCCGGACTGGTTCAGCCTCCGTCCCCTCCGCTTTGTCGGAGCCCGATCCGCATCCCTTGCTCGGGTGCTCTCATTCGGAAAAACCTAGCCTTTGCTCCTCACTGTGTTGTTTGTCCGGCGTGTTGCCGTTGACTTTGACCGTCAACTCTGGCCGGAGATAGCTCCTCCTGGCCGCTAGAGCCACGACACAGCCGGCCAAAGCCGTTGGTAACCCTTACTCCTCCCTGTGTTCCCCCGGCCCCTCTATGCTTTTGGTCGTTTTTATGTTTTGGGCTATCGAGCATCGTTGGATGCCGAACACCCTTTGGACCACTTAGTGTGGCGGGTTTTAGCCTAGAGATGGCTAGCCGCCTTACTGCGGCACCGCCCCTCTTCTTCGGCATGAGGCAGGTTCCCCCTCTGCCAATGATATGTGTTTGACCGCGCCACTTAGAGCGCCACCGTTCTATCTCGCCGAACGCCGATTGGCCTCTAGTCGGCCTGCCTCGGCACGGAAACGGCAAAGGCCGTATTGTTGGTCTCTGCCCTTGGGCATGGCCCTACCGCCTTTCCGAATCTTGGGCTGACACCGTCTAGCACTCTCCCCCTCCCTTTGGCCGCGTGTGCTAGTAGCCGCGCGTGCAGGTTAAGGTTTTGGTGCCGCTTTGGTGCCGCCCGACCGTCAGATGGCTCTGCCATCATCTGGAGTTGACATCGGAGTCCTCCATCAGTCTCCTCCATCCTTGAGTGATGCCCACACCCTCCGCCCTTATGTGGGCCCTAGTAAACACGAAATCGACGTCGTTGGGTGCTGTCCACGGCCGATTTCGATGTCTTGTAACCGGTTGAGTATGGTTCAACCACCGGTCAAATTTTAGTGTACGCCTAGATCTTCGGTCGCACCTGCCACTCATTGGCACGACCTTCCTCCCGGCAGCCGGTAGTGTGCCGCCGTGGATCACGGATTTTTCCGCTTTGATCAGTGTCACCCCTGTTTGGTCGTGAGTGCTTCCGGCATTTCTTACAACCTCGGGACAGCAGCTCTCTCAGCTGGGCAATGGTTTTGACCGCCAACTCCGCCACCGTCGTGTGCTCGCCATCAAACGTCATGATTATGAGGTAGGGGAGCTTGAACTCGTAATTTCATGATAGCATGCTTGAATGAGTAGTAGCATGCTAGGAATTACATGATGTGCATATAAGCATGATTATATGGTATGTTTAGATACGTATGGCATGCATAGGAGCTGTAAGTATGATTGTTATGTATGAGTTGCATGTATGCTTTATGTATGTGTATGTGCATGTGGGCAGAGGTATGTACGATGGACGGTAAGAAGTGGTAAGGTTTTTGGTATGGAGTCGGATGGGGACGGGTAAGCATGTGATGGAAGATGACAAACGTAAGTGTGATAGACGAAGAATGGAGCGGATTGGATCGGTTTGGCTTGGAACAAAGTCAGGGGTTGGTTTCTGTAAGTAAGAGAACTTAGGCTTGAAGCCTGAGGTGGGGTTTGTTAGACGTCAAGAGTGTGCATAATTGTACAAGCATAACGTACAAATTATAAAGTGAAAAGTAAGCATAATCAGTGAGGTGTAAGTAAGGGGGTAACGGGGATTTACCTTGAGGAGCTCGGTTTGACGGTGTAAGTAAGATGTTTTGACAGTAAGGTGGATGTCAGAGACTGTATGAGTATGTAAGGATTTGATGTACGGTGAGCTTGATCACGATTTGGACGGGTAAGTGAAGTCTGCTGCCCCGACGAACTAGGGTTTCGATCGGGCTCAGCTTTGGTTTGATCAGTCGAGGACTGAGTTTGTGTGGCATAATAGTACCACATAATATACTTAATTCAAACTTGAATTATAAGAAAGCTAATGATAGCGTTGTGAGTTTGAGACCTGAGGGTTCGACGGATTAAGTTCCGTGTTTGAGCTAGCCGATAATGAGTCGGCTGAGCACTTCTGTGTCTTGCCATGGTTGTTATCCTGCAGGATCTTGTCTGTGTGCTTTATAGAGCACCGGACGTCTGATGCTCTGTTGAGAGTGATGTATGCTTTGTTTTGGTCTGTGTGCTGTTAAGCCCAGACGTTTGATGCTCTGTTGAGAGCGCTGTAAGTTTCCGCCCTTCGTGGGCTTTGTATGTTTCTGCCTAGATGGCTCTGTATGTTTTGCCCAAGAGTGGCACTGTAAGATTCTTGCCCAAGAGTGGCACTGTATGTTTTCTGCCCTTAGTTGGCACTGTATGGCCCTTGTTGGCAATGTATGGCCCCAAAGAGTGGGCATTTGCGCGCTCAGTAAGCGATATCATGGACCTGCTCTTACCTGTTTGATCCTGTGCCCCATGAGCATAGGTGTGCCTTGCCTTCGGAAAAGTCCATGGCGTCTAGTTGCTCCCCGAAGGTTAAGGTGACGCCCTTGTGGCATTCCCTTCCTTTCCAACATTGGAGCTTGTTAATTGTAATGAGCTTCAGTTGTCGGTAGTTTGTGTACAATAGTGAGAGTATGTTGTATGCTTCAGATTCTGAGTAAGTTGTATGTGTAAGATTCAGAGTATGTGTAAGTGTAAGCTCCTAAGGAAGACGTAAGAATACGTTTATGTGTAAGCGTATGATTGTATGATTAAGGTCATACAAGTACGTGTAGGTTGTGTGAGTATGAGTACGATTGTAAGATGATGATTTTGAGTAAGAATGTAAGTAAGTTTCTGAGTAAGACCGTAAGTGTACGATTCTGAGCACGATTGTAAGTATAAGTTCTGATAAGGATTGTAAGTGTAAGATTGTACGAATAAGGTCGTACAAGTATATGTAAGGATTTGAGTATGTGTATGATGGTACAAGAAAGTTGTAAGACCCTAATTCAGGGTGTTTGTGTAAGTTTACTTTCATTGGTGTGCTATGCATTATTATATGCATATGTTTATGATTATATTATGTTGACTGCTTCATGTTTGTGTTGCATGACGCATGTTTTTATGAACTTGTCGAGTTCACCATTTTTGGGATTTCCCCTACTGGGTATTTTCCTACTGAGTATGAAAATACTCACCCTACTATTTTTAGCCCCGTGGTTCGGGAGGCTTTTGCAGGTTGTGTTGGAGAGCTCCGGGAGATGGATGTTCGTTTCTGCATATGATCGTTCCGCCTTTGACTCAAGTATATTTGACTCAACGAGAGTTTTTGATGCCACGATCTGATGTATTGGGTGAGATGAGATTTAAATGTTTATACCTTCTGGACTTTTAGCTTGGATCAAATAGTAGACTGTTTATGGGACTTGTACTCGGGGACGCCTGGGAGTTATTTGTATTTGAAAATCCATGATCATGGTGATTTAGTCATACGTTTGTTTTCGAGTAGCGCCTGAGGATATTTGCTTTGGTCGTAGATGTTTAACCGTATGATGTTTTAAATTATAAACCGTTTATACGGGTTTTGATTTCGTCAGTTTTACTCCGATTTTAAAAAAAAAAATTTCCGTGAATTTTATGGAAAATGTATGAAAATCTCGGGCGTTACAATTTGGGCCCCTATTTTATTAATTTCCGTCACTTTAATTAACTAGGCCCACAAAACGACTTAAACAGCTCAAATACACGTCTAAATTGGGTTAACATGTCATGTATGATATGTTCAATTTCAAACAATCATAATTTCCTCATCCGAACTCCGATTTGCATGTTCTTGGTGGCATTTCGAAGCACTTTCTTTTACTTTTTAACTACATTGGTCTCATCCATAAATTCAATTGTTGGAGCAAGTTATTCTACTAAGAAAGGCAATCAGTCAAACACCTTATTTTCCACGTGTTTAATTTTTGAAACCTAGGAAAATCCAAAATATTATAGATACTCTCTGCCCTAGCTAGCCTTGATAGCCATCATTATTAATGACTACAAAGACAAGGTTGATTGCTTGTTCCAACGAGATAGTTACACTTTCTTTGCCCCACTTCAGTGACTCAATCACCATGCTTATAAGTATTTTTAAAAATAATCACGAGAACCCTCCTTTTGACAAGGACAAGTTCTCTAAAACCGTCTTTCAAACATAATATATTCATTCGCAATGAAAACAATGGTGAATCTAGATTTTCTCTATCTCATACGCTTCAACATGTATAATTCATACCAAATTCTACAGATAAACATTCGATAACGCTATTATATACAAGGTAATCATAACAATCACAACTCATAAATCATATCCTACATCAAAGGATAATTATTCGATAAATCACATATATGATCATATCATAGAACATATAGTAGATAATTTATAACCTTCTTTAATGATTAATCATTCGACAAATCTTAAATTAAAACTTGAATGTAACTTTAATGCATAACATGCAAGAGTCATATAAATATTAAGTTAAAAACATAGCCAAAGTCAATATTCATGCCTTAAAAAAGGATAAAAACCCCTACCTCGCCCTCCATGCGAAATTGAAGACGACGAACCGGACTCCACAAATTTGGATATCTACTTTCTGGGCTTTAGAGGTGTAACGCCCCGACTCAAGCCAGGCCCACAAAATCACTAATAAAAAATTTCTTTCCTTAAACTAGGAATCATCGTCTGTGTGCGAGAGGTACAACGTTCATCTACACACTACTGAGATTCAAAGCTTCCCCGTACGTAGACTTAGGTTGTAACGATCATTTACACACAACGAAGCTTCATAGTTTGTCGCGTGTAAAACAGAATAAAACATATAATTATAATTAATTTAGCTCGGGCCAATGTTGCCTTGTCGTTAATTACCTACATACGTATTTGATATTATTTCAATACGATCGGATCCGAACGTAGTTCTGCCTAACGGCTACTACATACATCAAGCATCACAAAATTATATACATTAAAATACGTATATACTGATATTCGATCGGAGTTATACAAAAATCGATAAAACACTAGCACTACACATCTCGCTCTATCACAGAGTGGGATCAATCACATTCACACATCTCGCTCTATCACTGAGCTGAGACTGAACACACACCACACGTCTCGCTCTACCCTAGAGCAAGACAGACCATAGCAAGTTACATCAAAGCATAGTAGATTAGAACACAAAGGATCATGGCATATAACACATTCTAATTTAGCACATGCAACTCTAACTTAAACAGGAGGTCAAAAATGCTTACTCCCCTCATGTCTCATAAGGTAGCGGTATTCGGAGTTGCTCGTTCCTTCTGGGCGTCCTCCCCTTCAGATCCGAAGACAGTAGATAAAGCTTCCTCTAGCCTCTACGTTCCTCGTCTTGCACTGAAAGACTATGTACAAATGTTCTCCATGTCGGAGACTCTTCTCGTTTTCTATGCCCGTGGGCGACGGACAGAACCTCGTCTTGCTTCTGGCCCCTTTTTCTTTCTCTGGTACTCGAGGATGACGGGCAGGGCCTCTCCTTGTCTCGGGGTATTTTCTCCTCATACAATCACCAACTCAGAAAATGGACCCCTCCATCGCGTAGAACACACTTAATTTAGTCAAAAATACCTCTTGAATCTACTAAATCGGAGTTAGAACGCTTAGAAAGGAATAAAAAAAAGTTTGTCGGTGCTCGAGAACAAAGGGCGGAATCCCTCCTTGTCTCAGGACGTTTCCTCCTCATACGGACTACAACTCGAAGAAAGGACCCCTGCATTGCGTAGAACACACTCAATTTACTTAGGAACACCTCTTTAACGGCCTTAATCGGACTGAGAATGCTCAGAAACGGGGATAAGGAAGTTCTCCCCGAAAAACTGGTAGAAGAGGGCTATTTATAGCCCTCAGCCGCACGAAACAGCGGCACTGCGCCCCCAAAAATAGCGGCGCCAGCTGTAACATGCGGTGCGGGTCATGCTCATGCATTATGCGGGTCGCGCTCGTGGTTCCGCAGTGCCTGCAGTTTCGTGGGCACTTGTTTCGCCTCGCCGCGCCAGCTGCGCACTGCGGCGTGCACCAGTCGCGCGCTGGCTTTTCTTTAAAATTTATAATCAAACCTTCAAATGCGCGTAACTTCCTATCCCGGATTCGGATTCACGCGTTCTTGGTACCGTTGGACTCATATCGATGAGCCCTTCGATACTAACCCACTTAAAGTAGTATATCATGCTCTTTACAAGTTGGTCCTGCCTAAATTACTATTGTGGATGATTGTCCACAACTGCATGGCAGCCGGCGTAGGGGAAGTGTGCGGCACAAGGAGGCCGGGAAAGGGGAGAGGGGATGGCAGCGCTGGATAGAAAGGGGAGAAGCAGAGAAGAAATGGGAGAAGACAAGATAATTAATCATTCACTTCATAATCAAATTAGGGTATAGCCCTTACACTTAAATAGATAATCCTAATGGGCTCACTAGCAGGCACCTAAGGCCCAATAACATAATAAAATAAAACACTAATACCCTAATTAACCTAACTACCTAATGCCCTTATTACATAATAACATAATCAAAATCCTAATTATCCTAGCACGTGGGCCCAGTGGCAGCCCCTTAAGACATTCACAACACTCCACCACGCTTGGCTAGCGCGTCACCTCGTCCTCGAGGTGACCCTAAACTCCAAGTAGTGGGCCCACCATAGCTTCACTGTGAACAGGTCCAGAACTTGTTAATGTGTCTGTTTGGTAGAGCTTGGCCTGGTTAAGAAGTCAGCTAACACATGGCTCTAGCCACATCAGTGAGGTGTTTGATACAGCCCAAACCGGGTAAGAAGGAGTTAACTCACAACTCTGGAAGATAGAAATGGTGGAATCAGCATACAGACCATGTGGAGACCTGTCGGAATCAAGGGTTATCTAAGTAACAAGAGGACCCAAGTAAGGAAATCCAACAATTAGATAATTTGGCAGGAATCTTACGCCCAATATTTTCTGCACAAGACGTCAATCCTTTGAAGCACCAATGAAAGCTCAGGGCGAGGTGGAGGAGCCAATAATCAAAGTCGACCAGCAGGTCCCACATGGAAGGATGCGAATCTGCTGGGGAGGGTCTTTCTGCTCAACACCGATTGGCCACCAATGGGTGCCTTCCACGTCACAAGGACCAGCAGATTCACAGAGACGCTCAAATTAATGGATGGCATTTGGGTCACGGCGACACAGAACCGGGATTTGGGTCACGTTCACGGAACTAGGAACCTGGTTTTCTAACAAAGACTAAACCAGAATAGAGAAAACCTGCCTCTCGTACAGAAGACGCAAATCAGAACAATTCAAAAAAACCCGGGACTTTTTTCCCCCCTCTCGTACTTCCTCCTCATCGACCGTCTCCACCAGAACTGTCCACCGTAGTGCCTCCCTTTTGATCTATCATGAACAAGAGCCGCCGGAACCGGACTTATCGCATAGATCGGAGCCCAGCAAGATACTCATTCATCTATTTTCGGCACCCATTGCACTCCACCTCAATGTGAGTCATCCTCTGGTTGTCCACCTCCTCTTTGTTCCTGAAGCTCTTGGTTCGTCTTCTCTTTGTCCCATTTTTTGATGTTCTGTACAAAAGAAGAAGGTGAAGAGTCCCAATTACCATGAAGGCCATCTAACCCACCACTCAACTACTTGTTCTGGTCGAAGGAGTCACCCATAGCACATTCAGCTTTCACGACTCCCTTCTCCTCTTCTGCTTCTTCTTGTACCTGAAAATCGTAGCTTCCGGTGTGTTGGGGGATTTCGGTAGTTCCCTAAGCACAAGACAAGGGAAGGGATCGGATGATCCTTCCTTGCAAGGGATAGAGAAGAACCTTTTTTTTTTTATGTGGGACAACCTTCTCTTGCTTAATCAAGACTACTCTTTACACTTTAGAGTGACTAGTAGTGATTAATCAATTTTCAAAACCCTTCGATTAGTTGGCAAAATGGAAGAAACAACTGGAACTTTATTAAAATAAGAAAAGAGAATTGCCAGGAGAAGTGGCTACAACTTTCAAGTTAAAAAAAAGAAAAGAAAAGAAGAAAACAAGGAAAATTCTTCTTGAAGATGAGAGCTTCCCTTCCACAAATTCTTCTTCCTTCTTGGTTGCTTCTGCTTGTCTTCCGATTCCTCGATCTTCTTCGACTTTTGAAGGTCAAGGCGTTTTAGGAATTTGGTGTTTCTTTTGGTGTGTGATGGACTTCTGGATTTCTCTTTGGAGGTTCCTTATACTTGAAAGCCAAAAGCCCCTTCTTATGGAATCGAAGGGGTATTTATAGGATGAGGGTTGTACTGTTAAGCAAAGTAGTGGGGTGAGTTGGAAAGGTAGTTCGTGGGAAGTGGAGAGTGAATTAGTGGGAGATGGAAAATGGGTTCGTGGGAGGGTTGGTAGGAACCGGCTTGATTAGTGGAGGAAGTGGGAAGTGTGAAGTGTCGGTTAATAGGAAGTGTGAGAGAAGATCGGATATTATACCTTTGACGTGGTCCCCTCCACTTAATCACTCTCTTTACACATCATTATTCATTTCATCAATTTTTTTTTTTACAAAATTTATCGTGGGGTCCACGAATGTCACTTAACATTTTGGTTTTATGGCTATTTCGGTGTAAGACTTATGGGGTCCCACATAGCCCTTTGCAATTTGGATTTTTTTTTTGATGTGGCCATGTGAGGCTTATAAAACCTTTCTTAGCCGTTTAATTTTGAGTGTGAAGAGACCCTATGAGGTTCTCTCATAATATTTTTTTTATTTGAAGCTTTAATTCATTCCTACGTGTATAGGATTAGATTTTGCCTCCTCACTTTTTTTTTGTTAGGAGCCTTAGTCTATTCCTACATGTGTAGGATTAGATTTTGCCTCCTACTTTTTTTCTTTGGACTTTGTCCACTTCAAAGACTTTGTCCATTTAAAATTTGGTCTCACTCAGAGCTAGTCAAGCTCCGAAATCTTGGCCATTAGATTTTGATGATAATTTTTTCTTTTGGACTTTATCCGATTTTGAGACTTTGTCCATTTTGAAAATTAAGTATTATCCAGAGCTAGTTAAGCTCCGAACTCTTACTTTTGAATTTTAATTTATTATTATTTTTTTACACATTACTACGTGCGTAACATTAGAATATGTTTCATATTTTTTTTTCTTTGGTCTTTGTCGAATTTGGAGACTTTGTCCATTTTGAAAATTTTGACTTATCCGGAGCTAGTCAAGCTCCGAGATCTCTGCAATTGAATTTTGATTTGATTTTTTTTATATGTCAACAGACAGCCCCTCTGAGGGGTGACAGTAGAGTGATATTATAAATGGAACTGTCACCCATCGGAAAAAATTGTCAGAGCAATGCCTGGTTTCCTATTAACTTCTTCTACTGGGTTGTTTGCAATTCAAATTGCTTCATATGGAACCCATTTAAATTTTAATGGGAATTCCGAAGTTAGAATGGATAGAGCTATGGAGATAATAACGAGAGCACACAGAGATGTCAATGAAGCTCGTCTAAGGGATGAACCCCTTCCAAGTTTTATCCTTGCACAATGATATCTCTTCTGCACCGAAGATTTAGATAATGGACGTATCATTTTTCTTGAAGATGTCAAGGAAGAATTAATTAGAGAGGGAATTTTGCACTAATAGATTTTCTCCTTACCATTTTATTTTTTGTTTATGTAATCTTCCCATATGAGGATTTTCTTTTTTTTTTTCAAAGAAATAAAATTTTTCTTCATAGGATTTTTTTTTAGTTGCAAAGTTCTCGTGCCTTAAAATCTTCTGATCCAACCTTATGATACTTTAACTAGTCAACATTGCAGCAAATCTTTTCTTAAAACTTATCCTTCAATCTTCTTCTCTCTTTTTTTTTTTTTTACTTCAATTTCCATCACCAATAGGACTCGTTGCTTTAAGAATTCAATCAAGGTGTGAGAATTCAATCAGTTCTTGCTGCATTGATTCGTGAGGATCTTTTTTTTATTATTTATTTTTAGTTTTATTGAATAGTGAGGACATTTAGTACTTTATTATTTCCTATGTCAACACTCCATTATCGTTGGATGAAAGGCAAAAAAAATCATTACTCTGTATTGCCATTTTTTTTTTTTACATAACCCAATTTACTCGAAGGTCATTTCTCACCCGTTAATCAGAAATATGATAACATTAACAGAGATAAGATACAATTTTAACTGTACAAATTTTATAACAACCCATCACGATTCTGTATCTTATTTGATACCATCGCGATCATGGACTCTGTTCCCTTCCTCGCTAGAACTCTGCTTCTATTACGGCTCAGCCTCTTCAATCTCTCTTCGATAACTACAAATAGAATCCAAATCTCCGTTCCTTTCTCATGATAATTACAAAATAGAATCCCAGTTTAATTTGGAATCCTTTTGCTATTAAAGAAGTACGTCTTCTGGCTTTTCTGTATTGCTTTGAAAATTCTTTTTTTGTTTTGCCTGAGGTTATTGTCATTCTTCATGCGTAACTTGGTGAAGACTCTTCTTTCTCCATCGCCGAAGGTCGTCTTCTTCCATTGAATTACTGCTCTATCTTTGTTGATATGTGAGGACGCTTTGTGGGGACGCGCTAGTGGAAATTGCTCAAGGTTGTTGTCTCTCTCTTTTATTTATCTATTTTGTATTTATTCTTTTACTCTTTGGACGACGAGAGAATGGGAGAAATACAGAGGCGTCGGAGCCGAACAGAGTGGGATGGAAAAGCCATGTTGATTTGTGGGACGGATTGGGGAGAGGGACTCGTGAATTGAAAGCAGTGAGGGAAGAGAGTGAGAGAGGTGGTGGCGGCCCGGTGAAAGAAGATGGCGGAAGAGGGACTAGAGAGCGGCGCGAGGTGTGGGTTGATGGACAAAGAAGAAAAGGAGATCCGGCGAGGAAGAGGGAGCGATGGCCGGCCAGGGAGAACGTGGTGGAAGAATATCGAGACTAAGGGTGAGGGTGGTGGATCGGAAGAAAGGGAAGGCAGAAAGTGGGAGAGGCGATGGCGGCCAAATACCTGGAGGGTAGAGTGAAGAGGGACAGGGTGGTGGTTTGGACAGTCAGAAACCTCTTTACTGGATAATTGCATCAGTTCAACCGAAGGCGTGCAATATCTTGGTCATAGATAAGTGGGGGCTGACCGGATCTTCGCTTGCGGTTCTTCCTCCCTGTTTCCTCCTCTTGGTTGCTCCTGATGTTTCGATTTCTCCCTTCTCCATCGCCTCACTTCCCCCTGGAATTCGTGGGTTTGAACATTACAGTAAGATTGCAGGCTAAGACGGCAAGACAGTCCAAAATATGGATTTTTTTTTATTTGATTTCGATTCCGGTGTCGGACGAAGCTACTGGAGGGGTGTCCGACAAAGAAGGGGCAGAGATGAAGAAGGATTGGAAAGAGCCAAAGGGGAATCCAGATTCGGTGTTGAGGACGGAAATACGGTGGTGGAGAGCGGGAATTTTTTTTTGACTGGAGTTCTCCTAATTTTGATCTTCCATCAGCAGAGAAAAAAAAAATTGCCTAAGGTTGTTCCTCCTGGCAATGATGTCCCAGGAAACCTAATGCACGTAGGTGATCTATTGCCAACATTGGACTGTGAAAATATAGCGATCCTGTGTTAACTGGCGTTGAGCTATGAACATTTGCTGGATGCTTAAATAGTTTGTTCTTGCTACAATGTGAAGCGGACTTCCCCTCTAATAGCAGAGTATTCTCCATTTTGTTGGCAAGCAAACTTTTACCAGACTGTTTTTCTCCTTTGTTAAATGAAAATGTATTTGTTTCCTGACATTTAACTTTCCTAGAGTTCGAAAATATATTACCGGAATCTTCATGCAGCAGTTTTGACTCTACTTCACCCGAAGCTTTCTTTCGAATTCTAGAACAAGTGGTTCCTAGCTGCTTGATATGGGCTTTCAGAGTCCGTTTCAATTGTGTCCGAGTTCTGTTTTGCCTTAACAAATTTAGGTCTTTTGTTTCTCTTTAAAGATGATTTTGAATTTCTTGTGTCATCTCCGGATTTGGTATGTTTGTAGTCTAATTCTTTTGTGATGGAGCAGTTCCCAGTATCTCAGCTTCAGCCTTAAGGCATCATTTCCTCCAAATGTTATGTCCTCTTGTTGGCCAGAAATCTATTGGGGGAGGAGGTGTAGGCCGAAAACTATTAGTGCTTTGACTTCTAACATTGGATGACAAAGTGTTATTGGTATTATGAAACCATTTGGCTTAGAAGCAGAAACACTTCTATTTGACGGTGAGGTTTTCTTCTGATGACCTCCAGTCTTTGTCTTTTGGTCAAAAGTTAACCGTTGACCCTTGTCAGATAAAACACCCCAAGCCTCCGAAAGAATCTTGAATGCCCCGTCAGCTCCTACTGATTTGTTCTTGTCAAGATGAAGCGCCAGAGCTAATTTCCTATACTGCTTCTTAATTGTTTCGTCATCACCTGAAGCATTCACTGAAAGAACTGAATACCAATCAGTCTCCCCATTTATCCTGTTCTCAGTAGAGAGGTATACATCAAATGTCACCAGCATTTGGGAAATTCCTTCAAGTCCTGGATACAGACTTTGGGCCTTCATGGCAATTTTTTTTAGCACCTACAATATCCTTCGCAGTAAACTTTTTCTCAGCAATTTCCTTTGCACGAAGGGCCTCATCTTTGTTATATTCCATTCATGTTGCTCAATTTGCATTTGGCAGAAGTTTCCAGCACAACTCCAAATACCTTATGAGCGTGACTATTCTGACTCTTCATGAATGGTCTTGATTTAGTCAGGAAAATTAATGGCTGCAAACAAAATCTGCTTTGGCTTGAGCCTAGCTGAGCTTAGATCGATTGTCTTTTTCTTTTTCTTTTTCTTTTTTTAATGAAGGCTAACAATCTTTTTAAATATTGCAAATTAAAGATTATTCGGAATTGGAGCAAGTCTTCTTCTGTCTGTGAGGACAAAATTTCGGCCGGTTTACAGACGTGTAATATACAGACATCTAAAGACTTAAAATTTAACTTTATAACTTACAAAAAATTATAAAATTTGTTGCAGATCTCTGAGAGGTTTGAGAATCCTAAGGGTTTTTTTTTTGTTTTACAAGTCTCATTTGGATTGAGGACTTTAACTACCTTTTAAAAAAATTTGTAAAGAGTGATGCAGTCTAATTATGTCTCCTTCGGGATTGAGAACTTTAGACTTGCTTACTTTTGATTTTGATTTTTTTTTATCGTTTTTTAAAAGAGAGATGAAAGTCTCATTATGTCTCTTTTTAAGAAGATTGAGAATTTTATATTTGCTCTCTTTGATTTTAATTTTAATTTTTTTTTTGTCAAAAGGGATGCAGTCTAATTATGTCTCCTTTGGGATTGAGAACTTTGAACTTGCTTACTTTTGACTTTTCTTTTATCATTTTTCAAAATAGAGATGCAGTCTCATTATGTCTCTTTTTTAAAAAGATTGAGAATTTTAGATTTGCTCTATTTGATTTTGATTAAAAAATTTTGTCAAAAGGGATGCAGTCTAATTATGTCTCCTTCGGGATTGAGAACTTTAGACTTGCTTACTTTTTATTTTGATTTAATTTTTTTTTATCGTTTTTCAAAAGAGATATGCAAGTCTCATTATGTCTCTTTCTAAGGGGATTGAGAACTTTTAGGCTTGCTCTCTTTGATTTTCATTGTTTCTTTCGATTTTTTTTTTTCGTTTTTTCAAAGGAGAGATGCAAGTCTCATTATGTCTCTTTCTAAGGGGATTGAGACCTTTAGGCTTCCTCTCTTTGATTTTCATTGTTTCTTTCGATTTTTTTTTTTTTCAAAAGAGAGATGTAAGTCTCATTATGTCTCTTTCTAAGGGGATTGAGAACTTTAGGCTTGTTCTCTTTGATTTTCATTATTTTTTTTTTATTTTTTCAAAGGAGAGATGCAAGTCTCATTATGTCTTTTTCAAAGGGGATTGAGAACTTTAAGCTTGCTCTCTTTGATTTTCATTGTTTATTTCGATTTTTTTTTATTTTTTTTCAAAAGAGAGATGCAAGTCTCATTATGTTTCTTTCTAAGGGGATTGAGAACTTTTATGCTTGCTCTCTTTGATTTTTATTGTTTCTTTCGATTTTTTTTTTTAATTTTTCAAAGGAGAGATGCAAGTCTCATTATGTCTCTTTCTAAGGAGATTGAGAATTTTAGGCTTGCTCTCTTTGATTTTCATTGTTTCTTTCGAATTTTGTTTTTTTCAAAAGAGAGAAGTCTCATTATGTCTCGTTCTAAGGGGATTGAGAACTTTAGGCTTGCTCTCTTTAATTTTCATTGTTTCTTTTGATTTTTTTTTATTTTTCAAAAGAGAGATGCAAGTCTCATTATGTCTCTTTCTAAGGGGATTGATAACTTTAGGCTTGCTCTCTTTGATTTTTATTATTTCTTTCGATTTTTTTTTTCGTTTTTTCAAAGGAGAGATGCAAGTCTCATTATGTCTCTTTCTAAGGGGATTGAGAACTTTAAGCTTGCTCTCTTTGATTTTCATTGTTTCTTTTATTTTTATTTTTATTTTTTCGTTTTTTCAAAGGAGAGATGCAAGTCTCATTATGTCTCTTTCTAAGGGGTTGAGAACTTTAGGCTTCCTCTCTTTGATTTTCATTGTTGCTTTCGATTTTTTTTTAGTTTTTTCAAAGGAGAGATGCAAGTCTCATTATCTTTCTTTCTAAGGGGATTGAGAACTTTAGGCTTGCTCTCTTTAATTTTCATTGTTTCTTTCGATTTTTTTTTTTCGTTTTTCAAAAGAGAGAAGTCTCATTATGTCTCTTTCTAAGGGGATTGAGAACTTTAGGCTTGCTCTATTTAATTTTCATTGTTTCTTTCGATTTTTTTTTTTCAAAAGAGAAATGCAAGTCTCATTATGTCTCTTTCTAAGGGGATTGAAAACTTTAGGCTTACTCTCTTTGATTTTCATTGTTCTTTTTTTTTTCAAAGGATGGATGCAAGTCTCATTATGTCTCTTTCTAAGGAGATTGAGAACTTTAGGCTTGCTCTCTTTGATTTTCATTTTTTCTTTTGATTTTTTTTCGTTTTTTCAAAAAAGAGATGCAAGTCTCATTATGTCTCTTTCTAAGGGGATTGAGAACTTTAGGCTTGCTCTCTTTTATTTTTATTTTATTTTTAATATTTTATTTTTTTGAGTTTTTTTTTATGATTTATTAACCTCTTTTTTTTATTATTATTTTTTAGGTTTATTTGAAAGACTTCTTTCCAGAAATGGCTTCTTCTTCTCATGTGAATGTCCAAAGCCAAGCATCTGAAGAGGATACGTTAGGCAGTTCTAGATTCCTAGTTTTCCGTTTGGACGGACAAATCATCTCTAGAACAATAAAAGATCTAGGTGCTGATAACCAACACAAGTGGACTTCCATTTTAAAAAAAATGGTTCCAGATCTCGAAAGGACTCTAATAACTAATAGAGAGTGGATATTTCCAAAACTTGCCTATATATGCAGAGATGGTGGCGAAGGTGGTTCTTTTTCTTATGGATTCCCACGAAAGCAAATTGGCATTTTCAGATATATGGGGAAGTTATTTTCCACCAACATGTCTTTTGAGCGCGATCTATCCATTAGATCTTATAAATCTGCAGTTTGATCTGAAGGTTCCCCTTCAAGAGGAATTCCGTCAAAGAAGTTATTTTTAGGACGCTCTTCAGAATTGACTCACCGTTCTAGTGGTGTCAAATTTGTGGCATTCACGAAAGGTGGTAGAGACTTCAGCAAGCGAGGATATGGAGACATCAAACGTCGAGTATTATATCCAAGTACTCTTACATCTTCGAATAACAGAGAAGAGTATGTTCAGTTGGAAACACTTTTTACTCAATCTATGGCGAAAGGGTCTTCATATAATGACTTCGACCACATAAGCGGATGGGCTTATGACTCAAAGTGTTGGTCTATTCTTACTGGGAAGATTGTAGGTTCATTTGCATCAAGACTGGAGAGAAGTGGTTTATTGGAAGCAGTGTTGGCTACACAGAGAGGGATAACATTCAATAAGCAAGTTTACATTGCTATGTTGGAGTCTTTCTGTCCTGCAACAAATATTTGTCTTTCTCCAAATGGTGAGTATGGGTTTTCTTTAAGTGAGATGACACACATCTCAACTCTTCCAGGCTTCGGGGAGGTTTATGAGGAGTATATTCCCTGTAATGAAGAGTTAGAGTTGATTCGAGAGGCAGAGCCTGACTTATACAGGATTGTAGCTAAACTGTTTCTTCACTTTACCATTATTGCAAAAGAAAAACAAATTCATGCCAAAGGCGTTCTCATTCAACAGTGGACAAGCCATTTCTTTAACATTGTTGAATTTAGCCAAACATAGGCCGAGATTGAGAGTAATGAGAAATCCTTGAGATATAAGACTCGGAATCCTCTTACCAAGGCAGATATTGAAGCACAGGCAAGAAAAGATTCCATTAGTTTGGAAGATTTACTAGTGCCTGAAAGTGAAGAGCCAGGGCTTCAAGCATTACGAGCTGATGGTTATACCATGCTTAGAGAAACTTTCCTCGTTGCATACCTTGTTGCATGGCTCCGCCATTGTATATTTCCGAGCAAGAATCCTCGATTACTCGACCCCTCCTTATTCTTGGTTGCAGCCCACATGGCATTGGGTACACGTTTTGCGCTTTGCCCTGCCATGGTAGCTCGCCTATGCACTGGTTTACGTGATCATGTAAAGCATCTTGTTTCGGAGAAGTACAAATCGAAAGCTTATCCTGCCCATTTCTTCTATGGCTAGTATGTCATGCATTGTTCATCTCTACACCATCCACCTGCTCCTCAAGCTAATAGGGGAGAAGCCTTCTTGGGAAGATTAGCAGTAGGTTCTTTAAAAAGATTATCTTTAAAAGAAGCACGGGAGAAAATCCGTTTTCATGGAAATTGGCATCTTGGAAGTCTTCCCCATTTTAATGATGAAGAAACGATGATAGACGGTTCTTCCCTTGCTAGTGTAAAAAAATTGGATGATGCTGCATTTATTTGGCTTATCAACATCCACCCCAGTACTTTAGTTTATCGAAGTGTACTTCAGATAGAACTTGAGTCGTATACTCCAAGCCGATTTGCTGTACAGTTTTAATATTCGCAAGGCATGGTGGGAAACCCTAACCTTCAATGGAAACGACACGGAGAAATTTGTGATGCTGCTTATGCTTGGTATCACTTTATAAAACGTGATACTCGAACAAAATTCATTTATCCAGATGAAAGCACCGTCTCCACTGAGTGTTTTGCTAATTGGTGGGTAAGAGCTGCTGAGAACTACTTAAATGCAGATATATCAAATGCACCTTCATTCCGTTCCATCATTGCTGATTCGAACAAAAGGCCACTTTCACCTAAATCAGATGATTTTGGTAAGGGAACTAGGGTAAAGTCCAAAGCTCTGCTTCTTGGGAAGAAGAAGAGGAATAAAGAAATTACTATTCAAGGTTTAAATATCTTGACTTTTTTTTTACTCATTATTCTTCCTCCCCCCTTCTTTTTAAACTCATTGTTCTCCTTGTTTATAGAGGTTTCATTATCCTCTTGTCACGTAAGTGATGTGAATTCTCAAAGCTTGGTAAACTTTGTGGAGGGAATTGATGATGATGTGAATACGGAAGACATTATTACTTTTGAAGGTATACTAAACACACCTCCTTTCTCTTTTTTTTTTTTTTGAAAAAAACTTATCTTTTTTTTTTAGGTACGCTTAATCATTCAGGTTCATTAAGAATTCAAGAATGGACTCATGAACCTGATGTGAATGAAGTTGTTCCTTCTTCATCAAGTAAGTTTTTTTTTTTTTTGAATAGTTGCATAACTCACTCATTTCATATTCTTTGTTTAGGCCCCATGCATAGAAACTTAAAGGATGTGAATCCAATAGAGTCTCAAGGCCCTATACTTGAAAACTTAAGTGGCATAATCCAAACAGAAGCCCAAGGCACAATAATCAGAGATGAGACTAACCCAGAATTGGGGTTCACTCGGTTTGCTCGGGTATATCTTTTGGTTCTTCTTCTTTAGTTCCATTTTTTCCTTTTTTTTATTAATAATTTATGTGAATTTTGACTTGTAGATTCCCACTACACTTACTTCACCATCCTCAGAAGCGGGTATTACATCTAGGGTGGAAAGAATTGAGGCTTTAAAAGACATTTCAGCAGCTGACAATTTGAGTTCTAATTCTTCTTCTAGTAAAAGCTCCTCTTACAGTAAAGGCCTAACCTTGAGCAAAGGTGTTTCAAGTCAACATGTCGATGCAACTACTTCTCAACATGTCGATGCAGCTACTTCTTCCCATGAACAAGATGATGTGGAAAATGTATGTGTTCAAACGGTAATCATATCTTCTCTCCTTAGAACATTTAAAGAGACACTGGAGGTTCTGATTAAGATGACTCCCACCATGATAGCCGTAAGGAAAGCTGAATTAGAAAGCTTATTAAGCCTTCTGGATTATCAAGAAGTTGACACAAGTCCTTTATCGTTCTGCGTTGGACAAGATAATCACAACTTCCAATAAAATAAAGAGAGCAAGTGGACCAAGTCTCATATATGTGAAATTGGATGAGGAGAGAAAGGTAGAATCTTAATTATCAAATGAGCTTGAAGGACTTAAATCAGAGGGGAAAGGTATTGAAGCACAGTCTTCTTTGAAATATGCCTATCTCAATAAACTCATGGATTCTCAGATTTCTCTAAAGCAAGAGCATATTGAGGTGGAGGGTCAAATAGAGGCTCTTCTTAAAAAGAAGGAAGAACTTGAGAATCAAATTCATGGAGTTTCAAGGGAACAATCAGTTATTGAAGTGGAGCTCAGAGATTCATCCCTTAGGCTTAAAGAATTGGATGGAAAGATTAGTATCAAAGCTAGGGAAGTAAGCAAGCTGCATCAAAAAATTGAAGACTTGGAGCGATCATTTTCTTCTAGCGAAGAAGCTAGAATAGCTATGAAGCATAAAGCAGAACAAGCTATGTATGAAATTTTTAATAGCCTCAAATTTTAGCCCCCATTTTTTTTTAACTAAAACCTTGCATTTGAGTTTCCTTCCCTTACATCTTTATATCATTTTATTCCATTTCTAAGGGTAATATTTTTTTAGAAATTTTCCATTGATCGGTAGTAAACACCTATCACCCTCTTGTGTCAAGAGTCGGTAAGCTCCATTTGAATAAACCGTCTCAACAACGTATGGCCCTTCCCATTTAGGTTCAAACTTGCCTTTTGACTTATGCATGAAAACCATAGGTCGTTTAACAGCAAGCACCAAATCGCCCTTCTTGAAAGATCTTTGTTTAACTTTTTTATTGAAAGCCCCAATCATCCTTGCCTGATACAATTCTGTAGTTTGCTAGGCTTGTAACCTTTTTTAGTCAAGACTTTCTAGTTCTTGTTGGCGTAGCTTGATATTCTCATCATTTGTTAATTGATTTGCCAAAGCCACTCTTAATGATGGGATCTGAATTTCTAAGGGTAAGACCGCTTCACATCCATAAACAAGGGAGAAAGGTGTCGCTTGAGTTGCATTTCGAACTGTGGTGCGATAAGCCCACAATACTTCTAGCAACTTTTCGTGCCAATCCCTTTTGTTCTTTGAAATAACTTTCTTTAGGAGTTTACATATAGTCTTGTTGAAAGCTTCAGCAAGCCCATTGGCAGCAGATTGTATGCAGTGGAGGCTACACTCTCAATGCCATACTTTGCACAGAATTGGTAAAATTTATAGCTTGCAAATTGAGGTCCGTTGTCATGCACAAACCTTCTTGGGACTCCAAACCTATAAATAATATGAGTCTTCAAGAATTTTAATACATCTTTCATTTTTGTTTCACGAAGTGCCATAGCCTCTGCCCATTTTGAGAAATAGTCAGTGATCGTGATTATAAACCTATGACCTTTAGATGAGCTAGGGGTAATTGGACCTACGATATCCATTCCCCACATTTCAAAAGGCCAAGAAGCAGTTGTAGGGTGCAAGAATTCAGGTGCTTGATGTATAAAGTTTGCATGGTATTGGCATGCTTGACATTTCTTAGCATATTCCATACAATTTTTTATCATGGTAGGCCAATAATATCCCAACCTTTTTATCCTTTTTTGCAATTTTGGACCAGGTTGGTGAGCTCCACAAACGCCATCATGAGTTTCCTGAATCACTTTTTAAGCTTCTTTTTGTGACAAACACCTTCGTAAAATCCCATCATAAGACTTTTGATACAACATTTTCATTTTTGCATCATAATAAAACTTTGGGGCTCGATGTCTTATACTTGCTGCCTTCGATGGGTTTTGAGGTAAAATGTTATGTATGGCAAAATCAATCAAAGGGGAACGCCAATCATCAGACTCAAAGTCAAATGAAATTTGCTCTATATTGTTGCATTCACTTAGTAATTCAAATTCATTGGGCAGCAATCTTTTCTCACATATAGAAACCCCGATATTTTGTCCTTCTAATATTGTCATAGAGGTGGCTAGTGCTGCAAGAGCATCTGCTTTAGCATTCTTTGACCTTACTATGTGTTGTATGTCAAAATCATCAAATAATTCTGATAATTTTTTAGCCATTGAATGATAAGGTAAAAGTTCAGGTTTTCTTACTTTAAAAACCCCCTTTCATCTGATTTACGACTAATTGGGAATCACCAAAGGCTAAGAGAGATTTTATTTGTAATTCATGTGCTAACTACATTCCAATAATTAGAGCCATGTATTCAGCCATGTTGTTGGAGCATGGTTGTGTTAACACAAAAGCATGTGGTATCATGTGTTTTTCTGGCGTGATAAAGACAATGCCCACTCCAGATACATTTTGTCCTTAATCATTTGTTCTTGATGCACTATCAAAGTACATATGTCATATGCTTTCTTGAAATTTTATGGAGTTCACACAAAAGATAGTTTCATCAGGTAAATCTTCTCGTAACCTTGAACTTTCTTACAAAGGGTGTTCAGCAAGAAAATCTGCTAATGCTTGTCCTTTTACTGCTTTTTGTGGAATGTAAACTAGATTATACGGTGACAACAAGAGTGACCATTTAGCCAAACGAGAATTAAGAGACCCAGCCTTCATCATCAAAATTTTTAGTGGATTGATTCGAGATACAACGAATGTTGTTTGGCCCAACAAATAGTGTCTTAACTTCTCAACTGCAAACATGAGTGCTAAACATTCTTTTTCAATGGGGGGGTATCTATGTTCAACCCCAACCATCATTCGACTCAAGTAATACAGTGCTTGTTCTCGACCTTCATCATTTTTCTGTGCGAGCATTGCACCAAGTGAATGATCAAGGGCTTTTGTATATAGGATGAATGGTCGACCTTGGATGGGTGCCGCTAAGACTAGTGGTTGAGTGAGATAACGTTTGATCTTGTTAAAGGCATTATCACATGCTTTGTCCCAAACAAAGTCTGCTCCTTTCTTCTTCAATCGAGAGAATGGTTGACACCTTCCAGATAAGTTTGAAATAAATCTTCTTATATAGGCTAATCTCCCTTAAAGCCCCTTTAACTCTCATAAGTTTCTTGGTGGCTTCATTTTTATTATTGCTTTTGTTTTTGCAGGATCCACCATGATTTCGTCTTTTGTTACAATGAATCCTAAAAATTTGCCAGAAGACACTCCTAAAAAGCATTTGAGAGGATTCATCCTCATTTGGTGTTTTCTTAAAATTTCAAAGATCATACGAAGGTCTATGATGTGATCACTTGCATGTTTGCTTTTGACAGCAAGATCATCAACATAACACTCCACTCTTTTATGTAAATGTTCTTTAAATATTTTTGTCATAGCTCTTTGATATGTTGCTCCTGCATTCTTTAAGCCAAATGGCATAATTGTGTAACAATAAATACCAAAAGGAGTCCTGAATGCTGTATGTTTTTCATCTTTAGGGTTCATTTTTATTTTATTGTACCCAGAATATCCATCCATAAATGACATACAGTCATAACCAGTTGTGTTATCAACTAAAATTTTTGTGATTGGTAATGGGAATTCATCTTTTGGACATGCATCATTTAGGTTTCTAAAATCGATACACACACGAATTTTTCCATTCTTTTTCATAACTGGTACAACATTGGCAAGCCAATCAGGGTGTTGTTCTTCCCTAATGAAACCAGCTTCCTTTAGCTTTTGAACTTCTTTTTCAATTTCTTGCATTATTGAAGGCTTAAACCTTCTTTGTGCTTGTTTTACAGGTTTTACCTCAGACTTGATGTTCAAATGATGAACGGCAATTTCCGGACTTAATCCTGGCATTTCAGTATAATTCCAAGCAAATACATCTTTGAATTCCTTGAGTAGACTTATCAAGGATTCTGCCTCCTCTGTAGTAAGACTAGTGCTGAGGAAGATGGGCAGTGGGTGTTCCTATGTACCCAAATTTACTTCTCTCACTTCATCTTTAGTAGGAGGAATAATTTTCACTTCTTCCTCAATTTCATATTCTTGCACTTCTTCAACATCACTAGCTTCGTTATTTTCATTGTTATTAGTCTCATTGTTTTCATAATATTCTATTGAGACCATATTTACTGACTTTGTGTCAAGATTAAACATTTTAAGTGATTTAAAGAAATCAGAAGTATCCACATCTGAGTCCCAACTTGAAGTTTTCCATGATTCATTGTCACTTTCGTTCTGCGGAGATAAGTCGATAAAGTCTGGTTTGAACCCCAAGCCATATAAAGAAGAATTTTTTCGTTTTGACATCAGAGATGGTTGTAATGGGGTTTTTCTCCCCACACCATTGTTGAGACCACCTGGAGAATCAAAGTTGTAGCCCATATTTTTCATAATGTCTTTTGAAATTGAACTATAGTTTTCTAATTCAACTTCATCTTTTTCTGAGTCCGATTCCTCTCTTGAAAGTTGATCAAGAGTGGAAGTTCGGTGAAATATAATTTCCTTAGAATTATCATTTTTTGGTATAAGGAAAGTAGATCCCTCAGGATTTTCTATATACGAAAAGGCATGCAAACAAGTCAAAGGCAACTTAAAATAAGTGGCCAATTCCAAAAAATCATCATTTTTTGATCGATCTGCAAACATTTTTGTTTTAGAAGAAGATGTAATATACCTCGAAAATAACTTTTTATTCATGCATACACGAGATACATCATCTTTAGAAGCCATTTTCTTTACATCATTTACAACATATTTGCAATATGGCTTTTCATTTACATGTACAATGTACTTTCCTTTAGCGGTCGCAAACCTTGCATTGGTTCCTTGTGGATCAATTGCTTTTAAGTCTTCAAATTCCTCAATATCATCATCTTCATACATTGCAGAGTCAGCAAAGTATGCTTCAACACCTTTGAATGGTTTCTTGTCGGCAAAGACTCGATGAATTTGTCCATCATCTCCAATATACTTGAAGCACTGGTGAAGTGTTGAGGGGATCACTAAGTTTTCATGTATCCAAGTTCGGCCTAACAAAAGACTGTAGGAAGTTTGATTGCTGATCACATAATATGTCACTTCAGACTTCAAACTTCCAATTCGACATTTTAGGCGGATCTTTCCCTTAGCTTTTTATGAATTTACATCGTATCCTTGAATACTTGTCATTGTAGGAGTAAGCTTCTTCATAGGAATTCCTAAGTATTCCAAGGTACGAAGTGGGAGAATATTGATTCCAGAGCCTGGATCTATTTGAATTTGACGCAGTTCTACGTGACCAATATACCCTGTATGATACAATGGCCTTGTATGTTTTATGTCTCCAAGTAGCATGTCATCCTTTGAGAATGTGATTGCCGTTTGAAGATTTTCAAACTTAACTTCATGACACTTTTCACATATTTCTTTCTCCCCTTTGATTTCAACACGGTTGAAATGAGGTGCATATTTTTCAGCTTCCATTAGCACATTGACAACCGTCTTCCTAATCTCTGGAGACAATCGAAGCAAATCATACATAATCAACCTGGCAGGCACATTTGCTAGTTGAGCAATCAAGTCATAATTCAAAGGCTCACTTATATCAGGAAGAGGTGAACTTCTTTTAACTAGCTCTTGAAACCGGACAACTTTTTGTTGTTTTGTTTTTTCTTTTTCCTTCCAATAGTTAGAATAATCTTTGTGATAAACTCGCCCTGATCTTGTTCCAGGATTTAATTCTTCAGTGTTGTAGATTTGCTCCATATTTCCCTCGGAATCGGATGCAGAATCCTCATAAGTTTCACCAACAACTTCTTCCTTCGTTGGCTTAGTCATCTTACAAAAGTCTTTAACCAAGTATTCCTCTTTGATTGTTGGAGCAAACTTATGATTAAGAGAAATCATGTTACACATGAATGTCTTCTCATCGTCCTTGTCTTTTTCTTTTAAAGGAGCAATCATTAATTCATCATCACTTCCCCATCCACTAGGGATAATTTTTTTATCACTTGCCCATGGAGAGACTTTGGGGAGTCTTATCTTGTACCTCTTTCATCCCATATGCTCAACCCAATGTTCTTCGTAATCTTTTGAATTTTGAGGTTGAACATTTGGTATCTTGATTTGAGTTTTGGAGGTTATAACTTGGTCTCTGGAAAATTTAATGTGAGACTTAGCCCTTCTAGACCTCAATCTAGTATTTCTTCTTGATAAAGAAGTCACCCTAGGAGGCTGAGGCAAGCGAGAGGGTATCTTTGTTACCCCGTCTAGAGTTTTGGCTTTCAAACACTTTTTTTCTTCTTTTGATGAGACCTCTAAATTCTTTTTTGAAGATAACTGATCGGGGTGTATGGGTAGAGACAACAAAGAGTTGCTCATCGGGGAAAGAGTCATGAAGTGGTTCAGGGTGGGAAGGTTCCTCAAGTAAGATCCTAGACAAATGATCAGCCACAACATTCTCAACACCTTTCTTGTCTTTAATTTCATAATCAAACTCTTGAAGGAGCAAAATCCATCGGATGAGCCTAGGCTTGGTATCCTTCTTAGAAAGAAGGTAGCGTAAGGCTGCATGGTTAGAAAAGATAATGATTTTGGATCCTAAAAGGTACGATCGGAATTTATCAAGGGCATAGACAACAGCTAGCAATTCCTTTTTTGTGGTGGTATAATTCAATTGGGCATCAGAAAGGGTCTTGCTAGCATAATAAATGACATGGGGGACTTTGTTCACTCTTTGGCCAAGGACTGCGCCCACAGCATAGTCAGAGGCATCACACATAATCTCAAAGGGTAGGGAGTAGTCAGGGGGCTGAATGATAGGTGTGGTAGAGAGGAGTGTACGAAGCTTTGTAAAAGATTTTATACAAGCATCATCAAAATCAAAAGATACATCATGAGCCAACAAATGACACAATGGCTGAGAAATCTTACTAAAGTCCTTAATGAATCGCCTATAGAAACCAGCATGGCCAAGAAAGGAACATACCTGTCTTACTGTAGTGGGGGGAGGCAGGTTAGCTATAAGGTCAACTTTGGCCTTGTCTACTTCAATACCACGTTTGGAAACAATATGACCTAAAACAATGCCCTCTTGAACCATGAAATGACTCTTTTTCCAACTCAAAACCAAATTAGTCTCCTCACAACGTTTAAGCACAAGAGATAAATTATGGAGACACTCATCAAACGAAGCACCAAAAACAGAAAAATCATCCATAAAAACTTCTAAAAATTTATCAATCATATCAGAAAATATGGACATCATACAATGCTGAAATGTAGCAGGAGCATTACACAAACCAAATGGCATACGTCTATAAGCAAATGTACCAAACGGACAAGTGAAGGTGGTCTTCTCCTGATCCCCCGAAAACACAGGTACCTGATTATACCCTGAGTAGCCATCTAGAAAACAATAGAAGTCCTGACATGCTAGTTTCTCTAAGATCTGGTCAATGAATAGCAAGGGAAAATGGTCCTTTCGGGTCATGGAATTCAACCTGGGTAGGACTCACCCACTCACTATCAGAGCTAGGGTATATGATACCTGCATCTAAAAGCTTAACCACCTCCATCATGACTACCTCCCGCATGTTAGGGTTCAACCTTCGTTGTCCTTCTCTCGAGGGTTTGGCATTATCTTCTAAGTGGATCCTATGCATACAAATAGATGGGTCAATCCCCCAAGGTCAGCTACCGTCCATCCTATGGCTCTCCTATGTGTGACAAGGACGGTAAGCAATCTACTCTCTTGGTCACTAGTCAAACTAGAGGAAATAATGACTGGAAGAGTGTCCTTAGGTCCCAAGAAGGCATACTTGAGAGAACTGGGTAAGTTTTTAAATTCAAGCTTAGGTGGTGACTCTATGGAGGGCTTAAGAGGTGTGGAGGCTGATATAGGTAAGGGCTCTACCTGAAATTTCCAAGAGGAAGACTCGGGAACACTAGCAGCCGCTAGTTGGCTATGGGCCTCCTCCAAAGATGGATCAATAATGGACTCCTCTAACCTTGGGTGTAATAAAGTCAATTCAAGAGCATCTCTCACTAGGGTAAGGGGTAGGGCTTCATTGACTAGGTCATCTAAATGGTCAACCATTAAGCACTCAAAGTCACACTCAACAGGTGGTTGGTTAGATGCATGGAACACATTCAACCTCACATTCATATTCCCAAAGAATATCTCCATCACTCCCGTTCGACAATTGATACAAGCATTAGCAGTGGCAAGGAAGGGGCGACCTAGAATGACGAGGATTTGGTGTGTGGTATTGCAGACCGGTTCCATATCTAAGACAAGAAAGTCAACAAGGAAGAAGAACCGGTCAACTTTCACTAAGACATCCTCAATGACTCCTCGAGGCTTACACACAAAACGATCGGCTAGCTGTAAGATAACTGATGTAGGCTGCAATTCACCTAACCCTAATTGCTCATACACCGAGTAAGGGAGTAGATTGACACTCGCACCAAGGTCAAGGAGGGCTCTATGAATGGAGTGATCGCCTATGGCACAATAAATAATGGGCACTCCAGGGTCCTTATACTTAGGTGGGGTGTCAAACTTCAAAAGGGAGCTAACTTGCTCGGTGAGAAAGACCTTCTTAGACACATGGGTCTTAGATTTACGCTTTTCAGTATATAGGTCTTTGAGGAACTTAGCATAAGCAGGGACTTGCTTAATGGCATCTAAGAGGGGGAGATTAATTTTGACTTGTTTAAAAGGCTCAAGAATATCATCCATCTTAGATGTGTTCTTTCGAAATGTTGGGGCCATATCAAGACACTGAGGAAAAGGTGCCCTAGGGATGTAAGATCCCTCTGAAGTGGTCTTAGGCTGTGGCTCTGAGGAAGAGGAAGGAGATACAAACTCCTTCTCATGTGGTGCACTAACTTCTACTTGAGGCTCATTA
The DNA here is from genome assembly GCA_035235625.1 of Saururus chinensis. Classification (NCBI taxonomy): domain Eukaryota; kingdom Viridiplantae; phylum Streptophyta; class Magnoliopsida; order Piperales; family Saururaceae; genus Saururus; species Saururus chinensis. The sequence continues at coordinate 47,425,232 of CP141143.1, forward strand.
GGGGCTGAGTTATCTAACCTTTCATTTGTGGTACCGAAGGACTCCTCTCCAACTTGATTATCAATGTGTCGACCACTCCTAAGGGTAGTTATGGACTGAACTTGTTCATTAGAGGAAGGAACTATCTCTACTCTACATTGACCTTTAGGGTTTTGTTGGGGCTGACTCGGCAATGTTCCTGTCTCTCTCTTATTGATAGCATTGGCTAGTTGTCCAATTTGGGCTTCTAACTTTGTTATAGATTGTGTGTAAGAGTAAAGGAGTTGGGATTGGGATTGAATGCCTTAGAGGGCACTCAAGACCTTTTCTTCAAAGCTTGGACTCCTATTGGATTGGACATATGGATATTGGACTTGAGGTTGGTGGATATGGGCTGGTGGGACTTGGAATAGTTGCCTAGGAACTTGGTTACCCATAACCCCTTGGTTTTGTGCCCGCCAAGAAAAGCTAGGATGATTCCTCCACCCAGGGTTATATGTGTTTGAAAATGGATTATTCTCAGCCCTAGGGAAGGATTGGGTAGCATTCACATGGTCTTGGACAAGCTCAGGAAATTGAGAGGCAGAGGGGCACTCTATAATAGTATGGGCTGGGCTAAGGCATATTGTGCATGCATCTTGAGTGAAGGGAGTAGGCTGATGTGTTGAAGTCATAAGGAGGTCAAGCTTCCTACTTAAAGTATCAACTTTATTGGAGATGTCTAATGGGTTTTTGACTTCATACAAGCCACCCCTAAAGGGGGCATTGTTTAAGGTAGATAGGCCACTCTCATTTATATTCAATGCAGCATGTTGAAGAGAATTTTCACTCAAGTCCTCAAAAAGTTTTCATGCCTCATTTTCATTTTTTAGCAAAAAGGTACCCCCACAACTTGCATCAACAAGATGACGGTTTTGTTCAGTAAGACCCTCATAAAAATGTTGCACTAATTGCCACTTAGGGACAGCATGATGAGGACACCTCCTAAGAAGGTCCTTAAGTCTATCCCAACTCTCATAGAACTGTTCAGTGGGAAGTTGGGCAAAAGTGGTTATGGCCTTTCTCATTTGGTTGGTCTTACCTATGGGGAAGTACTTTTTAAGGAATTCTTATTGCATTTGGGCCCAAGTTGTGATGGTGTCTGGTTCTAAAGAGTGAAGCCATTCCTTAGCCTTATCTTTCAATGTGAAAGGAAAAAGACGAAGTTTAACAGCTTCATCGGTTAAATTTGAGAGCTTAAAAGTTGTGCATATTTCTAAGAAGTCATCTAGGTGCCTATACGGGTTTTCATTATTAAGTCCATAAAAAGATGGAAGCATTTGAATGACATTGGGCTTAATTTCATAATTTTGAGCAACTACCGCTGGCAACCTAATACATAAAGGGGAAGTGTACTCATTGGGAGTGTAATACTCCCTTAGAGCTTTGAGTGGTGCATCTACTAACTGATGTTCAGCCATGATGATGGTAGAGGTAGTGTGGGTGGAGGAATTGGTGGGAGAGTTAGGGGGTGTAGGGATGTAGGTCGAGGGCAACTCAGATCTCCTAGATGTCCGCTCAGGCTCAGGGTCAAACGGTACTAATCGGGGGAGTAAGGAGCGACGACCACGCAAGCACCACAAACACACCACACAATTTAAAGTGTAAAAAGAGAAAGATGAATCAAAAATAACTAAGGAAAAAGAATAAAAAGGGAAAAGGATCTTGCAAACCGAAGAGAAGCTTGTCAATGTCCACTTGTGGCCACAAGTGTAGAAAGCACCTTCAACTCAACCTACAAGATCAAATTAAAAGAAGGTAAGAAACTAAAAATTAACCTAAAAAAAATAAGTAAACTGAAACTAAAGTATCTAGAATTATCCTAAAGCTAATTTAATAACAAATCAACACCGTCCCCGGCAACGGCGCCAAAAACTTGATCGTTTATAATTAAACCCTTTGCAAGTATACAAGGTAATTGTACTAGGATGAGTATTTAAGGGTTGTCAAACCTCAGGGATGGATGAATTATTACTAAATAGAAAGAGGAATTTACTAATTGAAAACTAAAAAGAACATAAACTTTAATTAAGCAAAAGAAAGAATAAACTATATCAAAAGTAAGAGACTAATATGATAGATTTTACTTAGGAAATCGAATCCACTATAGAACCATAACAATTTCTTAACTTTTAATCTAAATCTAGTGTGAATATGAACAAGTATTCTCAGCTACAAGCTAAAATTACTTCAGAAAGAATCATTAATTAATTTCCATGGCATGAACTATCTTCGACAATTGCACGAATCATCTACACTAAATAGCTATAGGCATGACCCGTCTAATCTTAGTATAACTCATCCAAGTCCTTAATTATCTAAACATTAAAACTATTGTATGACCATCTCATCTAAATCATAGAAATTAGAATTGATGTAAATATCAAAACCACATCAATCTACCATCTACAAGACAATAAATCAACATAGAATTGAATAAACATGAAAAGCTCTTCCATTAAAAAGGAAATCCTTATCATACAATTGTCATAATTCACAACTGAGATCTAAATTAAAAAGAAAAGAAACTGAAACTTATCTATAACTTCATCAACTCCTAAGTAAAATAAAAGTTTAGCCTTCCATGGTAGAAGAAAGCACTTCAATCTCCATTGAAAGCTTTGAGTTCTCTTTCATCTTCTTCTTCCTTCTTCTCTTCAGAAAATCTACTTGTTTTCTCTAATTTCGTATCAATTATGTCTTTATATAGGCATAAGATCCGTAAGAAAGAGTCCAATATGAAAAAGACTCAAAATTGACTGAAATAAGGAAACTGCGCGTTATGCCGATCGAACGCCCTGCATGACCGTTCGAACGCTTGAACTAAATTTTCTCCAAATTTACGTGTAACCGATCGATTGGTTAGTGAGGCCGTTCGAACGCCAATGAAGAGTCTGTAAAATAAGCCAATTTAATTCAAAACACTATGGAAGCTTTTTCTAACCTAATTAAATTTAATATCTAATAATTTAACCTATATTAACACTTAAATGAGACTAGAAAATATAATAATTAAGGGTAAAATAACGCATAAATTATACTTATCAATAACCCAATCCAAGAAGGGCGAAGACTTATTTTCATATCTTGAAAGTCTCTTATCATAGACTCTATTTGGTTAGATGACTCCACTAAGTCCACTTCTAGCTTTGAGTCTTTAACTGAAACCATATGGCACTCATGAGTTGCTTCTTCATCTTCTTCATCTTCTTCAATTGGTACGATCATCTCGTCATTCTCTTGATTTACAAGAGACTGAGTTAGAGGGTTACCTTCTTTTGATTGTGGCAGCCCCGCAACGCTTTCTACTTCTCGCTTAATCATTTTTCTTTTCGGGTCATCCTCTTTTTCTTTTTCTTCCCAAGCCGTATCTATTTTGGTTTCTGTGTCTTTGTTTTCCCAAAGGATAGCTCTTTCTTCATCTTCTGGCCATGATCTCTATCCATTAGGTAAAAGTTTCTCATTTTGATTTTCAAACACTGGCCAAGGTTTATCTATTTTAATTTTTGTGTCTGTGTTCTCCCAAAGGATGGTTCTCACTTCATCTTCTGGCCAAGCCCTCCATCCATTTGGAAGGAAGTGTTCCCCATATTCAAAAGTTGACCATGGTTCATTGTTGTTTACTTCAATGTCCAACTCTTGACTTAAAACATTTTGTCGAATTTCAATTGAGTCATCCGACTCATAATCCAACACAATGACAAGATTATCTTCAACTTCTGAATGGTTGTCTTCACTTTCTGAGTCTGAGATAATAATGACATTATTGCATTCCCAAAATTCTTCGATCACTTCTTTCTCTTCGAGAATTGGGACCACCATATCATTTAGCCTCTCCTCCTTTTCCCACTGTTCCGGTGGCATAAATTCTGCCAAAGTGCATGGAATCCTTGGCTCTTGCTCAAGTAATTCTACTGGCAAGACTTCACTCTTCCTTTTAGCTTTCTTTTTCTTTTTGTTTTTGTTTTTTAACTTAGTCATTCCACGTAACTTGGGTGGGGGAAGGAATGCCCCCATTTTAGTAATATCATATACTTTAGGAGTGCGAGACTTCTTCTGAACGATCTCCCAACTTTCATCTTTCAAAAGATCTGGATACACCCACATGAAGGTGCCATCTGATATTTGAAGAGGGACAAGTGACTCGTAATCTTCTAGGAAAACCTCCGCATATTTAAATTCCACATCATCTTCTTCATGAGGAACTCTTACTTGGATCGGCTCAAAAGCCCCAAATTGGACTGAAATTAAATTTGCAGAAACTTTCTTTTCTTCTCGAGTCAACTTAATGACTCCCTCATCAATTAGAGCCTGCACTTGATCCTTAAAGACATAACATAGTTTGATATTATGGCCCAAGATCCAATGGAACAAACAAAATGAAGGATCATTTGTTTGTTTTTCTTCATTAGGTCGCTTACACTCTGGAAGCTTGATCTTCCCTTTCTTCATCAACTCATGAAAGAGGTTTTCAGTTTCATTTACATCAAAAGAATATTCTCTATTCATTCTTTCTTTTAATGTTCTCTTCTTCATCTCAGTCATCTTGTCTTTCTTTTCTTGAGATGTTGCTTCAGAAGTTTGCACGGAAAATGCCTCTTTCTTCTTAGTGGGTTTAGCATACTCCTTCTTTTCACCACATTTTTTCAGCTTCACGTTCAAACACTAAACGCTCTTCCTCAATAGCACTCTTCATGAGATCGTTAAAAGTTTCTGGCTTTATGGATCCCATCTTTGATTGAATCTTTACTCGAAGATTCAAACGACATATTTTCGTAAGATTTTTCTGAGTTGTTCCATCAGGGCATTTTAGTGCAAGAGCCCTCCATCTCTTTATGAAGTCGCGTACTGTCTCCTTTGGCCCTTGCTTTGTTGAATAAAGTTGGGCCATGGAAGTAGTTGCTTCTTCATCAAAGAAGTGACTCAAGAATTTAGCCTCCAAGTCTGCCCATGTTTGCACCAATCCTTCTAGCAAAGTCATATACCAGTCAAATGCAGTTCCCTTTAAAGTGCTAACAAATAGTCTAATGAGTACAACATCATTACCAACAAGGTTTCCAGTTAAAGCCTTGAAGTGGCAAAGATGTTGTTTTGGAGAAACTTGACCATTATAGGTTTGTAAATTTGGCTGCTTGAATTTGGGTGGGAAAGGTATTTTATCCATCCAAGCTGGGTAAGGGGAATTTACTCCTGCTTTTCTCAACTTAGACTCTTCTTGGATGTTTTGAAGAGCTTCTTGTATCTCTTTTCTTGATACAAGTCCTTGTGGACTTTCCCTATCCATTCCTTCATTTTCATGAGAATTAACTTCATGGAAGTCACCTTGATGATTAGAATTGACTTATGATTGACTTTGAGTTCTTGTAGCTAATGCTCTAATCATGGCTTTCAACTCTTCTATTTGCTTCTCTTGATCTGCCATAAATTTAATGAAACGAGTAGGGACTTGCCCTATCTTTGTGTCGTCTTTTTCTCCTGTTGCCATATGCACTCCCACTTTTCTAGATTCTACAGAAGATAAAGTTACAGGAATAGTGTTGGAAGATGTAGAACTATCCTCTACTTGAACCGCATCTTCATCATCATCCTCTTCTCCATAAGGAGTGATTGAAGGGAATTCACTTGTTGCAAAAGTAAATTTAGGAGACCCTGAAGAAGTCCCTATACCCCCATCTTTCAAAGAAAATTTCTTTTTACTCCTTGTGTAGTATTGTGTTGCTTTCATAGTTTGCTCTGCTTCACTTTTTGAGCCAACCATATTTACAATTGCAACATGAGGCTTTTTCTCCTTAGGCCTCCACCTTTGGGTTGTTTTCAAGATTTTAGGAGAACTTGAGCTCAAATTCTCAATTTCGTCACTCAAGGACAATTTTTTCCAAGTACTACTAGTCATTGGACTTGATTTTCTAAAATTCCTTCTCCTTCTTGGGGCACATTCCATTGAAGAATCAGACTCATTAGGAGGAGATAGCATCTTAGGGCTATCTTGTATAGTACCTTTCCCAAGAGTCAGGTGTCCCTTTTCTTCATGTTGTGAAGAGTTGTCAATGCTATCATTCTTAAAATTTTCTCTCCTCCAACAAAATTTTGATCTGTCAACAGTAGGAAAGGGAGTGAATTTGGATGACCTCCTTCCTCGTAAGTATGGTTTTTCAAAGTCAGTCTCTCGACAATCCTTCTTTTCTTGGAAGAAAGGTACCATTTTACCATTGCCACATGTAGGGCATGGGAGTAACACACTTTGTTCAGTTATTTTTGAAAAATATTCATGGTGGGTGAAATCATCACCTTTCCTTTTCGGGAAAGAGTTTCCCCATCTCATACTTTTTTGTCCTCTTTTTTTCATAGGATTCCACCCCTTAGGATCTTAATTATTACCCAAAGTAGGATAACCATTTTGTAAAACTTCATTCTTCATTGCAAGTGAATCATGTTCAATAGCATGCCTTTTCGGCATGTGCTTTTCTTTTTGCTCAATCTTCTCATCGCCAGGAATTTCTACCATCATGCAAGAAATTTTCTTTGACTTTGGCTTGAAAGCAGTTGGCATTTTCTTCTTTCCAGGCTGAAAGAATTCTCCATTCTTGGGGAATGTCACAATCATGGGTCCATTTTTCTTTTTGGGTTTTTGAGGTCTTAAGAACAAACTTGTTGTCATTTCCCCATTTGCATCCTCCAACGGCTTAAACCGATTCTTTTGTCGTAGCTCTTTGAAGGAGGTTGGAAAACGACATAATGGATCCCATATACAAACATCAATGAGGCTATCGATCACATTTCTTTTAGCCCCTTGAACTGTGGCTTTTGCCTTCTTCATACATCTTGAAACATTCAGAGCCTTTTTTGACTTTCCACTTAAAACTTTGTTCCCTAGCCTTGAGAACACACTTTCACCACTTGATCTTTTGCCAAAAGCAAAGTTAGGGGAGTGAATGGTCATAGGCTTTGGATGAACTTGGTTCAATAGGTCTCCATTAGTATTGTAACTTAGCCTTGAAAACACACTGTCACCGCTCAAAACTTTGCCATCAGCAAAATGAGGGGAGTGAGTGGTCTTAGGCTCCATATGATCTTGATTCCCAAACTTTTTAGGAGTATTGTGCCTTAGTCTTGAAAACACATTGTCACCGCTCAAAGCTTCACCATAGGCGAAGTGAGGGGAGTGAGTGGTCTTAGGCTTCAGATAAGCTTGGCTCCCAAAATCTTTATGAGTATTGCATTTTAGCCTTGAAAACACACTGTCACCGCTCAGACCTTTGCCATAGGCAGAGTGAGGGGAGTGAGTGGTCTTAGGCGTTGAAACACTCATTTTAGTCTTCTTAGAACTGCATGCACCATCCATGTTGGTGTCCACCGGAATCACCATTTTTTCTTCTTGTTTATACTTTGCCAAGAAAGCTTGAAACTTAGCCTTGTCAAAATTAATGATGAGCTTGAAGTTTCCAGTAGCTTCCATTTTTGCCAAAAAGATAGAAGGAACAGAAGGTCCCACCGGGTGTGCCAGAAATCTGTTGGGGGATTTCTGTAGTTCCCTAAGCACAAGACAAGGGAAGGGATCGGATGATCCTTCCTTGCAAGGGATAGAGAAGAACTTTTTTTTTTTATGTGGGACGACCTTCTCTTGATTAATCAAGACTACTCTTTACACTTTAGAGTGACTAGTAGTGATTAATCAATTTTCAAAACCCTTCGATTAGTTAGCAAAATGGAAGAAACAACTGGAACTTTATTAAAATAAGAAAAGAGAATTGCCAGGAGAAGTGGCTACAACTTTCAAGTTAAAAAAAAGAAAAGAAAAGAAGAAAACAAGGAAAATTCTTCTTGAAGATGACAGCTCCCCTTGCACAAATTCTTCTTCCTTCTTGGTTGCTTCTGCTTGTCTTCCGATTCCTCGATCTTCTTCGACTTTTGAAGGTCAAGGCTTTTTTAGGAATTTGGTGTTTCTTTTGGTGTGTGATGGACTTCTGGATTTCTCTTTGGAGGTTCCGTATACTTGAAAGCCAAAAGCCCCTTCTTATGGAATCGAAGGGGTATTTATAGGATGAGGGTTGTACGGTTAAGCAAAGTAGTGGGGTGAGTTGGAAAGGTAGTTCGTGGGAAGTGGAGAGTGAATTAGTGGGAGATGCAAAATGGGTTCGTGGGAGGGTTGGTAGGAACCGGCTTGATTAGTGGAGGAAGTGGGAAGTGTGAAGTGTCGGTTAATAGGAAGTGTGAGAGAAGATCGGGTATTATACCTTTGACTTGGTCCCCTCCACTTAATCACTCTCTTTACACATCATTATTCATTTCATCAATTTTTTTTTTTACAAAATTTATCGTGGGGTCCACGAATGTCACTTAACATTTTGGTTTTATGGCTATTTCGGTGTAAGACTTATGGGGTCCCACACAGCCCTTTGCAATTTGGATTTTTTTTTTTTTTGATGTGGCCATGTGAGGCTTATAAAACCTTTCTTAGCCGTTTAATTTTGAGTGTGAAGAGACCCTATGAGGTTCTCTCATAATATTTTTTTTTATTTGAAGCTTTAATCCATTCCTACGTGTATAGGATTAGATTTTGCCTCCTCATTTTTTTTTGTTAGGAGCCTTAGTCTATTCCTATGTGTGTAGGATTAGATTTTGCCTCCTACTTTTTTTCTTTGAACTTTGTCCACTTCAAAGACTTTGTCCATTTAATATTTGGTCTCACTCAGAGCTAGTCAAGCTCCAAAATCTTGGCCATTAGATTTTGATGATATTTTTTTCTTTTGGACTTTATCCGATTTTGAGACTTTGTCCATTTTGAAAATTAAGTATTATCCAGAGCTAGTTAAGCTCCGAACTCTTACTTTTGAATTTTAATTTATTATTATTTTTTTACACATTACTACGTGCGTAACATTAGAATATGTTTCATATTTTTTTTTCTTTGGACTTTGTCGAATTTGGAGACTTTGTCCATTTTGAAAATTTAGACTTATCCGGAGCTAGTCAAGCTCCGAGATCTCTGCAATTGAATTTTGATTTGATTTTTTTTTATATGTCAACACGGTGTCATCTCCTGACTAACCGCCCTCTTACTCTTCTTTTCCCGCCTCTCACAGCTAGGTGCAATACAATCAGGGAGAAAGGGAGATAGAGTCCAGATGAAATGAGGAGAGGAGGGACGATGCCCTTCGATTAAAAAAATGCTCCTAGTGGCTGCAAAAATCTGCTGTAGTTGAGGATGACAATTCAGTGACTACGAGGGCTACTGCAATCATAGATATGATTATGCGGCTCTTTTAGGAAGACAATTCAGGGGTTTTGCTACATATTGCAACACATCAACTCTACCACTTTTGAACTGCAGTTAGTGGTAAAGGTAAACACTTTGACTATGTTTATAATCTTATGCAGGCTGTGTTTTTTTATGATAAAGGTTGTAACTTGCTATGTTCATACCCCCTTTGTTTTAGAATAGTTAATACGGATAAGATTGAGGCGACTTGATCTCTACAGGTATATGTTGCTCTGTTATTAGTGAAACGTTGCAACATTATCGGGCAATGCTACAACATTGTAGCATTATTGCTGCAACGGTGCAGCATTAACGCCGCATCGTTGCAGCAATAACACTACAACGTTGAAGCGTTATTGCTGCAACGTTACCGAGGAACGCTACAACATTGCAGCATTAACGTTGTAACACTGTAGCAATAACGCTGCAACGTTGCAGCATTATCATTGCAATGTTGCAGCACTATTGGTGCAATGCTGCAACGTTGCCGCATTAACGCCGAAACGTTGCAGCATTAATGCTACAACTTTGCAGCAATAATGTTGCAACGTTGTAGCATTATCACTGCAACGTTGCAGCGTTATTGTTGCAATGTTATCGAGGAACGCAGCAACGTTGTCAAGGAACACAACAACGTTGTAGCATTATCACTGCAACATTGTAGCAATAATGCTTCAACGTTGTAGCAATATCACTATAACGTTGCAGCGTTATCGCTGCAACGTTATCGAGGAAAGCAGCAACGTTGTAGCAATAACGCTGCAACGTTATTGCTACAACATTGCTGCGTTCTTTGATAATGTTACAGCAATAATGCTGCAACATTGCAATGATAATGCTACAACGTTGCAACATTATTGCTGGTGATACAGGGTTACACTTGGGTTCTACTAGTCCCATGGGGGTGCAAGGGACTTTTAGTGACTCACGCCTAATATTTTTTGACCCTACTGCAAGGTCTGGGCTCCTCTTCTTCATTTCAAAAACTTCTGCATAGATATCCATGGATGAGTACGAAGGTATGTAGATGTTTAACAAAAGTGTTCAGTATACCCCATGAATAACATAGCCATATAATTCAATATCTTATGAGTAGAGATCTCAAATCAAGAATCATTTTTACTTATGAATCTTTTAAAATGAAAAAGAAAATTAAAATAGTTGGTGAAACATACATCAAGAAGCTTGTTGAAACGTTATAACAATAAAGCCAAATCATTATACAAATCATGTTATAAAGTCTTAGCAATTATACAATAACAATTTACTAATAATGCTAACATGGTTTTAGCAATAATGCTTGGAAAATGTGGCACATACTTAATTTATTAATAATAAGATTATCATCTACGATAATGCTAAAGCATCAACAACAATGCTAAATCATTAGCAATAATCATAATACATCAGCAATACTCTTACAAGTTCAACAATATTGCTAACATTATTTAACCATAGGGATTAAAGAAAACATACTCGATTTATTCTTCATGATATAGGGATTTGATATATGGAAGCCTCCTGTGGAGAAGACACTAAATGTTCAATGACGACTCCTGAAACATCATAAAGTGCATTCATAAAGTTATAATGTTGTGAAGAGAATTTAGCATTTCAATTTTAGAATAAGCCAATCACATAACATAAAACTAGAGACATATAACATATCAATAGTACACATGAAATCAATATAAGCCAATTTCCTCTGCGTGATAAAAAATAAGCAGAATTCCTCTAGGTTTCATAAAAATACAAGAGCAGTCAAGTCATAGAGAAAGACGAAACACAGGGGTAAACAACACCAAAAGGAGTTAAGACCAAGCTAAACAATAATCATGAATGTAAGCCAAATTCACAAACAAATGTACAAATGAGATGCCTGTATGTAGTTTATAGCATTAAGCAAATTTCTTTAAAAGTGACGTGAATGGCGATCAAAATATGAACAATCTGACCATATGAGGGATTTCAAAGTCTTATGTCCTAAGAAAGAGATATAAATGACAAAATATCTCACAACATAGACCAACAATTGAGCATCGAAAGATAATTTTTTAAAAGACATTAAGAGGTTTTTTTCGAGAAATTGAGCTTGGCAAACTGAAAAAGAAATAAATTCATAGAAGAACGAAGTGACTATTATTCTACAGACAAAAATAACCAAAAAGTTGGACAGACCCAGATCAGAAAAATTAAAAACAAATGAATATGGCAGCACGAAGCAGGTCCCAAATGAACAAAAGAAAACAACGTCCAAATGAAAGCACATTACTGCTCAACTAGACACAAATGCAATGAACCAATTGAGAGATCGGACAGAAATAGAGCACAAAATGCAGGCGACCCCCGCACCATGCTTCACCAACATATACAGAATAAGCAGGGACTAACAAAGAAAATTAATGCAGAAACACAATGATATAAGAGACAGATGAAGAGATATTTGGCATTACTATTTGGGAGCTGCTACGACTTCCTTGGTTCCGGTAGTGATGACCAATCAGGAGGGAGGAGGTGTGAGAGGCAGGAAAAAGGGAGGCTTTTCCGGTAGCTAAGTGGTCGCGGTCGATCAAGAGGGTGGCGCTCTGACTTCCTCAGTTCTGATGGTGATGGTCTATCGGGATGGAGGAGGTGTGAGAGGCAAGAAAAATAGAGGCTTTTTCCGGCGGCAGTTTGGTCACTGGTGATCAAGAGGGAGGCGCTCTGACTTCCTCCGTTCCAGCGGTGATGGTCGATTAGGAGGGAGGAGTTATGACAGGCGGGAAAAAAGTATGGGCTTTTTCTCCCGATCTTCTCTCCTGTGTTCTTTTGACTAGTTTTCCGGCGGGGATTTGGTCAAGGTCGAGTCTGTGCAGTGGACAAGGAAGGAGGGAGGCGCTGCAAGGGACAGTTTTGGTGGTGATCAAAAGGGAGGCGCTGCAAGGGACAGTTCCAGTGGCAATCGAAAGGGAGGCGCTGCAATGGACAGTTTCGGTGGCGATCAAGAGGGAGGTGTTGCAGTGGACAATTCTAGTGGCGACGGTCAACTCAGAGGGAGCAAGTACAAGAGGTGGGAAAAAATCGGGCATTTTCTGAGCTTCTTGATTCGCGTCTTCTGTACAAGAGGCGGGTTTTCTCTGTTTGTTTCAGAGTTTCATAACCTGGTTCTGTCTTGGTTAGAAAACCGAGTTCCCAGTTCTGTGTCTATTAATTTAAACGTGACCCAAATCCCAGTTCTGTAAACGTGACCCAATTCCCGGTTTCGTGTTGCTGTGAACCCAAATGTCATCCAATTTGAACATCTCTGTGAATCTGCTGGTCCTTGTGACATGGAAGGCACCCATTGGTGGCCAATCGGTGCTGAGCGAAATACCCTTCCCAGTAGATTCGTGTCCCACATGGAAACATTGGCAATTCGTCCCCATTTGACAACCACGCTGGCTGGACCAGAGATGAATGTGGTAACTGATTTCTGTATGTCACTCCCGCTAAGGAAACTCGCCTGATATAGGAGCATCTGCAAGCTCGTCCTCATGAGGGATCATCCAATTAAGAGCCAGACCTGCGTGCATCTCTCACCCGCGATTTTTAGTGAAGATTTCATCGGGCGGCAAGGGAGTTCCAGCCATGGAAATCAGAATTAGATGGCAATGAAAAACCCAAAAGATCAGGGCCACCTACAGGAAGTGCCGGATTGCTCACAGTTAACAAAGCTGGAGATGGTGACCGGAATTCGCCTCGACTCCGGCAACGTGTGGTGGTCGAAGTAGCCCCGCTAGTCCAGCACCCCATCCTCCTTGGCCAGCTCCCAGCATGCACTCTCGATTGCCAAAAGCAAGTCGCTGGAGGGCCGGCTCAGGTCAATGATAGGAACTCTGGAGGCCATAGGCATTTTGTTGCGGGACAATGGGCAGTTGTTTGGAGGCTGGATGAACTGATAGGGGAGGGTGGAGAGACCGGCTTCCATTCTCATCAAACACAATGCGCTGAAGAAGACCCAGTGGTGGGCGATGGGAAAGAAGTGGACCAAGGCTGGGAGGTCAATGAAATTCGTGGTGGAGAGCGGAAGCGTGGACAGAAGTCCGGCCAAGATGACCGGCGCCTGGGCCAGTGGCAGCAAGCGGCGCTGGGTGGGGGCCATCGGTGCTGGGAGGCATGAGTTCCGGTAGGGGTTGATGCATAGGCGGTGGTCCATGGCGGAAGTCACTGAGACCCAGAGTGGGTAAAGGTCGCCTTCCATGTTTGTGACGATGCATGGGCTATGCTCTGCCGGAAAGAGCAGAGGCTGGTGATTGCGAAGGAGGGATGCCAAGGCCATTGATGGGAGATTCTTCCTCTTCCTCAGTCCCTCCTTCACCCTTACAACAGTACCAATCCGCAGCTATGGAGGACATGTTGCTTTTGGTGGAAGACTGAGATGAGACAAGATAACTGGGGCTTGTTCACCCTCGCCGTGTGAATCCCCATTGAATGCCCTTGCTCCGGTGTCGATGCAATCGCTAGAACGACCATGGATGCAAGGAAATGAATCAGGGACGCCTTCCTAAACTGACAGTGGAAGTGGTGGAAGCCATACCCGCCCTGCGAGAATCTCCTTTGAAACTGGTCGTGGGATGGCTCGTTCACTAATGGGCCAGGGACATTACAGGGCCGTAGATGCTTGGTGATTGGCTGTTCATTGTGCAGAGGTGGTGGATTTGATGACGGTGGAGGCAGCCTGGGGCAGCACCTTGGCTAGCTTGGATGCGGCCAAGGACATTACAAGGCTCTGCAGATTCTCGAGCCCATCTGCAACCTCCGCACGTATCTCCGAGCGTAGCTGCAACCTTGGCGATTTTCTCCGCCCGTTGTCCCGTAGAACTTTGGGCTCCAATACAAATATTGTGGACAGTTGTTCACAACGGCATGACAATTGGCGTAGGGGAAAGGGGAGAAGCAGAGAAGAAAGGGGAGAAGACAAGATAATTAATCATTCACTTCATAATCAATTAGGGCATAACCCTTACACTTCAATAGATAATCCTGATGGGCTCACTAATAGGCACCTAAGGCCCAATAACATAATTAAAATAAAGCACTAATACCCTAATTAACCTAATTACCTAAATGGCCTTATTCCATAATAACATAATCAAAATCCTAATTATCCTAGCACGTGGGCCCAGTGGCAGCCCCTTAAGACATTCACAATAATTACACGTTTCCTGAGGTCGTAACTTTTGGTCCCAACCTCTGTTTTGCACGTTCTTAGAATCGTTATGCTTGTTTCTTTGAGATCAACTCATATATAGAGGTTTCAACCATTGAAACCCTCTAAAATTTATCTCAAAATTATACAATTAGGCCTAACCCTTCAGGTTAGACATAACCGAAAACGAGTCATTACATTCTTCTCCCCTTAATTGAATTGTGTCCTCGCAATTCACCCAAACCACTTTTCTAAACACAACAAAGTCTAGTCATTATTCAGACACAAATCATAGATAAAATTCCAATAATCTAATATTGGAGGAAATCTTCACAAAGAAAATTTAATAGTTCATAATCGTATGAAATACTTTCAACAAAATCCGATAATTTAGATTGGATAAAATTGTCACAACATAATCCGATGACTCATGATTGGATAAAACACTCTAAACACAGTTTGATGCTTATGTCAAAAGCAGATAAATTGAAATTCAAACTCAAAACACAAACAACAAATCCAGATTAAGCAAATCCCCTCAAACACAAATCCAAAATACTCTCGTATTTCATTATCCGATAATCACAATTCGACAATTTGGTCGAAAAATCATTTCACAAAATTCAATTAAAAATCACACTTTTCTTTTCAAAAACAAAGTGGATCTTTTCAGCACAAACACATTGTGATACCAAATGGTGTTCCTTCCGACACTCATGGGGAAATCGAAAGGCTCACAAAGATAGGAGATTTCCCATGATCTCCACACCTGAGCACGCGTCACTAGCCGATTATTTTCTATCGGCAGGCATCTCACTAATCACTTCACACACCGCAACGCCCAACGGCCTTCCCTCGCGCTCATGGGGCAATGAGAGGTCACTAAGAATAGGAGTTTCCCATGATCTCCACATCTATGCACACACAACCAATTATTTTTCTCGATCAGTATCCACTAACGATAGCTTTTGGGCTTTATACCAAATAACTATCTATAGAGCCTAAAGATCCAAATCATCGAAAAACCTCATATTCAAATCAAATCCAGAGAAAATAATCCCAATTAAACCAGACTCGAAATCAAAATCCATTTCAATACACTCGTGGAATCAACCTAGAAGCTATCCACTAACACCTTATGTCCCATACCACGGGTGTTTGATGGTTTCTTCTTAGTAATTCCACAGGCGATTGAGATAAATTTACTAAATTTCAAATCTATTTTCAAATAACCAAGGATTTGAAATTAAAATTTAATATCAAATACACCAGCAGATTCAACTATAGAGTAATCCACTAACACCTTGCATCTCATACAACATGTATTCATTTATTTCTCTTCAAAAATTCCATTGTTTTTCAAAACAAATTCACTTCTTAATCAAATGCATTTTCTAAAATAAACACTTTGAAATCAAATTTCATTTTAAAATCATGGTAGAATTAACTACAAAGTTTTCCACTAGCGCATCATGTCCCATACCATGAGCGATTAGTGGTTACTCCTTAGTAATTCTACCATCGTTTAAAACACATTTGAAATCAAATCACTGAAAATGTTCAAAATCATATACTGATTTCAAAACAAAATTCTCGATTGAGTCAAACTCAAAATCAATACTTGAAAGAAAATGAAAGTTTCATATCAAATCCCAAGCCACACAAAATTTCAATGTGTTCCCGATTTAAAAATTAAAATTCTCAAAATTGGAATCCATCATAAATACATGCAGAACAAAGTTTTAAATCAAATCTGATTCAACTTATTTGTAATAGAATTTTTAAATAACTGAGAATTAAATTTTAAATTCCGGAAATCAAAGTTTAAAATAATCTAATATCACAAATAAAATCCAGTTCAAAATCAAGTTCTAACTAAATCAGATTTATTAGTTGCAACACAATTTTTCGGTAATTCAAAATTTTAAAATATTAAACCTCATGCAATGCATCTAAACAAAAAAAATTAAATTAACTCAAATTAAAAGAATTAGACATGATGCAACACATCCAGACATAAACTATAAATAATTTTAATTTAAAAACCAAATCAACAAATTGACTTTGCATCAAATCTCATCAATACATTCAAAGCAGAAATTTCAGATAAATTCTAATTTAAAATTGACATTTGCAAAGTCTAAGTTTACCATCAATCGGATACACATCCGTAGGATAAAACGTTAAAATTACTTATAATTAAACAAATCATAAGTTATCAACATTAGACTTTGATGTTATTTTAATATGGCATCAGCATAACAGAAGTATAAATGTAATATGGCTCATTCATGATGACATTTTCCAATCATCAAATTGATGTTCACATTTAATCCCTTGCATTAAATGGTAAACAAAAATCTCAAATAATATACATATTTAAAATTCTTACCACTTCAGATGTAACTCATTTAAACAAAAAATTTCGATCAATCCAAATGTAAGCTCAGCATTTGCAAAATCAGAATTATCTTCAATCAGATACCACACATGCAGAATAAAAGTTCTAAATCACTTTTAATTAAACATGTCAGAATTAATGAAATCAAGTTCGAAGAAATTCCAATGTATTATGGAATTACAAACCAAAATCCAACACAACTTATTCATAACAGAAATTTCAAATCAGAATCCACTTGAGAATCGGAGTTCTTAAAATAGACGTCCATATTAAATTCAATATCACAAACATAGAATGAATAGTTCAAAATTGGAGTTTGTGTTAAATTTGATATCACACATGCATAACCAAAAGTTAAAAATCGGGATTTATTTGAAATCCACAACAAAACGTCCAGAAGAGAAATTTACTTCAAATTTAAATCAAAATTCATTTCAAAACAATCACAACACATTGAAAACATAAATTTCCAATTATTTCAAAATCAAAATCAAAATTCTTACTAATAAATAAAGTATTACACTCTTGCAGACAGATCAATGATCCGATACCATTTGTAATGCCCAGACCTGGGCCCACAAAATCACTAATAGAAAATTTCTTTCCTTAAACCAGGAATCATCGTCTATGTGCGAGAGGTACAATGTTCATCTACGCACTATGGAGCTTCAAGGCTTCCCCGTACATAGACTTAGGTTGTAACGATCATTTACACATAATGAAGCTTCGTAATTCGTCGCGTGTAAAACAGAATAAAATATATTATTATAATTAATTTAGCTCGGGCCAACGTTGCCTTGCCGTTAGTTGCCTACGTACGTATTGGATATTATTCCAATACTATCGGATCCGAATATAGTTCTGCCTAACGGATACTACATACATTAGGCATCACAAAATTATATATGTTAAAATACGTATATACTAATATTCAATCAGAGTTATACAAAAATTGATAAAACACCGGCACTACCCATCTCGCTCTATCACAGAGCGGGATCAATCACATTCACACGTCTCGCTCTATCACTGAGTTGAGACTAAACACACACCACATGTTTCGCTCTACCCTAGAGCAAGACAGACCATAGCAAGTCACATCAAAGCATAATAGATTAGAACACAAAGGATCATGGCATATCACACATTCTAATTTAGCACATGCAGTTCTAACTTAAACGGGAGGTCAAAAATGCTTACTCCCCTCATGTCTCGAAAGGTAGCGGTATTCGGAGTTGCTCGTTCCTTCTGGGCGTCCTCCCCTTCAGATCCGAAGACAGTATATAAAGCTTCCTCTACCCTCCATACGTTCCTCGTCTTGCACTGAAAGACTATGTACAAATGTTCTCCATGTCGGAGACTCTTCTCGTTTTCTATGCCCGTGGGTGGCGAACAAAACCTCGTCTTGCTCTTGGCCCCTTTTTCTTTCTCTGGTGCTCGAGGATGACGGGTAGGGCCTCTCCTTGTCTCGGGGCATTTCCTCCTCATACGATCACCAACTCAGAAAATGGACCCCTCCATCGCGTAGAACACACTTAATTTAGTCAAAAACGCCTCTTGAATAGACTAAATCGGAGTTAGAATACTTAGAAACGGATAAAAAGAAGTTTGTCGGTGCTCGAGGACAACAGGCACAACCCCTCCTTGTCTCGGGACGTTTCCTCCTCATACAGACTCCAACTCGACCCATCCATCACGTAGAGTATGCTCGATTTACTTAGGAACGCCCCTTGAATGGTCTTAATTGGACTCAGAACGCTCAGAAATGGGGAGAAGGAAGTTCACCCCGAAAAACTGGTAGAAG
Source organism: Saururus chinensis (assembly GCA_035235625.1). Taxonomy (NCBI): domain Eukaryota; kingdom Viridiplantae; phylum Streptophyta; class Magnoliopsida; order Piperales; family Saururaceae; genus Saururus; species Saururus chinensis. The sequence continues at coordinate 47,443,881 of CP141143.1, forward strand.
AGGGCTATTTATAGCCCTTAGCTGCACGAAACAGCGGCACCGCACCGCCAGAAATGGTGGTGCCGCTGATTCGGCGACGGAGCCCACCATAACGTGAGGCGCAGGTTGCACCCAAGCGTTATGCAGATCGCACTTGCTGTTCCTCAGCACCCGCCGAAATGCGGTGCCCTCGGTTTCGTGGGCACGCGTTTCACAATGCCCGCGTCGACTTTTTATTTATTTATTATTATTGTTTATAATCAAACCTTCAAATGCATGTAACTTCCTACCCCGGACTCGGATTCGCGAGTTCTTTATACCATTGGACTTGTAATGATGAGCCCTTCAATACTAACTTACTTAAAGTAGTATATCACGCTCTTTCCATGTGGGTCCTACCTAAATTATGCGTTTCCTGAGGTCGTAACTTTTGGTCCTGACCTTTGTTTTGCGCTTTCTTAGAATCGTTATGCTCTTTTCTTCAAGCTCAACTCATATACAGAGGTTTCAACTATTGAAACCCTCTAAAATTTATCTCAAAATTATCCAATTAGGCATAACCCTTCAGGTTAGACATAACCGAAAAATTAGTCATTACTAGAGGTCTCTGATCGTTTATAATTAAACCCTTTGCAAGTGTACAAGGTAATTGTATTAGGATGAGTATTTAAGGGTTGTCGAACCTCAGGGACGGATGAATTATTACTAAATAGAAAGAGGAATTTACTAATTGAAAACTAAAAAGAACATAAACTTTAATTAAGCAAAAGAAAGAATAAACTATATCAAAAGTAAGAGACTAATATGATAGATTTTACTTAGGAAATTGAATCCACTATAGAACCATAACAATTCCTCAACTTTTAATCCAAATCTAGTGTGAATATGAACAAGTATTCTCAGCTACAAGCTAAAATTACTTCAGAAAGAATCATTAATTAATTTCTATGGCATGAACTATCTTCGATAATAGCACAAATCATCTACACTAAATAGCTATAGGCATGACCCGTCTAATCTTAGTATAACCCATCCAAGTCCTTAATTATCTGAACATTAAAACTATTGTATGACCATCTCATCTAAATCACAGAAATTAGAATTGATGCAAATATCAAAACCACATCAATCTATCATCTACAAGACAATAAATCAACATAGATTTGAATAAACATGAAAAGCTCTTCTATTAAAAAGGAAATCCTTATCATACAATTGTCATAATTCACAACTGAGATCTAAATTAAAAAGAAAAGAAAATGAAACTTATCTATAGCTTCATCAACTCCTAAGTAAAATAAAAGTTTAGCCTTCCATGGTAGAAGAAAGCACTTCAATCTCCATTGAAAGCTTTGGGTTTTTCTTCATCTTCTTCTTCCTTCTTCTCTTCAGAAAATCTACTTGTTCCCCCTTAATTTCGTGCCAAATAAGTCTTTATATAGGCATTAGATCTGTAAGAAAGAGTCCAATATGAAAAAAACTCGAAATTGATTGAAATAAGGAAACTACGCGTTATGCCGATCGAACGCCCTGCATGACCGTTCTAACGCTTGAACTGAATTTTCTTCAAAATCACGTTATACCGATCGATCAGTTAGTGACCCCGTTCGAACGCCAACGAAGAATCTGCAAATAAGCCAATTTAATTCAAATCATCATGGAAGCTTTTTCTAACCTAATTAAATTTAATATCTAATAATTTAACCTATATTAACTCTTAAATGAGACTAGATAGTAGAATAATTAAGGGTAAAATAACGTATAAATTATACTTATCAGTCTCCAACAAGAAACATAACCCTGCCACGACATCCGACACAATTGATTTAGGTAAGAATACATCTTAAATGACTCAAATTGAACTTAGAACAACTTAGAACGAGAGAAATTAAGTTTCTAGAGTAGGAGAGAGAAACACTGGGAAAACAAAGCCCATGCATGCTTTAAATAGTTGTGTGAGGCGGTTTAATGAGTAGCCATGCATGGGGCCCGGCTCACGTGGTGCGCAGCGCCGCACTGTATCAATGCGCATCACACCCACGATGTGCAGCACACATGGGGCCCGATCCGTTCACTCCTCACACTAACATGTGATGCGTATCGAGCATCGGGCTGATGCACATCTCGGCTGCCGTTAGGGTGTTGATGCAATAAATAATAATTTAATTATTTATTATTTTCAAAAAATTTAAAAACTTTAAACACGTGTAACTTTCTCTCCTGAACTCCGATTCACGCATTCTTAGTACCATTGGGCTCGTATCAACAAGCCCTACAAAACTAGACTCACATGAGTAGGTTATTCTTTACTTTTCAAGTTGGTCATACCCATGTGGCACACTTCTTGATGTCGTAATTTTTGACTTTAGTGTCTGATTTAGGTACTCTTGGCTCGTTGCACTCATTTCTCCGAGCTTTAACACACCCATACAAAAACTCACCAAACATTTGCCTCTAAATAATTTAAAATTATTTAAAACATCTAAAATAGCTTTATTAGAGGCAAAAAATTATACTAAAAATTCACGGTTGTTGCATTACACTTGAAGGTGATGGACAAAACTTCCCTTTTCCCAGAGACACATTACTCTTTGTATGTTCGTAGGTGGTGAACATAACCTCCCTTTTCATAAGGACACTTCTCACTTTTCGCACTTGTAGGCGGTGGATAGAACCCCCTTACCTGGAGACGCTGCTCATTTTTTTGCTCATAAGCAGCAAACAAAACCTCTCCTTTTTGGAAGACACATCATACTTTTCATGCCTTTAAGCGGCGGATAGAACCTTCCCTTACCTGGGGACACTTCTCACTTTATGCGCCTGTAGGCGACAGACATAACCTCTCCTTACCTAGAGATGCTTCTCGCTTTTCGTGCTCGTAGGTGGAAGATAAAATCTTCCCTTACTTAGGACACTTCTCTCACTATGTGGTCCATTGGTGAAGGATGGAATCTCCCCTTACTCCGAGCCACACATGTTTCTCTTTCGGCCCGAGGGCATCAGACAGAGCTTCCGCATGGCCCAGGCCGTTTCCTCACTCTAAAGTCACCAACTCGAGGAATGAACACTTTTATTGCATAGAACACCCTTGAATTAGCTAAGTACGCCTCTTGAACAAGTAAAAACAAACTCAAAATGGGCTAGCAAACTTCTCTAAAAAATCACATGGGTTTTCTATTTTTAGTGGAAAAATCCAGGAGCTGACGAAGTGACACGCGCACGCACACATGAACCCATGACACGGTAGCGCAACAATCGTGAGCCCGTGAAGGCGTGAAGCACGCGCCTGTGCACTGCACGCAGATCATGTGGCACTGTCGCGCCAATCAATTGTGCATCCCACCGTGAGTTGGTAGACATCCCAAGTTAACGCAGGCTCGTGCGGTGGCATCATCGATGACACCAGTAATTTTGTCTTTTCCCCCATTTTTACTTATTAATTGATTCAAATATTATTCCAACTTCAAAACGTGATACATCAAAGTCGGAATCGCATGTTCTTGGTACTAATGGACTCATATCGACGAACCCTTTGAAACTAGTCTACACATTGGTAGGTTATCCAACACTTTTTCAAGTGGGTCTTGCCTATGTGGCATGCTTCCCAAAGTCATACCTTTCTCTACCAACCTCTGTTTCGCGTGTTCTTTGATTCATTATGCTCATTACTTTGAGTTGTACCAATATATAGGGATTTCATCCTTTAAAACACCTTAAAAATTATCTAAAAATTTTATAATTACCCCTAACCCCTTGGGTTAGACGTAATCTAAAAACGTGGCATTATTAGACTTCTTCTTCTTCCCCTTTGTCATCTTCTCCCCTTTCCCTTGATTGAAGCTAGGTACCATTTGTGTTCCAATCCAGGACACAACAAGGTATAAAATAGGGTTATGGTCTTTTGGCTCTCCAAAGGTGAGAGTTGTATGTAGAGCCACTCTCATTGCCTAAAAGTTAGGTTCGAATGAATTATTACGAAATATTATTATGGAATAAATCTATCTATGTATCGGCCTGCAACAAGGTATTTTGGTGATTCCTCCATGTATTTTCGGATGACAAAACAAGTAGTTAATGGTTGGTGAATAAATAACTTTTATATGTTGACATCCTCTGTATTGAAATTACCTTTATATAATGTGTTTTTCCATTGGTATTGATGTACAAAGTAAATTGCCATTTCTTTGACTACATTATCATACTTCATCCCATGCTCGTGTTTATTTAACATTCAACCCCGTC